>CM066032.1:1340705532-1341100717 GCA_033557465.1 Ichthyophis bannanicus | reverse complement strand
ATATACTGTGGTACTGCAGAGCCCTTTCAAACAGGAAAAAAAGGTTTTTAAAATCCAGAAAAAAGATGCCAACACCAGCTTAAAACAGTACGAGGAGCCATATAGGGGAGCAAGAGAGGGACTTGCCAGGGCCTAGAGAACCGCACCCCATAGCTGATGCCTGTAATGCCGGCCAACACCAATCCAGGAAAGGGGGAGTTCCTCTGAGGAAAGGCTGGGAAGATGAAAAGGAGGAAGTAGGAAAAGCAAAAGAGGCAGAGGCGGAGGCAGAATCCGAGGAAGAAAAGGAGTCTTGGCAAAAGATACCAGAGAGGAAGGAGTTCCTGGCAAGAAGACACAGTGAGTCACGGTGCAGCAGAATACCAGGATTTCTTGGCAAAGAGACACTGGAAAGAAAGGTACCAGGAGAGAAACAAAGGTCAGAGTTTTATATAAGGAACCGGTACCAGCAGATGCAGGACACTGTGGAAGTTACCAGAGAGATGATGAAGTCATTGCCATAAGAGGTAACACTCTTCATTCAAGGAGCAAAAGGTGTGGGTGTGAAAGAGTGGTAACTCCACCCGAAGGTCAGCTGAACAGTGGAAGCCTACTACTCGAGAAGGCTGAATTGCAGCAGGACTAGGCCTCAAGACTCAGCTAACTGGGATAGGCCCAGAGAACAAGGTAAACCACATTTTTATTCTAATAAGCGTTATAACTTGCTGACACAGGGAGCACAAGGAACAGAGGTATGCACTCCTTACCAAGCTGTCTGTAAGACAAGACACAAGCTTTTATCAAAAGAAAGACTGTTTAACACAAGGCACCAAGACAAAGGAAGACACTTTCATAGCAAGCATTCACATGACCAAAGCCCAGACCTAGGCCCAGAACACTGGAGGCTAGTGCAAGCGGTATATGAGAAGCCTCAACAGAGTCACAGTTTATCAGACCCACCCTATGCAGGTGGGAATTCAATGAGGACCCTCCTGAGATAGCCATGGATTGCAGCTACTGTCAGCAGGAAGCCTAGAGTCTCTGCCTGAAATGTAAAGCAGGGCTCAGTAGCAAAGCCTGTGTGTTTTATTTGTATAAGGTCCTGTGACGTAACAGTAGACAAAGCAATATCTGAATATGTTTTCTTTTCTGCCTGAAGCAGGTTTTTCTTTATGTTGCGGTAGACTCCACTCTTTGAACCATTGTACCTTAGGGGAAATAAAAAGCCTTTCGTTCCCTAACCCTCGACTTTGTGTTCACTTGAAGTTTTGGTACATGGTAGGTCCTGGGAACAAATACCCAGACCCCGCATACAAAGACCAAACTCAAAGATAGAAAATAACTCATGTCCACCCGACCTGCCTTAACCACCCTTGGCCACTAGGGCGGCGGTGCGACAATACTTAAAGACTCAGAACATATGACGTTCCACTGTCACACAACATCCATATCTTTATGCCGTATTTCCCAGGTTTGCTGGGAATATATTTTCTGAACCGAACACGGCCATGAAATGTAAGCAGTTACTCATCCACGGTAACATTTTCACCAGGAATAAAGGCGTCACATAGAGTTGCCTTCCCAGGTATCAAAAACGTGTCTGATTGGAAGCAAGCTTATCCACGCCTCGTTGTTCACGTCTGTTAGTTGCATCATCAAATCTGAGAGCACAAGAAATTTGCTGAAAACTGTTATGGGCCATATTTTTTGCCGAAAACAGAATGACCATCTTCAAGGTTCCACAACTGAACTATGGATTCCTTTCGTGACTTGTACACGCCTGAGTGGATCAGAAGTCCAAGAAAACGTTGAAATTCTCCATCTATCATATCTTTTCCAGGTGTTGTCATAAATGTGTCTTCCTTGTTTGCTCATCCTCATCATGATTTCATTAAATAAGTTCTTCTCATGATCAAGTGGAATGCTGCAAGAGGGCCATCAACATTTCGTACAGCATACCATGTAGGACCTTGTTGTACGAGCATGACATTTAGCACTGGCGTATCTTCCAGCAGCTTGCTTTATAGGTTTCCTGTTCCATGATGTGGCATCCTTAGATTACATAGGCTTCAATGGCAACATTTGTGCTTATAGTTGATGACCTCTTAACTCCCCTACAACCACAACTAAGATTCCTCACAGATGATACTGACACCGAGGACTCCTGCCTTCTTCCCTGTCCAGCACAAACCTCGAACCTTTGCCTCGACCTGTAACTTGACTCTTTGCTGCAGGCGATGTTACCGGCTCAACATAAGTTCTCACATTCACTTGGCGACCACCTGCTGTCACCATCTGAATCATGACTGTCATCAGATTTATCACCGAACTTGGCTGATATGCTTCTTCGCTTGCTGAATATGCTGCATCAGATGATTCAGAGCCATCCTGGCAGAATCTCATTGCAATATTTCTCTTACTTGGGCAGCTGAATAATTTCATTTGACATCATAAACAATAACCCACAATAACTAAACAAAGATAAAGTTGAATAAAACGCAAGGCAGTTTTACTATAGGTGTATAATAATCGTGATGAACGAGCTGAAAGCCTTTAGATTTCATCGGAAATAAGGAGAGAACGTATGATATCAATTACAGAAAAATGTGTAATTTTCATAAAATAAGAGTACAAAAATAAATGATACATAATTAATGATAAATACCTTTGTCAGATCAAAAATTCACAAAACTGCAAATTGTATCACGATCCAAACCAGATGTAAGCAACTGGGGTCAAAAATGACCCCACTGGTACTCTGTGCTGCAATTCATCACTAGCGTCACCTAGCGGATGAAAATTATTCCTCATGGCGCAATATAAAGAGAATATTGACATGTGAAAAGTCATAAAAAGATTGCAATTCTTGAACAACTAGTTTCCGAGATACGCGTTGTGAAACTTGCAATGGGGTCACTTTTGACCCCATCGGTACTCCCAGGGCTAATAAATTAATAGCCTAGTGGTTAGAGCAATTGCATAATATTTAGAAGATCAAGGGTTCAGTTCCCACTGGTGCTCCTTGGGCAAGTCACTTTTCCTTGGAAGAAAAAGCCTGGCAATATACGCCCAGTGATATACTGCCACAAAAACTCAGAGGCAGCTGGGTCACCAGGAGACCGCACTAAAAAGAAAAAAAATATATTTTAAGGCATGCTAAGGAGCCCACATTTTTTATATCTCTTCATTGTATGTGACAGAGGATTAAACCCAGAACACAGAAAGAATACACTGTGAAAGCAGATATGGGAAAACCTTGCAGAAACACTGACACCAGACTTGATGATAGATGACAGGCATGCAAAGAGAAAAAAACAACTCGCATTAATGGGTCTAGTTACTAAGGTGTGCAAACGTTAAACACACACCATTAGCATGTACTATTAGTTAGTATGGGGCCTTTTTACCAAACGTCACCAGCTGAATTAATGACCATTTTAGCATGCGGTAACTGGTTTTGGTGAACTCTAATATATGAATACACCAGCTACCAGCTGCTAAAACACACTTTAACTGGCAACCGTGAGCTAATGCAGAGAGCGGGTGGATTAGGGGAGAGGGCATGGAGAGCACATTGCGGTTAGCATGGGCATCAGCACATGCTCACTGTCAATACGCCCATTAGCTTTGAGAGTCCAGATTCATGTGTTAACTGCTGGTAAGATGCTGACCATGCCCTGGACAGTTAACCATGAAGGTTTTGCACTTAATGTGCATTTAGGGTTGCCAACTTTTTCACCGAGAAAAACCCGACACCTGTGGCTCGCCATGCTCCACCCATTCTCCGCCCCTAGTCCCACCCCTGCCCCGCCCCCAGCCCCACTCACAAAAATTACCGAGGATAAGTGTAGGTTAACTTCCTTGGTCAGATAATAATTAAACTGGGAACCCCAAAATCCAAACATGAAATGTAACAACACTGGAGAAATAAAACTATAAAGTAATTTCCTCTTGTACCTAAACAAAAACGCAAAGATGTTAGCAATACACACTTCCCAGACCAGACATATTCCAGCTAATAAATTCAAAATAAAAAGTATTTTTCTACCTTCTGTTTGGGCATTTTATTTTTCAGTTGCAATTGCTCCAGTCACTTTCTTTGTGTCTTCTGCGAGCTATCCATTTGTCCTTTCTTCTCTTTTAGATGTTTTTCCATTCTCTCTCTATTTCTGCTTTAACATACTGATTGTTTCCCTTTTGCTCTTTCCCCCAATTCTTTCCTTATCCTTTATCATCCATTTAAATTTCACCCTTCCATTCTCAAGCCCCTCTTACTCTCCCAATACCCGGCCCATCATAGACTTTTCTTCCACACAAAATATTTTTCCCCTCTCCATTCTCATTCCCCATCCATTCTAGTCCTCCCCCAAAATCAGTTCCCTGATAGTTCTAGACCCACCCAGCATCCACTCCCTTCTAGTCCCATTCGCCCATGCCCCACATCAGTCCAATTCCAGCTCATCAGCCCATTTCCAGGCCATTTCCAGTCCTTGCCCCACCCCCAATCACAGCCCATTTCAAGTCCAAGTCCCCCATCACAGCCTATTTCCAGTCCTAGGCCCCTCCACCATCACAGCCCATTTGCAGTCCGAGTCCCCCCGCACCATCACAGCCCATTTGCAGTCCAAGCCCCCCTAATCACAGCCTATTTCCAGTCCAAGTTCCCCCTCCCCTCCACCATAGCCCATTTCCAGTCAAAGTCCCCCCCCCCCCCCATAGCCCTTTTCCAGTCCAGGTCCCCTCCACCCCATCACGCCCCATTTCCAGTCCATGTCCCCCCCCCCATAGCCCTTTTACAGTCCAGGTCCCCCCCCCCATCACAGCCCATTTCCAGTCCAAGTCCCCCCCCCATAGCCCTTTTACAGTCCAGGTCCCCTCCACCCCCCTCACCACCCCTTTCCCGTCCATGTCCCCCCCCCCCATAGCCCTTTTACAGTCCAGGTCCCCCCCCCCATCACAGCCTATTTCCAGTCCAAGTCCCCCCCCCATCACAACCCATTTCCAGTCCAAGTCTCCCCCCCCCTTTCCAAGCAACCTTTCCCAGCAATCGCGGGCTTCACAGAAACAGCCGCCAGCGTGAAGGAAAAGGCTCTACACGCTGGCGGCTGTACAGAGGGAGCCGGGGCCTCGCGAGGGCTTCCCCGGCTCCCTCTGAAGCCCTCCGGTGTGTGGGCCGGCCCTGGGTGGGTTTTTTTTTAACTTCGGGTTAGAAGAAAAGCCGGTCTTTTTGCTTTGGCCGCTCCCGATCTTGCGGCCAGAGCAAAAAAACGGCTTTTCAAGGGCCGGTTTTGCATCTGCGCCGGCAGCCGGCCTGGCCATGGATAAACCGGCCAGTTGGCAACCCTATGTGTATTAGAAATGCTTGCTAAATGCACCACCTTAGCAGAATTTAGTAAAATGGGACCTACACTAAAATAACACACCTTAATGGTGAGTTAATGCTTATGAATGTTAATGCCCCTTTATTAACAAGACCCTTAAGACCAATATTCAGCTGGTTTTCTCTGGATGAAATTAAGAAGGCAACTTTATTTGGTTAACTTTATCCGTCAAATCCACACAGTTGTCCAGTTAGCAAGTCTAAAGTTATTTGGCCTGTGCAAGTTACAACTTGATCAGCAAAATGAAACTGCTCTCTGGGACATGCCATGGATTTCTCAGTCCCATAGATTTTATCTGGGTAATGATTTTTCTACACAAAATTTGGCAGCAATTTGAAATGTCTGGGTTTGTCCAGCTGAACAAGCTTTTTATTTATGGACCTCAGAGTGGATCTTCGTTACTAGTCGCAGCTGATCATCGGAATATCCTGTGTCTGGAGGCAGAGTGCCCCTATGTTAACACCAGAACCAGGAACAGCATCTCCCATAATTCAGGGTAATCAAAAAAAAAATGCCAGAAAGAAGACACTCATTGCTGAAATGAATTTAACAATGGAGTTATTTTAGAAAATCTTATCTGTAATTTCCACTTGAAAAATCCAGCATTTACAGGTAGAAATAGCATCTACGAGTAATTTTAGAAAGAGCTAAGTCTACACGTGTATGTCCATAACACATCAAAATTACAAGCTCATAAATCTAGGCAAATGAATGTCAGGCCTAAATTTGTACATTTCATTGTTTCAGGATTACCCCATTAGTACATTCATCCCTTTTCAGGACAGCGCAGCAGGAGATATGTAGAGCATCGTAGACTAAATGATATTATGCCAGTCAGCTATTATATTGTAGAAGATAGTGGGAGGAATAATAGCTAGGGAAGGAACATTTTTGATGAAGTGATGAAGCCTTCATGTATGTAACAGCTGGCCTCTGTGGAAGGGCACTGTGAGATTGCGTTCACTTGCCGGAAATCGATACAAAATCTTAAAGAGCCGTCTGGTTTTGGCACCAAGACTATAGGGTTATTCCAGGGGCTCTTCGATTCTTCTATAACGCCCATATCTAGCATTTCCTGGACTTGTGCCACTACCTCCTGTTTCTTCGCTTCAGGCAAACGATAAGGCCTCTGCCTAATTAGCTTCCCAGGCAGAGATCTAATTTCATGAGCTACTAAGTGAGTCTCGCCGGGTAGCGGAGTCAACACATCTGGAAATTTTGCAAGTAATCTCGCTAATTCTTCACGCTGTATTAGTGACAGGTCTTCACCTATTTGCGGCTCTGGGCTGTCTTTTCAGTTAGAACATTGAGGCCCCAAATCTACTAATTCAGTCATTTCCCTTCCGTACTCGCAGAAAGCAGCTAGGCTCTTCACCTTCATGCCATCAGTTGAACCAAAGCCTCTGGTTCCGCGTTCAGAGCTGGATAAAGCTGTGACTTCCTCCAATGGTGGAAAACCCACTCTCTCACATATTAATTGGGCGATTCGATCTCCTGTTCTTACGGGATAATCTTCTTGTCCAAAGTTAAACAGTAGTACTTTGAGATTTCCCCTGTAGTCGGGATCGATAACTCTAGCTCCCACATCTATGAAATGCTTCAGGGACAATCCCGATCGCAGAGGCTATTCGCCCGTAGCACCCAATTGGTATCTCCACTTGGAGTCCAGTGCCCACGAGAGCTTTTCCTTGGCCAGGTATTGTCACACTTTCCACGCTACACAGGTCAAACCCAGCAGCTTGAGGGGATGCCCCCTTGGGAGCTTGGGCCTTCTCTGTGACCCTACAAAATTTTAAGGTGAAAACCTGTTTACTGGAAGGTTTGGTTTCCGGGGGTTTCTTAACCACCTTCTCAACTGACTTCTGAGGATTTTCAAATAAGGGAGCGGGGGTCACTACCACCATTCCATCCCCCTTACTCTTCTGCCCTAGACCTTTCACTAAACCTTGTTTAAATTGTGGCCAGTCTCTTCCTAAGACTAAATCAACAGGAAGTTTGGGCACTACTGCTAAAGGGATTTCCTTCTGCACCCCCAAGCCCTTAACTAACAAGCTTGTATGTGGGATACAATGAGGCAGCTCCATGTATGCACCTAATGCGTACATTACTCTCAGGGCTTCTATGCTCAAATTTTTCTTGGGCCTCTATTTTTCTTCCAAAGCCTTCTAGAGAGCATACTCTGGTCTGCACCAGAGTCTAAAAGAGCACTTGTGGTAATCCCTTGTACATCAACCAACAAAAGGAAACCTTCTTCAGGCTGT
Source organism: Ichthyophis bannanicus (assembly GCA_033557465.1). Lineage (NCBI taxonomy): Eukaryota > Metazoa > Chordata > Amphibia > Gymnophiona > Ichthyophiidae > Ichthyophis > Ichthyophis bannanicus. Next base: position 1,341,093,096 of record CM066032.1, on the reverse strand, counting down.
TTTAAGCTAGTACCCATTAGATTAGTGTGAAACTGGCATGCCTTTTGCAAGTGTCCCCACTTTCCACAATGGAAACACTTTTTCTTATCACATTTCATAACCTGGGTAGGCACAGTATTACTTTCAGAAACAACATCCTTTCCAATCCTCTTTTCTGATACAGCACATCTTACCTCAGCACCAACTTTCAGAGGGCCACCCGTTCTCTGACAAGCCTGTGCGGCTTCCATAAACCGTTCAGATAACAGGGTTGCCTCTCCCAGGCTTTGGCAATTTTGCTGGATGAGAAAGATTTTTAAATCTTCTGGCACTGCTGACATATATTATTCTAGCATGATAGTGTCCAAAATCATTTCTATACTCTTTCCTTCCAGAGCTAGCCATTTCAGAGCTAGTCCTCTGATTCTCTGACTCAGAGCTTTTGGCGTCTCGCCAACTCTCAACACAATAGCCCTAAACATTCGCCTATACACAGTAACAGTCAGTCAGCCCTAGGCGATCTCTTATGGCACTCTTAACAGCTTGATAATTTAAGGCTTGGGCTGCCGGCATGGCTCTATAGGCAGCAAGCACCTCCCCAGTTAATGAAGTTGCCAGCCTTACTGCCCACTGGGTCTCTGGCCAAGCTAGTGCCTGAGGCACTCTTTCGAAAGATTCTAGGAAATCATCTACATTATCTTCAGGTGTGAGTTTCCCAAAACTGAATGCCCCAATACCCTGACAGAGTCCCACATTGTCCACATGTGGGGTAACAGGTGCCACTGTTGGTGTTGATTCAGCTCCTCCTTGGCTGTGCAGAGCAATTAACGCTTCAACTAGATCAAGCACTGGCTTCTGCTGCTCCCTCAGGGCGGTGATTGCTGCGTCCTGAGCCTGCTGTGCGATCTCCTGCTGCCGGGCAAATTGTGCTGCTATCCAGCTCACCAGTTCCTTGGGATCCATTCTTTAGTATCCTGTAAGAAACAACAAAAAACCCACACAAAGGGCAGCACCCTACAAACAGGTTTTTTTTTCCCAAATGCCCCTGTATATACACTTTCTTATCCACCACTGGTCATGCCCAGGTACTTTTTACCTTATACCAGTGAGGATTCTGGCTCATACAGGATCTTTTCTCCGGAACTGCTCCTGGATCAGCCTCTTTATTCTTCAAGACCTTCAGGGAAATTCCTCTTTCAACTTCCTGGCTTGAAACATTTTGCAGCTGTAAATCCTTTTTGAATTCCTGGTATCCTTGATGCAAAAGTAATCCTACCAACTATGCCACTGTCGTGCCCATAGCCCCTTACATATGCAATGGAGGGGCGTGCTTGATATATAGGATTCACCACTTTGGCAATGTTCCAGACTGACTAGCTTGCAAAGGATTATGATATTGGTAGTCCAGTCATGTGGTGCTTGCCTTTTAGGTAAATGAAGACTAAGGTAGTCGGCTCGAGTGATAAGGCATTGACAGAATTTTATTTATGAGGTAAATCAAATTGCACACAGATTCACTTGGTAACACCTTTGGATATCTTCTCCAGGATTTATATTCAAAATAATAATAATACAACTGAAAGCTTAGGCATGTAACTTGTAAAGTCCATCAAACAACAGAAAGTCCTTCTTTCAGCCACTGCTGACAAACCTGCTTAGCAGTGTTGGTGCAGGGCAAATCAAGAATAAAAGCTTCTGTACAAACCAGCTTTTCACATTCAAGAACTTTTTTTTATATCCAACGTGTGCACAGCCAGAGCTGTGCTCTGCTTTGATAACAGCTAGGTAGCAAGCTTTAATCAACAGCTTTTCTCCTGCTCTGTAGAAACTTTCTGGTGTGCCAGTTACTAGAACGTTTCCTTTTTATGTTTGATCCCACTTTCAGGATTTCTCTGTGCTAGCCACTTAACATAAGAACAGTTCATGAAAGAATCGTCTTCCCTCACCAATTATATCTTGTTCTTCTATTTCCATGGGCTCTATATCAGGATCTGGCTCAGAGGGTTTTATAGACTGACCTCTATTAGGACAGAAACTGTTTCTAAGCAGCTTGCATTGCTCTAAGTTAGACAAACGTCCAAAGTTCATACCTGAGTTAAAGCTGGCATTAGGCTGTCCTCTTAGATATTCTGGCCAGTATGCACTTGAGCTTTTGTGACCTGTCCTCCAATCGGTATTCCTGGATCCCAGGGCGTCTGCTCCATACCTCTTCCAAAAGGTATTCGTGTTCCTTCTCCCTGCAGCTGCTTCTGTTCTCTTACCGGCTGCTGCTTTAGGGTTCCTGGCTGAAGTTCTCCACCCCTCTGGATCTCTCCAATCCTTTGAAGCTGGCTTCTCACAGGAATCTCTCCAAGAACACGAGTCTCTCTGAGCTACTCTTGTCTTCTCCTTCCCTCTCTCTCTCGCCATCCATTCTGTTCTAATTTTAAAGTTTCCAGTTTCCAACCCCTCCCTTGCAGTCCCCAGGTGTTGGTGGTCACACTCCCTCCTGGCAGCTGAGTAATTAGGAGTGACGTAAGGGTTTCTCAATCTGGGCTTCTGCTCCTTCTCCTCATCTCCCCTAGGGGCTTTCTGCTGGTCATTGCAGCCTGGAATAACCTTTTTTTTTTTTTTGAAAACGTGCAGTTTTATTCCTCTGCCCTGCCAAAACAGGTCCCTTGATTAGGGTAAATTCCCTTCCTTTGTCAGTATTCTTGGGGCTCTGATAAGCTTCCTTATCACAATGCATATGTGTTATTTGCAACAGGCATGGCTAAAACTTTCCTAAAATACCCACGCTAACCATGATGTGTTGTCAACACCCATGTGATGCCCCTAATCGGCCCAGTCTCTGCTCAATTACAGCTTACCGGTTAGCACTGTATTTTTAGTGTGGGGCCTCAAACTGTTAGTGTGGAGTGCTTCGTGCACAGCAAATCCCTTGCTACCAGTTAATGCACATTAGTAAACCTGCCTCATTGAATATAAAATAAGACACTCAGACTTAGTAAATTTTCAGAGGCCAATTTAGGAGCATAGCTCTCAAAGTTAAGAACATAAATCCTTTGAATATCAGGCCCTGTGTAAATGGAAGGGGGGGGGGTTCCTTTTAAATGTGAATGCATGCTGTACTTCCATGCTAGTAGTTCTTCCTCCCCCAAAGTTTTTCTGATCGTAATACTTGGATTTTCCCTATAAAACCAAAGCAAATAAGTGTTATAGCAAGTGTAAAGAAGGCTGTATGAAATTGGAAGATATGTTTTGCTTCTCTTCCTTAAATTTTGCTGATTTCACGCTTTGGTATGCTTATTGTAGTTCTCCCACCTTCATCAACAGAAGATCAAAATCACCAGAGTAAAATTGAATTTTCAAAAAAGGTTAAACAGAATCACATGCAGGTAAATGAGGAAGCTAATGCTTTCTGTGATGAGAGGAAAAGTGGCCCTAACAGCATGAGCAAGTGTAAAGTCCATGGATACATTTACTTGCAAAATTTGCAGCAATTCTCATAGAAAGTATGCGTGAAAATTTCCCTGGAACAAAATAGTTACAGAATTTGTACCTGATTTTTCTGTGGGCACTATTTCAGCAAATAACAATGGGCTCAATATTGATCTGGGCGGTGCTATGCACCGCATCGGTGCATAGCCCGCACCCCCTCCCGTCTAACCTGGATTTTCCATGCCGGAGTCATATGCAGCCCTGGCATCGAAAATCCAGGTACCGCCACACAGCTAGGAGGCCACAGGAGCTACCTGTTTGGCAACGATTTTCAGTGTTTTATGGTTAGCCACAGTGCCTTACAGACAGGCAAGAAAACCCTTGCCTATCTTTAAGGCGAGGAGCGCTACATGGGTAGTGCCATGACCCACCTCCGCATCACCCCGAATGCCCCCGACATGGCCCAATGCTGACCATATAGTATTGGGGCATATACTGTACAAACCAGGGGATTTTCGAAGGCACTACCCATATAGGTGCCTTCGAAAATTCCCTGTTAAGGCATTTACACAGGTAACTCAGAGTGGAGTGGAGGAGTGGCCTAGTGGTTGGGGCAAGGTACTTCAGGCCATAAGGTCAGGGGTTCAAATCCCTCTAGAGGACAGCAACCTTGGGCCAGAAGGACTGGGGTTTCTAGTCCCACAGGTGCTCCTTGTGGTCTTGGGCAAGCCACTTAACCCTCCATAGCCCATGTTCCCTGTAAAATAGTTATCTCCAAGTTATAATGCCCTGTTCAATGTAATTTCAGTTTGTTCAATGTAAACCACACTGATGCAGAATAGCATGGTATATAAGAAAATATAAATAAATGCCTTTGAAAATCAGGCCCAATGGGTACAGTTTTGAAAATAGAAATGCTAAAAGGTATTGAAGCACTCCCTGCCCTAACCTTATCCTTGGAAATACTGATACGGAACAACATGCCTACTTTTACAAACATATAAGGTGGCAGTAGGAATGTGTATTTTGGGGTCTTTTGCAGAGCCAGCCCAAGGGTTTCTGCCCTCCCCCCCAACACCGATTCTGTCCAAGGGGAGGCCAGGTAGCCAGGAGGTGGCAGCAGCAGTTTAAAAGCGGCGGCTTTGTGCAGTCATTTCAGCGCCCTGGCAGACCATGCTCTTTGGCGCTCATTCTTGCCCTGCCACTCTTGCTCTCCTCCAACAGGAATTTGCATCGAACGGTGGGCGAGAAGTAGCAGGCTACGGTTTTCATGATGTGGTCACCCAATCGCATGGCCTGCCATGAGCACAAAGCCACCATGCTGCCTACTAAGGTCGACCATCCTAGGCAACCGTCTAGCAGAGGGCCAGTCCTGCTCGTTTGGGCACCTAAAAATTGAAATTCTATGTGAATTGCTTGTACGTTTGTATACCTACCAATTAATACATGTACAATTCATTTGCATTGCCAAGAAAAGGAGGTAACATTTATCTTAATTGCATGGTTTTTATGCATATGTCCAAAATGAAAAATAAAGGATAAGAAAATCACTAAAACTTTATTTTTAAATGAAGATTAACTGAACGTTGTTTTGGCCCTGCACATCCCTAGAAGGCAGTTTTCAAAAAGCTAAATAGTCATTTACACAGGTATTGACTTTTGAAAATTGCCTCTATTTGTCCTTGCTTATTTTTATTTTATTTTATATTTCTGAAATTTTAGACATTACCTAAGCATAAATTAGTTATTGGCCTCACGTAAAGGTCTAAATTAACTTGCCCTAGTTTTACTTAGGCCTTTAGGGGCAGATTTACTAAGCCCCACGCTAGTAATGTGGGTTTGGACCACATGAATAGGATGGGGCACAGTCCCAGATGCAGAGGGTGGAGATAACCACCCCCCAGCATTTAGTGCAGTTCACTGCATTAATACTGCTGTGGGGATCAACTACTTCCTCTCATTATGCTGGTGACAGTTGCTTCCTGCCAAGTATGACCAGCACAGGCTTTCAAAGTCCCATTCTAGTGGCGCCATGATGGGCATGCCCATCTCACTCAGGCGCTACCCACAGTCACACAGTCTGGGTAGCATTAGGTTTTTAGCATAGGGCCCCATGCTACTTTTTACATGGCACCTAAAAACACATGCTACTCTGTGCTGTCAGCACACTTTAGTAAACATGCCTCTTAGATTCTTAATACAAAATAGGTTTTGGTTGACATAAAGTTTTAGAATGAATTTGTCCTATTGGGTCTTTAGACTCTTATGGGACCTTTTGCTAAAGGGCACTACACAGTTATCACAGGTTTTAGACCACGGTAACTACACACTTGGACCTGCGATAACTGTTAGCACAGGAGCAGGACAGTTACCTGTGGAAGGTGGGCATGGTGAATGCATTGCAGGTAGCATGCTTGGCTCACTGTAACTGTTAATGCATGGGCAGGACAGTTACCTGCGTAGAATGGATGTGCTGAGCACATTGCAGGTGATATGGGACACATATCCAAGGTTATCTGTCAATACTGCAATTAGTGCAGATGCAATTATGTCCACCTCAATGGGTACATCACCACTTGTTAACTGTCAGGAGCACGTGGTCCACATCTCTAACAGGTAATGCAGAGGTTTGCATCTAGCACACATCAATTTTATGCTATTTGTGTGGTAGGTGCAAAACCATTTCACCCTTTTGTAAAAGCAAACCGACACATATTTGCTTAGTTTGAAGCTCTATATTACTTCTTCTTGCATTTTTAGTGCTTAATTACCTTAAACAGGAAGTGCAGTGAGTTTTTGAAAAAGGATGAGAAAACTATGATTGAAATGAATAGGAATTATCTATTCTAAGGTATTCTTAACAAGGTAGAATTGCTGCTGCTATAGCAGATTAATTAAAGTATTAATCAAAGGGACTTGGTGGAAGCATTTCCCCTAGATACAATGATATATATAGCAAGGGAAACTCTCAAGTGCTCTCTTTCCTGAAGGGAATCTGAGAGCAGAAATAGCCTTTCTGGGTGAGTGAATTCTACTTTGTTTGGAAATTTGGTGACTTAAAGCTTGGGACAAAAGAGATTGTGGACTTTTTTGGAAAATTCTATATTTTCAATTCTTTAAAAATATAAATTAGTTATTGGCTTAGCTTAAAAGATCTAAAATTAATTTGTCCTAATTTTAGTCATGTTTTTAGACTCTTAATATAAAACAGGTCATCTTTTTACCTCCAACCTACCCGAGGCACAACCCTTAATTTATAATCACCACAGGACATTTTCATCTACCCCCTCACAATGGACGCCCTCCCTGAAGCACTAAGAGGAATAAAAGACCTCTAATAATTCCGAAAAGTATTTAAAAATCCACCTTTTCAAAGAACATTACACCATCCCCAGCACCAACCGCACATAAGTATCTCCACTTCTCTCAGTCTTATTCCATCCCCTCCCCTTGCCGCCCAGCCACCCTACAGTCCCCCCAACACTATAATACCCAAATGAACATACATCATAGACCTCAATTGCAGGAAACACAATTAAGAATGCCAACTATGGACTTATATCTAACTGTACATAGCTCGTTGTAAATAGTTAATTGTTTTACTTTTACAATGCCTTTCTATGTAATTACTTACAGTTTTTAACTCAGTTATAAACTGTTCTATGTAAAAGTTCAGTTTTGTTATAATGTAAACCGCCCCTGATCTCTGGAAGGGTCGGTATAAAAATACATTCAAATAAATAAAATAAATTAGCTTTTAATAGATTAGCAATTCAGTAAGAAGCAAACATAAAATAGCATATAATATACCAAAACATCCTGAAGGCCTACATATTAGTTTAGGTATCCCCATTCCCTTAGCTATTGTAAACATTAATCAATACAAAATGCAGATAGCAATCCAGCGGTGATGTGCGGTAGGGCGACTCTATAATAAGGCAGAATGAGGCGGCAACCTCAGGCAGCAAACTTTAGTGGCAGCAAAAAAATGCCCCCAAAACCGCCTCACTCTGCCTCCAAAAAGGTTTAAAAAAAGTGGACAAGCTACTGTGCTGCCCTGTCCACCTCTCGTCTCGGCAGCAGCAGAATCAACCACTCCACCCCAGCTGCCGCTTTCCGAGGACACTAGGGCATCGGCGGGGAGCTAAACTGGCTGAAAGTAAAAGAAATTTGAAAAGCGCGAGCGTTTCAAGCCTCCATCGGCTTGTAAGCCCCTGCTGGTTCTGCCCCTCTCTGACACCAATAGCGTCATTAGAGGGGTGGGATGCATCAGGCTTGAAAGGCCCTGATGGATCCCACCTCCTCTGATGTTATTCGTGTCAGAGACGGGCGGAACTGGCAGTGGCTTACAAGCCTCCGTAGTCTTGAAACGCTTGCACTTTTCAAATTTTCTTTACTTCCAGCCAACTTGGTAGCTCCCCGCAGCTGTCTCTGTTTCCTTAGATCAGGGGCAGCAGCGGGGGGAGAGGTGAAGGGGTTGATTCTGCCACTGCCAAGATGCGGCCATAGCAGCAGCTTGTCCAGGATGACAGGGGAAGGGAAGGAAGGAGAGGAGAGGGGAGGCAGGAAGACAAATATTGGACAACAGGGGGGAAGAAGGATGCTGGACACAGGGGCAGGAGGATAAATGCTGGACAACAGGGGGGGCAGGAAGACAAATGTTAAACAACAGGGGGGAGAAGAGAGACAAATGCTGGGCATGGGGGCAGGAGGATAAATGCTGGACAACAGAGGGGAGGGACAGGAAGACTATTTGGCACTAGTGATGATATGATACAATTTGAAAGACAAGGTCAAGATCTTGCATCAGATATGAATGCTCTTTAAAAATACAATTATGAAAGCCCAGACCTGATGTATCCCACAGATTAAGAAAAGCACAAGTATGGCCAAACAGCCAGGATGGTTAAAAATTGAGGTGAAAGAGGCTTTTAGAGTCAAAAACATCTTTCAGAAAATAAAAAATGGAACCAAATGCAGAAAATAGAAACATAACATAAAATATGCCACACTGAGTCAGACTAAGGGGCATGTTTACTAAAAGCCGTACAATTGCGTGCCGCACAATAGCGCACGGAAACGCGGCACTCAAACGCTCAGAAACGCTCTTAAACGCCCCGCACAAGTGCGCTTGGGCCCCGCACAATTGCGCGCCGCACTAACGTGCCCCGCACAAGTACCCGGCCCGCAAATGTCCGATAGAGGCGTGGAAAGGCATTCTGAGGGCGGAGGAAGGCTCCCGAGGGGCGGAGAGACGGGGTCAATGGGCGGGGAAGGGGAGGGGAGAGGCTCCCCGCACAGTATCGGGGACGAATTTGCAGGTTAAAAATAGCGCGAGTGAAACACTCACGGTAGAGGGCATTTAAAGGGAAGAGAAACCATTTCCGTCAGCAATGTACAGGGAAACCGGGGAAACCTGAAAAACGTGAGCAGTGTGATACATGTGCACAGAACAAAAGTGCAAATAAAGATAGAATAAGATCCAAACAAACATATTACAAATAGGAAGTCAGCTGGGGAACCCTGATATTAATGGGCAAACATAAGAAACACACCCAGGAAAGCTCCAAAGAAATGAAATGAAGTATGGAAGGGGCTACGGAGCGGAGACCCTTCCAAAAACCATTTCCTTTTTTCTGAGCCTTCCTGGGAGTGTTTGCAATGGTTGCCCATTAATATCACTGTTGCCCAGCTTGGTTATATTTATCCCCAGTTCGTCGTGGTCGGTTGAGGGGTTTATTTGCACCTTTGTCACCAGACAAGGTGACTGAGCCCACAGTACAAATGTGCAGAGCAGGGTTTTTGACTCCTTTGGTCAGGTTTCCCACCCCCAGGGACTGCACTATCACTATGGCCACAGTGTGGTGCAGTAGACAGAGGCAGTACCTCTAGGACCAGAGGGTCACAGGTTCAAATCCAAGCTGGGGCTCCTGCCAACCCAGTCCCCATATTTTACCCACCACTAAACAGAGATAGTAAAGACACTCCTTTATTGCAGAGAACATAAGCATGGTTCACACACACCCATTTTGTACCCAACACCGCACACACACCATAACAATGGGCATTACCAACAGCCGAGTCCCCCAAATGCAGTCCTGGAGTGCCACAACTCAAGCAGGTCATATGCTTTTCCAAGATACGGACATGCCAGCATGTTGGCGGTAGGGTACAGGTGGTGGAGGGGGCAGTGGCTGCTAGCCACAGAAGACAGTGGCCGAGCCATGTGCAGGCTGGCACGTCCACTGCAACATAGGCCCTGTCGGATGTACAGTCATGGACTTCCCAGGGAATTCAGCACATCTGTGGCAACACAGTGGTGCAGTGCACACAGACAGTGTGTGCAGGAGCAAAAGGTCACAGGTTCAAAGCCCAGCTGGGGCTACTGCCATTCCTGTCCACATATTTTCCCCACAACTAAACCATGTTAGTAAGGGCAATCCTTTATTGCTGGGGATATACGCATTGGTCATATGCCTATCGTTTACACCACCAAGCACAGACACCATGACCAGTGGCATTACCTAGAGCAGAGTCTCACAAATGCAGTCCTGGAGGACCACACACCATTCAGGTTCCATGCTGCCACTCATACAAATAACCGTGCTGTATATCTATGCACCACCCCCATGGCATGTAGATGTAGCTCATGCATATTCATGAGGGACAGCAGGAAACCCCAACCAGTGTATTGCAAACCTGGACTGGATTTGGGAACCTCTGCCGTACAGCAGCAGCCAACAGGGACAGACACACCCACACCCACACCCACAGGCCCCATTGGCCAATGCCTCCTGGTGAGGCAGGACATTGGGCCCTGCGTGCATCTCCCAATACCAGCACTTGCATACCTTAGCAATGTCACCCTACACCAGGGTATATGGTACACAGCTCTCAAACGTTTGCTATGAGTACTGGCAGATAGATATCCCTACGTTACGCACAGTCTGCTCTATGAGCTCCATCATACTAATCTATCTGATGTTTGCGGTGTGTGCGTCAGGTCTGGCCCCTGACAGTGTTTACCACCCTAGGGAGGGACCCCCAACGGTATTGCATACCATACCCATGCCTGTACTGTGCCCAGGACTGGTGTGGTGGGCAAGGATTCTGAACCCCTCTATAGTAGCACAATGCTGGCATACGTGTGGGAGTGTGTGTCTGTCTATACCAGGGGTGGGCAAACCTGGTCCTGGAGGGCCGCAGACCAGTCAGGTTTTTGGGATATCTCTAATGAATATGCATGAGATATATATGCATTAGAGATATCCTGCCAACCTAACTGGTTTGTGACCCTCCAGGGCTGGATATGGAGACCCCTGCCTTACACCTCTGTCATTTAAGATTGTGAGTGGACAAGGTGCAGATGTCCAAGACATCAAAAAGGTTAGATAGAATTTGTCACAGTCCTCCTCACTTCTCACCACGACCAAAAAATTGTCTATTAGACAACTTTTTGGTGGTGGTGAGAATCGAGGAGGAATGTGACACATTCTAAATACCCTTTCGATGTCTAGGACATCTGTACCTTGCCCACTCACGATCTTAAATGACAGAGGTGTAAGGCAGGGGTCTCCAAATCCAGCCCTGGAGGGCCACAAACCAGTCCGGTTGGCAGGATATCTCTAATGCATATATATCTCATGCATGTTCATTAGGGATATCCCGAAAACCTGACTGGTCTGCGGCCCTCCAGGACCGGAGGTGCCCACTCCTAGTCTATACAGTGTGTGTTGGCTGCAAACACTGTCCACAGTTTTGGCCTGATGATGTGCATAATGAGCAGCAAGGTACCATGGGTATAGCTCAGACAGGGTGGGCTGGCCAGGATGCATCTGCACAGGGCATAGGGCACTGGCAGGGACATTGTAGTGGCCGTCTACCAGCTCCACAGACAGGGTGACCTCTGTATGTGCTGCTGGGCTTTCACTCCACCCTGACTGTGCAGTGATGGCAGCATGGCTAGGCACCCCCATAGTGCTTCATAGCATTTCCCTCATGTGATATATATGGGTCACCTGTTGGGGCCTAGTCACTGATGTATCTGCTTGTGTGTGCTGCCATCCCAGTTGTGGGTGCATGCATTTCCAGTGGGACTAACCAGCAGACTGTTCACAGCTGGTATGTGCCCTGCTGGAGTGCTTTGCAGTGGCTGATGGCTTGATGCAGGGGAATATCAGATAGTGGTGGGGTGCATCTTAGCATATCCAGGCCTACTGTCTGTCTGATATTGTGGTCTGGGGGTGTGTGGGGCTGCTTGGACTGCCCTGTAGGGTGTCTGTTCCCCAACAGGACTGGGGTTGATGGTCCACGCTACTGCCATCATTGCAGCGCCGGGGGGGGGGGGGGGGGGGTTGGTGTATAATGGGGATCTGTTGATAGGAGACCCTGCCTATTTGCCACCCTCAGCTGGGGGGGGGGGGGGGGTGTTTGGTGGTACATAGCCCACCTAGGGGTCCGTGGGGTTCCCCCTGACTGAAACAGACAGAGATATCCAAGGTGTTCCTGCAGAAACTACCTATCTCACAGATTACGACTGTTTTGGAGCTCTGCCATGGCCTCTCTCAGCCATGGAGGGTGCTGTGGACCTGGTCCAGGGCGCCTCATCGCACACTCAGGGCGAGCACAGTTCCCGCACAGTGTGACTGTGTGTAGCTACTCTGTGCAAATTAAACACCTGGTCAGTACCTCCTACCAGGCCAAGGTGCTCTGTGGGTGCACACGGACACGTCCCCCTACCAGGCCGGGGAGCTGTTGGGGTGCATTCCCCATCTTGTGTTCATCTGTGGACAGCTGCTTTGCATGTGCAGTGCATCATGGGTATGGGTGGCCTAACCCTATCCTGGTTCCCACAGCAGACTGTCTGTGTGGTGACATGCAGGCTCTCTGCAGCCAGCCAGGGGCTTGCTGGCAGCTATATAGCTGTAGCCCAATGGTTACTTCTCTGCCTGTGGAGCCAGCGGTAATGGGTTCGAGCCCACAGTGGGGTTATTTGATAGGGTTGTCCAAAGCTTTTTTTAGATTTAATGTACATATGTTGCTGCCATCAAACACACCCTCAGTGTACTGTACCCATAAGGTGCCTCTGAGGGTGCTTTATAGGGCACCCTATAGGGCACCTTATGGTTGCCGTCCATATAAGGTGCACTATACATTATCCTGTGACGCAACATATATGGTGCCCTATAGGGGACATTCAAGGGTGCCTTGGCGGACAGTGAACTTTAACATGTGCCTTATGGCCGCCTTATGTTAACACGCTTTGTGAGTGCGTTTGCTAGTAGTGATAACTGAAATAAAAATAGATTGCCCCCTACAGCACTCATCCCCATAATACACACTGCCTCAGTGAGCCTTCTTCATTGGGCACTGTGGGGGATTGAACCCCTGATCTCTGCACCATTGGTCAGTGTCTTAACCATTGTGCTGTGGCTCTGTTCCTATGCTTGGGCATCTGCGCACCGCCTTATGCCGCCCAAAATTAACAGTGCACCGCCTTATGCCGCCCAAAATTAATATGCCTCCTAAAGCACTTTTACCCATTACAGTTAATGCCTCAGCCAGCCCTTTTTGTTGTGCACAATGGGGAATTGAACCCATGGCAGCTGCACCCACAGTCAGTGTCTTAACCATTGTACTATGGCTCTGCTCCTTTGTGTGTGCCTATCAGGGCGCCACTTAGCCTTCCCACGCACTATTATGCACGGCGCACAATAGCGCGGCGCACAATAGCGCCCCGCGCAAATGTGCGATCGCTTACTCCCGTTTTTTTTCTTTTCTCTGCCTGAACCGCCCACTCCTTATATGGCACAGGCACACTACCGCGGCCCCGCACATTAGGAATGTTTAGTAAACAGACCCCTAAAGGTTCATCAAGTCCAGTATCCTGTTTCCAACAGTGGCCAATCCAGGTCACAAGTACCTGTCAAGTTCCCAAAAGTTAAACAGATTCCATGCTGTTTATCCCGCAGGTGAGCAGTGGATTTCCCCAGTCCACTTTAATAATGGTTTATGGAGTTTTTTTCCAGGAACTTGTCCAAACCGCTCTTAAACGCAGCTACACTAACAGATTTTATTACATTCTTCAGTAATGAATTCCAGAGTTTGATTACCCATTAAGTGAAGAAATATTTTCTCTGACTAGACTTAAATGTGCTATATTGTAGCTTCATTTCATGTCTCCTATTCCTTCTACTTCTTGAAGGAGTAAACGATTGATCTATATTTACCCATTCCACTCCATTCATTATTTTGTAGACCTTTCCCATATCTGCTCAGCCGTCATTTCCAAATTGAAGAGCCCTAACCTTTTAAGCCTTTCCTCATAAGGGTATTGGCATTGGCGTGATATACAGACCTCCCTCACAAGAGGAAGAGGTGGACAGAGTTAATTGAAGACATACGCAGCACTGCAAGGAAAGAGGAAGTGCTACTGATAGGGGATTTCAATATGCCAGATGTTGATTGGCACATTCCTGCTGCAGTACCATCTGGAAGTAAAGAGATCCTGGATTCTCTACAGGGAGAACTATTCAAAAAATTGGTAACAGACCCCACACGTGAAGGGGCCATACTGGACTTGGTGCTTACCAATGGTGAAAGTTTTTCTGATGTTATAGTGGGAGATCATTTTGCATCCAGTGATCACCAGATGGTGTGGTTCAGTATTAGGACTAGGGCTGTTAAAATCCATTCAAAAGTGAGGGTCTTAGACTTTAGGAAGACTAACTTTGCCAAGATGGGCCAATACCTCAGGGAGAGGGATTGGAACAGCTGGGGGATGTAGAAAAACAGTGGGCAAAACTGAAAGGGGATATTTTAAGGGCAACCAACCTTTTTGCTAAAATGGTAAATAAAGGTAAAAGGAAAAGGAGACCGCTATGGCTTTCGAAAGAAGTAACTGAAAAAGTGAAGGACAAGAGGGAAGCCTTCATGAAATACAAGAGATCACAGAGAGAGGAAGACAGGCATCTATATTTGGAAAAAAACTTAGAGAAGATAGCAAAGTAGTCAGGAAAGCAAAGACTCAAAAAGAGGAAGAAATAGCCAATGCAATAAAATGGGGGGATAAGACATTTTTCAGATATGTTAGTGAGAAGAGGAAGGGCAAAAATGGTATTGTCAGACTCAAGGGTGATGGGGAGGAATATGTAGAAGCAGTAAAAAGGAGGTGATAGTGCCTCTGTATAAGTCCTTGGTGCGACCTCATTTGGAGTATAGTATGCAATTCTGGAGACTACACCTTCAAAAGGATGTGAACAGGATGGAGTCAGTGCAGAGGGTGGCTACTAAAATGATTAGTGGTCTTCATTATAAAGCATATGAGGACAGACTTAAGGTTCTTAATATGTACACTTTAGAGGAAAGGCGGGATAGAGGTGATATGATTGAGATGTTTAAATACCTCCATGGCATAAATGTTCAGGGGGAGAGCCTCTTTCAATTGAAAGCAAGTTCTGCTACGAGGGGACATGGAATGAGGGTGAAAGGGGATAGATTCAGGAGTGATATGCGGAAATATTTCTTTACGGAAAGAGTGGTGGATCCGTGGAATAGTCTCCCAGTGGAGGTGGTAGAGATGAGGGCAGTAATTGAATTCAAAAAAGCATGGTACAAATACAGAGGATCTCTAAAGGAAAAAAAGGGGACTGTTGTAGTTGTTGATATGAAAGGACAGACTAGATAGGCCATGTGATCTTTTTCTGTCGTCATATTTCTATATTTCTATCCTTCCCTTTATCATTTTGGTGGCTCTTCTCTGTACCTTTTTCTGATTCTGCTTTATCCTTTTTAAGATATGGTGACTATAATTGCACACAATATTTGAGGTGTGGTCACACCATGGAGCAATACAAACCACACACACAAATGCACTCTCACTTTCGATCATGAAAAACCTAAATCTGCCAAAAAGATACCCTGAACCTATAAATAATAGCTGATGTAACAGAATAGCATGGAGTCCAAGGACTAAAAATATGATCTCCGTTTATCACCCAAATAAGAATCCTTTCCATACTCACTCACAGCATTCCT
This sequence comes from Ichthyophis bannanicus, assembly GCA_033557465.1. NCBI lineage: Eukaryota > Metazoa > Chordata > Amphibia > Gymnophiona > Ichthyophiidae > Ichthyophis > Ichthyophis bannanicus. The sequence goes on along the minus strand of CM066032.1, from coordinate 1,341,077,661 downwards.
ACATCAGCAGTCCCATTTTTCAGGACACAGGAATTGTTAGGGTGCCCTAGCTTAGCTCTTCAGCACAAACAGCAAATGTCAGCATGGCCAGAATAATCACTATTGCTCTTAATATTTCTTTCAGGGTAGTTAATAATGCCTCTTTAGCTTACAAGCTTCCCACACCTCTGATTTATGTTCTTTATAAATGCATCTTGTGGTGTTTGTCCATATTGGAGTCCACCATTTCAGAACAGACTAGACACCACCTTTTATACAAGCACAGCAGTATATTTTCAAAGTATTGACCTTATTCCATGTCTCCGGTAAGTATATTGGGCACGTCTACAGAGACCTCCCAGAACATACACAGACCTTTCCTGAATATACTTTATATGTTCTCCGTGGAAAACCACGACCCTGTTCTCCCCCTCCCAGAAAGGTTCTGAGATCCCCATTTTAGCGAGATGAACATCCGTGGGTGCTATGTACCAGAATATGCTCGTAGATGTTGTCGGGAGATAAATGCCCCGGCACATGTCCAAAGCCTTATTCGCTTTCTGGAATGACCTCCTAACTACATAGTTTTGCACTTATCCACATTAAATTTCATCTGCCATTTGGACTCCCAGTCTCCTAATTTCTCAAGGTCCTGTTGCAATTTTTCACAATCCTCTTGTGTTTTGACAACTTTGAATAAATTTGTGTCTTCTGCAATTTTGACCACTATTCGTTATTCCATTTTCCTAGTCATTCACTGATTTATGATCGTATTGAAAAGCAGTGGGCCTAGCACAGATCCGTGGGGTACTCCACTATTCATTTTTCTCCACTGAGAAAATTAGCTATTTAGCTCTACTCTCTGTTTTCTATTAACCAATTCCAAATCAGCAATAGTACACTGCCTCCCATCCCATGACTTTTTACATTTCCCTGAGTCTCTCATGAGGGACCTTGTCAAAGGTTTTCTGAAACCCCAGATTCACTATATCAACCAGTTCTCATTTATCTACCCATTTATTCACACCATCAAAACACAAATGATTAGTAAGACAAGACTTTCCTTGTGGAAAGGCTGTCGGGTAAGGTTTGCCTCTTTGCAGTTGATACCAAAACCTGCAATAGAATAGACACCCAGGAAGGAGTGGGTAACATGAGGAGGGATCTAGCTAAGCTTTAAGAATGGTTGAGAAATTGTCAGCTGAGCTGTAATGCTAAAAATTGCAAGGTCATTCATTTGGGCTGCAAAAATCTAAGAGAACGATGCTGTATAAGAGGGAAGTACTTCTGTCCACCAAAGAAGAGCAGGACCTGGACATGATTGTTTCTGATGATCTTAAAGTGGCTAAACAGGTAGAAAAGGCAATGGCAAAAGTCAGAAGGATACTTGGGTGCACAGGGTGAGGAATGGCCAGCAGAAAAAAGGAGGTGATAGTGCCTCTGTAGAAGTTTCTGGTGTGACCTCATTTGGAGTATTGTGTGCCATTTTGGAAACTATACCTTCAAAAGGATACAAACAGGATGGAGTTGATGCAGAGGATGGCTACCAAAATGGTCAGTGGTCTTCATTATAAACCATATGGGGGGTGGTGAAGTTACCTATATAATTTCCTGTCTGGAGGTGCTCAATGCTAGAGGTCCAGCTACAGGCAGAAGGAGGGAACCCTGTTTGAGCCGCTGCTAGAGCCAGCCAATGATGTGCCGCTCATACCACCTCAGGGCCTTTAAAGGGTGGCCCCACCCCACGAGAAGTGGCCATCGGCGCATCAGCCTCCAGCAGTACCATCATACACTTTGGGCCTGACAGGGCTTTTCCTTTACTCCACTTGATCATTCCCAGGCTTCTGCTTAAACACTTGTGGTGGAAAGCATCTCAGTGCCACTAAACCAGTCCAGGTTATATTTCATCTTCAAACAAACCTCACTCGCAGTTCAGTACTCTCTTCACCAGCTAGGTTCCTAGCCAGTGGGTGCAGTTCAGAAACAAGAGACAAGCATTTCCTCTTTAAACACTACAGTCCATGATTTCCTCTGTGGTGCACTTATGCAAAGTACCACAGTCCTTCTTAAAGCCTTTCCCTTTTGGATGAAGGGTAAAAAGCTAATTATGCCAACCAGCCTCAGCAGCCCTACAGAGGCCAATGCTTCCCACCTCCCTCTGGCATTAAGAAGAATCAGCAGTTTCTTACTCAGCATTCCAGGAGCAAGAAAAACAAACATTACAGACCTGAGCTTCGCTGTTCTTCTCAAATACTACTTTTTTGAGCCTTTCAATCTTCCTGTTTGCCCCCTTAGGGTGCGGTGAATTCATCCTCCTTAAGTGGGTAAAACTTTCCCTCTAAATATTAACCCAGAGCTGTTCCCCATGCTAGTAAAAGTGTTTCTGTGCTGCTAGACACACAGCTGTCTCTCTAGAGAAAATTTCCTTCTTAGTTCAGAATCATTTCTTTTTAATGAGCACCTGACCTTCTCTCTGGGCCACACCCATTGACCCAGTTCCTCAGATTAGTCCCAGTGACGTCTGGGAGATGTAGTCCCTGAAAGAGGCCATATTGCATTACTTCTTCCCCCTGGGTGTCATTCCAACCTGCAAATAGCGGGAATGGACGTTTGATGTCCGACCCCCGCTATTCATAGGGAGTGAATTTGGAAAGCCAAGCTCCCCACATGTACACTGGTGTGCGGGGAGCTCTGGATGGGGGGCAGGAGAGGGCAGGCCAGAGGTGGAGCGTGGGCGGGCAGAAGAAGGACAGTGACCCAGGATGTACAGGCTGATTCCGGTCACGGCCCTGCAGGAATGCATGGGGAACTTATTCCACCTCAGAGGTGGAATAAGCCCCCCCTTGCAGACAGGGAACTGCGCCAGCGGACCCCCTTGAGGACTTGGGGCGCAGAAAGAGGTGTCCCACCACCCGAAATGGGTCCTGGCAAGCCCCTCCGGGGGTCGGACGGCAAGGAAAGGAAGATATATGGCCCGGTGGAAAATCAGGGCACCTGCATGGCGTCCCGGTGTAGCAGCAAAGCGCAGACAAACCAATGATACCAGGAGTCTGTTCAGAAGGTCCAAATCATTTATTTGTGCACAAGTCTCAAGCAAGACAATTTCAAAATGGCTGAGCAAAGTTTTCAAGCATTACAACAACTTTTATAGACTTCTGTTCCATTCTAGGTATAGAAAAACAATTCATTGGTCCCGGTACGCTCCCGTACCTCCCGTAGCCCTTCTATTGGTCCCGGTACTGATAAGTTTCTCCAATTATGTTCCTTCTGTGGGCTTCTGTAGGCATGACACCTGCCTGCCCCCCTTCTAGTCCCAATTACAATGGTCAGTTCATCAACTTGTTACTTTCACACTTTCAAGGCTATGGGACCATTTGTGCGTGCAGAAGAGCAAGGTTCTGTAACTCATCTGTCAGCACTCCTCAATATTTCTCTGCAAATGTACTCTTTCTTATCAGTAACTTTAAAACACATTTTTTCTGTATTTTTCCATTTCTTAATTCTGCAATTCTGCTTATCTAAGCTAATTCAATATTTCTACTGAGTTCTTTCTTACAATAGCAGCATATTGGGGGATGTGCAATCCTATATGCCTCTCCACAGGCCTCATTTACAGGTCAAGCTAGCCATGCTGGCCTGCCTATGTCAGACACCGTGGGTCACAGGCCTGCACCTGCCACACCGGTGCTATGGCAATGGGACGCCATGACACTGGTGCCCTATGCAGATGCTCCAGCTGTATTGGACGGTGCAGGCGGTGTACGTACGGTGGCACAGAATCGGGGCACATCCTACTCGTCCAAGTCTGTTGCACCCGATTCTGATCCCACGGGAGCATCTAGCTCCTGCAGGTTCAGAATCAGGTGCCCATCTGTCCCATCCAGATTTTGGATGTCCGGACGGGCCAGATGGGCCTCGATGGGAAATGGGCCAGCCCTTTTATAGGCAGATTCTTTACTTTCTAAACCAGTGGTTCTCAACCCAGTCCTCTGGGACCTCCAGGCCAGTCAGGTTTTCAGGATATCCACAATAAATATGCATGAGAAAGATCTGCATGCACTGCTTCCATTGTATGCAGATCTATCTCATGCATATTGATTGTGGATATCCTTAAAACCTGACTTGCCTGGGGGTCCTAGAGGACTAGGTTGAGAAATACTGCTCTAGACAATGATTTCCCCACAACTCCCGATATGTAGTCAGGTTAGGAAGCAGAATAGTGAGCAGCCTCTGTCTCCTCACCACATTACTCAACAATTAAGCTAAGGATCCAATTCAGAAACTGATATTTCAATGTAAAAAAACAAACAAAAAAAAAACCCTTCAAAATTACTGTTGCTGAGACAAGAATAACTATATTCTGCTTTGATACTTCTGTTTGCCATGGAAGAATGTATATCCAAATTTAATGATTCATTTGGAGAAGATCAAGAAAAATGGAATGTAAAATTAAGGACATCTATGGTGATCCTTATTTTGGTTCAGCACATGTTTTTATAAGATGTTGACTTGCATATCTTTTATAGAAAAATGTATGTAGCTCTTAAACCCTCACTGACTAGGACTTAGTGTGTGGATAAACTATGGATATATACTTCATGGATATAACAAGAAGTTATATCCCTGAAGTAAAATCATTAAAATCATCTCTTGTACCTGAAGATTGGCGAATGGCTAATGTAACGCCAATTTTTAAAGGGGTTCCAGGGGTGATCCAGGAAACTACAGGCCGATGAGCCTGACATCAGTACTGGGCAAAATGGTAGAAACCAATATAAAGAACAAAATTACTGAACATGTAGATAGTCTTGGCTTAATGGGAGAAAACCAACATGGCTTTATCCAAGGAAGGTCTTGTCTTACTAAGCTGTTATATTTTCTTGAAAGTGTGAATAAACAGGTAGATAAAGGTGAGACGGTCGATATAGTGTATCTGGATTTTCAGAAAGCCCTTGACAAGGTCTCTCATGAGAGACTCTTGGAGAAGTTAAAAAGTCATGGGATAGGAGGTAGTGTACTATTGTGGATCAGGAACTGGTTAAAAGATAGAAAGCAGAGGGTAGGGCTGAATGGAAAATTTTCCTAATGGAGAAAGGCGAATAGTGGAGTACCCCTGGGATCTGTGCTAGGTCCGTTGCTTTTTAACATATTCATAAATGACCTGGAAATGAGAATAATGAGTGAGGTAGTCAAATTTGCAGATGACAAAATTATTCAAAGCTGTTAAAACCCAAGAGGATTTGGAGGCGGAGCCAGCGCGAAACCGGCATGGAGGTGTAAGACCTCTTCTCCTGGGCCCTGAGCTATAATCCTGCGAGCTACCCGAATGCAATATCTCCACAGTTGGTGGATTTATAAGGGCAGCGTTGGAGAATGTCGGGGGGTAAGCAAACTTGACTAGAATTCCCTCCTACGGCGGCGGCGACAGGGTCTAAAAGATCTAAGACCGACCCATTGTCGCCGCACAAGCCAGCGCCCCAGCAAGAATCGGCAGATGACCTCAGGCAGCTTCTGCAAGAAGTGAAGGCCATACGAAACCACGTTGATTCAAACGGCAAAACATTATCTGCACTGCAGGATGATATCAAGGACCTGGGCGCGCAATTTCAACCTCTCTCTGTTAGAGTTGAGAAAGTGGAAGAAACGGTAGCGGGGCACGAGGACAAGATCAAGCGCGTCGTTTCCATCGCGCGCAAGGTGGATTGGCTCGAGCGGAGCGTGGAAGACATGGGCAATAGGGCCCGACGCAACAACATCCGTATTATAGGCCTTGGGGAAGGGGCCGAAGGCGGAGACCCCATTCAATTTATGGAGGACTTTTTGCCCAAGGTACTAAAAATCAATTTCAGTCCCCTGCTGGAAATTGAACGGGCACACAGGATCCAGGCGTTTCCGTCGGGCCCCAACGCCCACAGCATGCGGCCTCGCCCTTTCATTATGTGCCTGTTAAGGCATCAGCAAGTCCTGCAGATATTTGCCGCGGCTAAAGCTAGTCAGCCGCTCCAATATGAAGGGCGCAAAATCTTCTTCTATGCGGACTACTGCAAGCGAACGGTAGAGAAACGGAGGCAGTTCCTGGAGCTGCGGCCTAGACTTCGAAACCTGCAAGCACGATTTGGACTGCTTAGCCCAGCGCATTTCAAAGTGACTTTGAACAACAGCACCAAGTCTTTTGAGGATCCTGGACTGTTGCGCCAATTCATTGAGGATCAAGAAGAGCTTCTGATGCAGCAAAGCTGAGTCTGCCGGGGGTCCGGCGGTTATGGTCTGTTGCATGTGGCCTGCAACGGGTGGCCTCTGCGGAGTCTGTACGTTGTTGGTACTGGACATGCCTGCTATCCGGGGACTATCTATCTTTTACTGTTATTTTGGCTGGTGGTTGGGTATTGAGCAGTTTATGTTTTCTTTTTTTTTTTTTTAATTGCTTTATTTTCATTTTCCAAACAGAACAAAACAGACATAACATGGAGCACCAATTATCAACTAAATCCCCCCACCCCCCACTCTCCCCAGCCTTCTCCTACAGGGCCGGGATCAATATCTTTTACATTACAAAATAAAAGAGAGCCTAGGTTCTTGACATTAATTCAGTTTAGCAGACTTAACAAAGTCATTTAATAATTGCCATTTAAGACATTGCTTCCCAGACGGGAGCTGAGCTTTACCAGAGAACTGCTCATATTGACTCGCCAAGCAAACTCGATTCCACCACTCATGGACACTAAGAAGAGCGGTAGATTTCCAGTTACTGATAACCATACAAATTGCTATTCCCACCATAAAATCTAGCAAAAAGGCACCTTCCTTGGGCAAAGAAGGAACATCTGCTGCAGAGCGAAAGCCGATAATTTGCCAAGAGAGAGGCTCCCGTAACTTCAGAATGATTTGTATTTGCTTCCAAACCGAGGCCCAATAGGTCCGCACCCCTTGGCACTCATATACTATATGTAGCAAGGTGCCTACCTTCGCCCCACAAGTCCAACAAAGAGGACTAAGGGTACTATCCCAACGTGCGAGCTTTACCGGTGTATAAAAACAATTATGAGCAAAATAAAATAGGGTTTGAGTGATAGAGGCTGACCTGGTGACTCTTACCTGCTTGGACCAAAATTTCTCCCACTGAAGTTCCGAAAGCCTCTTCCCGGTTTCCCTCTCCCACCTCTGCTGTACCTTTTGCATCAATGTCGAAGAGGACAGGGTTAGGCGCTTATAAAGTTGCGACACTATTCCCGTCGCTTTCGCAATGTCCTGCAGGGTCTCTACAACCCCAGCAGTCCAAAGCCCCTGCTTAGGATCGATTCCCGCTCCCACCAAGCAATGCCGAAGTTGAAGCCACTGAAAAAGACAAGTAAGCGGGAGGCCAAATTCCTGCTGAAGTGACCCAAAATCTTTCCATTTATGAGCTACCTGTAGCTGCCCCACCGTCCAAATCCCCCGCTGGTACCAAGATTTCCAAGCAAAAGACTTCTTCTGAATTTTAAATAATGGGTTGTTCCAAATGGGGAGCCTAGCTCGAGAACAACAATCGGAATCACTGACCTTGATAAAGACTTGAAAAGCTGTAAGCGTAGCAAGTATGACCACGGGAATCGACGATGTATGTGTGAACTGCATCCCTGGGACAAATTGCAACGGTATTGGTGCCAGTAACCGCTCCTCCAAAGTAACCCAAACCGGCCGCCCAGCAGTCGGAGATTCAAGCCAACGAGACCCTTGTTTGAGAAGGAAGGCATGATGATAAGATTGAAAATTAGGGAAATTTACACCGCCATTCTCCCGGCGGAGCTTTAGTTTCTCTTTTGCAATTCGCGGTGTTTTGTTCTTCCACAGAAACTGCAAAAGGACCCGTTCGAGTTGCTGATACATCTGGGGAGGAAAATAGCAAGGGAGCATCTCTAGGATATAGTTGACTTTGGGAACTATCATCATTTTCACCGTTTCTAACCGACCCCACCAGGAGAGCACCAAGGGAGACCACTTCACGGTCAGCTCTCGGGCTAACGCCAGAATTGCAGCAGCATTCCGTTTGACCGTTTCTTCAAATGGATAACAGTAATGAACCCCTAAATATTTCACAGCGCCTGACTCCCAAATAAAAGGATAGTCGCTGAGATTCTCTTTATGGACCCATTTGTTCAATGGAAAAACAACAGACTTTGACCAATTTATTTTATATCCAGAATATCGCGAATAATGCTCTATTTGCTCCAATATCCTCGGAATGGAGTCAGGCGATGTGAAAAGAAGGAGGTCATCCGCATAAGCCGAAAGCTTAGTTTCCTGCCCCGCCACCCATGCACCCTGTATATCTGGACTCTGACGTATGAGAAGGACTAAAAGCTCCATCGCTAGATTAAAGAGCAAAGGGGACAACGGGCATTCTTGGCGGGTGCCTCGCTGCAGCGTAAAAGGGGCCGAGGTTACGCCGTTAACACAGACTCGTGCAGTAGGGAGAGTATACATAACTTCCAAAGCTCTGAGGTAAGCCTCCCCGAAACCAAACCAGCGAAGGATCGCAAATAGAAAAGGCCACTCGAGACGATCGAAGGCCTTTTCTGCGTCCATAGAAAGACCCACTAAAGGCTTCCCCATCCCATCAGCTCCCATCAAAATATGACATAAAATACGTGCATTATCTGCAGTTGAGCGGCCCGCCGTGAAACCACACTGATCTGGATGGATTAATAGCGGAATAATCCCAGCGAGCCTAGTAGATAAAACAGTTGCAAAAATCTTGTAGTCGGCATTGAGCAACGAGATGGGACGGTAGTTAGCCACCTGCTGTGGATCTCTACCTGGCTTCTCGAACATTACCAAATTAGCAGACGTGAAGGCACCCGTTTGTTGTCCCGACGAAGACAACATCCGATAATACCGGACTAAATGAGGAGCTAGGTCCTTCACAAAACGTTTAAAAAATTCGGCGGGTAGCCCGTCAGGCCCTGCAGCTTTACCTGAGGCCATTGAGGCTATTGCTCTCCCGACCTCCGCCTCGGTAAAAGGAGCATCTAAATCCTTTCTATGCGCCTCTGAGAGGATTGGGCGCTGTATACCGTGGACTAACTGATCAAAGCCCTCCTGCACGAAGTCTCGTTCTGAGCTGTATAAATGAATATAATAATCGCGAAAGACTTCCGCGATCTCGGAATCTTTGATAATCAAGTCAGTTCCCCGTGGCTGCTGTAAGGCACTGACCCTTTTGGCCTCCCGCTTACCCTTCAATACCATAGCTAGCAACTTACTAGCCCTATTGCCCTCTCGATAGTAATTCCCTTGTTGCCTCCGAATACTCAGGGAGGCCTCAGTGGTCATTATAGCATTAAATTGAAATCTAAGACGCTGAAGTCTTATCAAAATACAGGGGTCAGTTCTTCGCGTCAAGACCCGCTCTCCCGCCTTAATCTGCAGCTCAAGATCGTGCAGTTGCCATTGACGTTGTCTTTTCAAGCGTATACTAAAGCTGGTAATAACCGCCCTAATCGTGGCTTTAAAGCCTTCCCACCAGGCCCAACCGGAAGTATCGGTCGGGGAGTTAAACTGAAAGTATTCGGCGATGGCCACTTTAACCTCTGCCTGAAAATCGGGGACATCTAAGAGGGACCTGTCAAGAGTCCAATTGACAGACTCACTATGCAGGGAATCATCATTTAGGATTATTGATATAGGTGCATGATCAGATATATGAATTGAATGGAGACAAGCAGGGCCCATATTTGGGACTAATTCCTTGGAAACAAGGAAAAAGTCAATGCGGGACTGCGACGTGTGTGGGGCAGAAAAAAAGGAAAACTCCAGCTCCTGTGGATGTTGTAATCGCCATATATCCACTAAAGCTAGCTCCTGGGCCATTGATGCTAGGAAAATTTGCCCCTTAGATCTCTTAGTGGAGCGAGGAGGTTGACGATCAATTAACGGATCTAGGACTTGATTAAAGTCCCCCCCTATAATGATCGGCTTCCCACTGTCTCCATGCAGTTCTTTCGCAACAGCGGTAAAAAAGTCTAAATTATCAGTAGTGGGAGCATATAAGCACATAATAACCACCTCAAGCCCCCCCCAGTGGCAGGTGAACCTTAGTCCAGCGCCCATCTGCATAGGAACAATGATAGAGCACATTGATCTTAAGAGATTTCCTGACCAGTATAGCCACACCGTTATGTTTCTTGATGGCTGGGGAATACGCAAGGACCTCAAAGGGCCGCATACTCAGCTTCAATGACTCCTTCATATTTAAATGTGTCTCTTGCAACATCAATATATCGGCCCTTTCTCGACGTGCATAATCTAAGATTTTCCTTCTCTTTATCGGGCTGTTTATACCTTGAACATTGAAAGAGACGATTTTACAAGGAGTCATTGAAGTCGATAGTTAGACTGACCCATATGGCCTGAGCGAGATACTGAATGCATAACAGAAAATAATCATGAGTATGAGATGGTTTATCCATTGATGGCTTGAGAAGTGAAGGCTCCTAGCCAAACTTTTAAAATCAGCAAGCAAACAAACAATTACAGACCCTGTAGGAGAGGCTAAACCCTGAACAGTTACCGGTGAGCGCAGGCCGGCAGGGCTGGCCCGGGAGACTCGGAGAGAGGGCGGGCCCTTGCCGCTAATGGCCCCGACCACGGAAACACTAGTTGGAAGTAGAGACCATCCCCTTACATCTAAAGAGAACTTCTCAACTCTTTAACAGGGGGGATACCAACGAGGGGCCCTCTGTAAATCTAAAGCAGAGATTCGGAGTCTCTAGACCACAATATTATAAGTCTCTGTCCAGCAATAACACCAGGCGACCCACGCAAGGAGTCTCATCGCATCTGTGCAGCTTCCATTTCCTCTAAATACCGAGAGAGCGCGTCTGGTTCTTCAAAGGTGCGTGTCTGATTATGGAGAGTGACACGCATTCTTGCAGGATAAAGAAGGCCGTAGCGTGCTTGCAGCTGTTGCAGCCGAGGCCGGTATTCCAGAAATCTCTTGCGCCTATTAACAGTAGGTTTGGCAAGATCTGGGAAAAATGAGAGTTTACGCCCTTCATATTCTATCGGCGCGCGCGCGCGCGCTAACTCCAGGATCTGCGCAGCTTGTTGATATCGAAGCGTGCTGAAGATAATAGGCCTAGGTCTGGAGCTCTGCGGCAGACTGTGAGATGGAACGCGGTGAGCACGGTCTATTTCAAAGTCTTTCTCAAAAGAGCAGTGTAGGACCTCAGGAATCATCTTGTATAGAAAGGCCCGCATATCTTTACCTTCTGCCCCTTCAGACAGACCCACCACTCGAATGTTGTTACGCCGCGCCCGATTGTTGCCATCCTCCACCTCGCGCTGCAGCGCTCTTAGTTGTTTCTCCAGCTTGTCGACTTTTCCCAGTCGTGTCTCGTGAGCGGATATCATCGCCTCCGATTTGTCCTGTCTCATCGATAGGCCTTCAAATTTGCTATGCAGCCCTGCCAGTTCTTCATGTACAGAGCTCAGAGACGCACCATTCGCCTTCACTAGCTCCTTGACGCCCCGTATTTCAGTTAGAAGCTCCAAATGTGCATCGGGCCCCTCACGTGCAGCCACCATTTTATGCGGGGAGACGGGCTCCGTTTTGGTTCTTTTGGCGCTGCTGGTCAATGCGTTAGCGTAGTCCAGTCGTTGCGGATTAGGGCCCGCCATCAGGAAGGTACCGTGCTGAATTTCAGGAGTCCTGCGGGACTATAAAGGTACTTTTATCCGGATTCTTGTCGAGATCTCCCCGGAGCCACCGCGCTAAGCGTCCACTCTGCTCGGCATCAGGCTCCGCCCCCCAGCAGTTTATGTTTTCTATAAGGGGCTGCCCCATGCTGTAAGTGTGTTTCTGCTGTCTCACCCTACTTTGGTTTTTTTTCTGTTTGGGAGGGGTTTTCGGCTCTCTGGGAATTTCTGGGATATAGGAGGTTGGGAGGTGCCCACTGCTGACCGCATGTCAGAGGATGTGGTAGAAGCAGGATGGCTGGTGGGCTGAGAATTTTATCTTTAAATGTGAAGGGGCTCAGGTCACCGATCAAAAGGAAGAAAATCTTAGTGTACTGCAAGCGTCAGTCAGCTGATATTATTTTGCTTCAAGAAAAGCACTTATCAGCATCTGAGGCGAGCAAACTGGAAGATAAGCATTTTAAAGTGGCGGGCTTTTCCCCCGCCGTGCATAAGAAAAATGGTGTCGTCACATTAATGAAGGTTGCTCTGGGGTGCCAGATAGTTAGCTCAAGTCATGATGATGCTGGGAGATGGTCTAAATCTTTAGTAAGGCTGGGGAGAGAGATGCTGTCCATTGTAAATATCTATGGACTGTCACAGGGTGGACATAGGGCAGCCTGAGAGAGTGCAGAGCAGTGTGAATGATCACGGTGAAAGTGACAGAATAAACAGGAGAATGTTTGATGGTTGCCAGGGACAACCTAAGCACACGTGCACAGAGCCCAGAAAGACACACCCAGAGAGCAAAGCAAGGGAGTCTGCTTTACCTAATAGAATGCACCTGAGGGAAGGTGGAGTCAGGAAATACGCAGATAAAACAGACTACCAAACATTTGGAGATAGGGAACCTTTGAGAAGGAGGGAATCCTGGAGAGAGGAGCCAAGGAGGGAATCCTGGAGAGAGGAGTCAAGGAGGGAATCCTGGAGAGATGAGCCGAGGAGAGAATCCCTGAGAGAGGAATTAAAGCAGCAGAGGTCACAAGCTGAAAGGCAGCAGGGGAGCTGGTGTGAATGTTGGAAAGAGTCCAGAGACCTGTGTGGTTCTGGGAGAAGGCAACACCCTGACAGCGTGAATGTGTTTGGAAAGCAAGAAGAATACAGGAAGACTGCAACAGCAGGTACAGGGGCAAAGAGGGGATACAAGGGCTATTTGCCATTTGAAAGGGAAGGGCCCTGGAGGCTTAGAAATAGCCATATAAAGCCCAGATATTCAGAGGCTAATAATAGCTTTTCTCCTGATTATAGAAGTGTTAAAAGAAGAGGGCTTCACTTACTTAGAAAAGCTGAAGAAATCCCTTCTCACGGTGAGTTCCCAGCTTCTAGGGAAACACCGTTACACCGGTTGCAATCAGGCACAGTTGGGCCTGGAAAGCTAGGGCAGACCCGGCAGGGACCCTATCAAAATTACCCAGCTAGCAGGTCAAACCAGGACCTGAGCTATGCATTGAGGCACCAGCGGGGGCAGGGCTCTGAAAGACATCACTCAGAGTTTGGTGATACTCCCCAGAAAGGCAGTGCTGCTCACAGGAAGAGAAACTTCTTGACTGACAAGGCAAGCCTTCCATATTTTTATTCCACGTTGAAAGTGGATAGTGGAGATACCAATGAGCAAGAAATAATGGAATATGAGAATTCTGAAGTATTAACAAATACAGAATTGATGGACTGTTCTTTCTCTGTGATAGAGCCAGAGATATCTTTAAGGTAAATGTGATTTGTGTAACCTTAAATTCCAGTATACAAGTGGCAGAGCTGCAACTCTCTCCCTCTCTCCAAGCCAAGCAGTCAGTTAGGCTGTTTATTATTTACTTTTGGTTTAAAGTTATCAGCTGAAGGAAGCTACTTTTGTTACGTAGTTATCTTTTGTTTGAAGCCAAGTGGGCTATTAATTTCTGTTGTTTGAAAAGAAGAAACCTCAAGGGACGGGGAATAAAACCCTAAAAGAAAAGAAAGTTCTTCTGTGTGTTTTATATATAGAAGCAAGGCACAACTACCACCCTCATAAAAGCCCAACAATACCAGTAGTCACGGCTGGGGCGGATGAGGTGTGACAGGACCTAATGTTGACGACCCCGCTTTCTTCTGCAACCTCAGTGGGGTTATCCAGGAAGATCCAGAGGCTCTGATAATCGCTGGAGGTGACTTTAATTTGGTCAGAGATCCCTTGCTGGACAGGTGTCCTGGTAGGGTTGAGCGCCCCTCTCGTGCAAATCTTGCGCTTTCCTCCCTGCTCGACTCTTGTGAGTTAGTTGACATCTGGCGAATACTTAACCCAAAAGAACAGGATTTTTCTTTTTTTTTTCCCCCCCGTGCATAATTCTCTGTCCCATATAGATTACTTTTTGTTCTCTAAGTCTCTGGTCCCTGGCTGTCGGGGCGCTTCGATCCTGGGTAGGTCGGTGTCGGACCACACAGCTATAACGGTGGATGTTGTAGTGGAGGAAGTAGAGCGACCTGGCCAGACATGGTCCTTTAACCGATCGTGGCTAGCGGATCCTGCCTTTCAGGAGGACGTGCGGGCTGCCATTGCCTCCTTTTTCTGTTGGAACAAAAAGGGCGATACCGCCAGTTGGGCTTGGTGGGAGGCCTTCAAGGCCTCAATACGCGCTGTGATAACCAGTTTTAAAATCAAGGAGGCGAAAAGGCGGAAGGCGCAATTATGTATGTAGGACGCGCAAATTCGCACCAGAGAAAGACTATGGGCAGTCCAACCTAACCCGGGAATCCTACTATGGTTACAAAGGCTTAGATTTCACTATAATGAAACCCTGAGCTCCGAGGTCGAGCAGATCATGCTAAAACAGACTGCCCGGTTTCATGTGGAGAGGAATAAAGCCGGCAGGTTACTTGCCCACACAGTGCGTGGGAAGCAGACCAAACCCAGAATAGCCTCCATCTTATCTAGTAGTCAAGAGAGCTTGACTAAAGATGAACAGATAGTGGCAGAATTCTCTAAATTTTATAGCTCGCTATACGCTTCTGAGTCAAAAGCCGACAGCGCATTTGCTAGCTTTGTCGATGGGCTGGAGCACCCTGTCCTGGAGGAGGGCCAGGCTCTCGATCTTGGCAAACCCTTCCTGCGTGACGAGCTTCTCTCAGCAATACAGGCCATGCCCCCGGGGAAGGTGGTCGGCCCTGATGGTCTCCCCGCTGAATTTTACAAAGTCTTTAGTAAAGAACTTGCCCCATTTTTGTTGGAGTATTATGGAGAGCTCGAAAAGGAGCGTAGCCATATCGGTAGATTCTCCAAGGCCACTATTGTGGTGTTGGAGAAACCGGGTAGAGACCCCAATCATGTAGTGAACTATCGGCCCATTTCTCTCCTGAATGCCGACTATAAGATTTACGCGAGTATTTTAGCGCGCAGGCTTGCAATGGTCGTCGGTGACTTGGTTCACCCTGACCAATGCGGGTTCGTTCCCGGGAGGTCTACAGCAGACAACGCCCGCCTTTTTTGTAATTTGCCCATATATTGCTCTCTCATTAGATGCGGAAAAGGCGTTCAACAGGCTAGAATGGCCGTTTATGTTTTTCATTTTGCAATGGTTTGGCCTTGGTGAAGGGTTTATAAATAAGGTCAATGCGTTATATTCCTGTGCTACTGCTAGCATCTGTGTCAATGGCATCCTCTCGCGTCCCTTCTCCCTTCATAGAGGAACCAAACAGGGGTGCCCCCTTTCCCCTCTGCTATTTAATTTAGCCTTGGAGCCTTTGGCCATTGCAATCCGAAGCCAGGCAGACCTCAAGGGGGTTCAGTTTGGGTCCCTGCAAGTAAAGCTATCTGCTTACGCGGATGATCTGCTTCTTTTCACGCAGCCTGAGGAAGTTCCGTCTATCTTGGCCCTGTTTGGTAAGTACTCCAGTGTCTCGGGATATAAGATCAATTGGTCTAAATCGGTGGCATTCCCCCTTAATTGTTTTGCAAACTCGGCGGAGATGGCGGATTTTCCCCTTAAATGGGAGGCGGGCAGCATCAAGTACCTAGGGGCATGGTACAACGCGTCGGCAGACGACATGATTCGAAAGAATCTGGAGGAGCTTCTCCTCTTTATTCGGCAGAAAGTTTTAGCCTGGTCTCTCCTCCACCTTTCCTGGTGGGGCCGACTAGAGGTCATCAAAATGTCTCTCACTCCAAAGATTAATTACGTACTCGGTATGCTCCCTTTTTCAATTCCGTTGAAATGGTATAAAAAGAGAACAGTCTCATTACTTTCCTATGGAATGGTAAGCAACCTCGCATTGCCACCAAAAAGCTGAAAGCAGCTAGGGATAAGGGGGGAGTGCATTTCCCTGACTTCTATTGGTACCATCAAGCCCTTCTGATTAAACAGGGATCCTTGTGGCTGGCCGCAAACGAGCCTGGGCAGAGGCCTTGTCCCCTGCTGCACATGCTAGGTGCGCGGCATCCCGAATGGTCCCGGGTGGGGTGGGTCATTAGATCCACACAGGGAGCCTTCCTAGAGCTGGCGCGGATCATTGGACAGGAAGACCTACCCTCGGGGCAGACTCCGTTGTGGTGAAAACCACGATTTAGGATTCGAGGGCGTATGTTTGCTTGGAGGGAGTGGCAAGAACGGGGAATCTGGTCACTTGGGCAGCTGGTAGATGTCAAGGGATGGAAAGCTTTTGCGGCACTGCAGAGGGCGTTCTCCCTACCTGACTCCTCCTTCTTCAAATGGGTCCAGCTTAAGCACTGTATTGTAGCATCTAATACACCTTTAAGGGCATCTGAGCTTGATAAGGGGGGCGCTTTGCTTCATTGGTTGCGAGCCACCATTTGCCAGCAGGGGGCTACTTCTAAGATTTATGCCCTATGGAGGGAGTGTACCTCCAAGGTACTTGTCGTGCTGGCCCGGGTCTGGGAATCTGACATCTCTCAGGAGATCACATCCTCAGAGTGGAAAATTCTCTGGGGCCCGGTGTCCAAAACCTCTAGGTCAGCTGCGATTACCCAATCATTGTATTTTTTCATGCACAGGGCTTTCATAACCCCGTCGAAGCTGGCTAAATGGGACTCTGGCAACTCTGGTATATGCTGGTCTTGTTCAAGGGACAAAGGCACTTATATGCACATGTTCTTTGATTGCCCCCTAGTTCAGAGGTTTTGGAGGCAGGTGTGGGCTAGGATGCAATCGATCTTGCATTTTTCGGCGGAGCTGGAGTGGAGCAGGATCTTTCTGCGGTCCCCAAGCGAATTTCCTGAGGGGAACCACGATCAATCCTTTTTATTTAACTTTATGACGGCCATTGCCATTAAGATGATCCTGTGGAAGTGGAAGAATTTTCAGAGCCTAAGCTTGGACGGTTGGTGGAATTTGGTTTGTCACTACTCTAAGTTGGAAAAATCTTACTGCAAACTCCATCAACCGGACAAGGAGGAATTAAACATCCACAGATGGTCACTATTGGACCTTTTTGTGGCCCGCTCTCAGACTGCAGAGGGGCGCCGCCTGGAGGTCCTGTGCCCAGAGGCTTAAGGGTTGGACAGGCTGTCCTGCCTAGGGTGAAGCTGCCTGGGCGGTTGGGGTGGATGCCCCCTTACTTCTTCGCTTATGTTACATTTAGGCTAGTGTTTTTATCCCAGGGAGCCGGGGTGGGGGGTGGGTTTGGAGGGGGGGCCTTAGTTGATGCTGTATAAGTTATTATTTTTTGTGTTGTGTAGTGGAAGTTTAGTTGCTTGTTTTGTAAAAGGTTAAATAAAGACTTTAAAAACAAAACAAACCCAAGAGGATTGTGAAAAATTGCAAGAGGGCCTTGATAAATTGGAAGACTGGATGTTCAAATGGCAGATGAGATTTAATGTGGACAATTGCAAAGTTATGTACCTAGGAAAGAATAATCCAAACTACAGTTACATGATGCAAGGTCCACATTAGGAATCACCACCCAGGAAAAAGATTTAGGTGTCATCGTGGATAACACATTGAAACCCTTTGCCCAGTATGCAGCGGCGGCCAAGAAGGCAAATAAAATGCTAGAAATCATAAGGGAAGGAATGGAGAATAAAACAAAGGATATTATAATGCTTCTTTATCATTCCATAATGTGACCGCACCTTGAATATTGCATGCAATTCTGTTTGCTATATCTTAAAAAAGATATAGAGAAATTAGAAAGGGTAAAGAGAAGAGCCACCAAAATGGTAAAGGGGATAGAAGGATACCCCTATGAGGAGAGGCTTAAAAGGTTAGGGGTTTTCAACCTAGAAAAGAGATGGCTAAGTGAAGATATGATAGAGGTCTATAAATGAATGAATGGAGTGGAATGAGTAAACATAGTTTGATTCTTTATGCCATGGGGACATGAAATGAAGCTTCAGTGTAACCGTTTTAAGGCTAATAAGAGAAAATATTTTTTCACTCAATTCATAATCAAACTCTGGAATTCATTACCGGAGGATGTAGTAAAAGCTGTTAGTGCAGCTGGGTTAAAAAAAGGTTCATTTATTTAGCTGTACTTCACCGGGTCAAAGCGGTTTACAAAAGCAGGAGTGAAATATGAAACAGGTTATAACGTAATTATAAAGATTGGGGGCGTGGGTACCATCACCAGGGGGCTTCAAATGTCTGTGCATCAATAAGGAGGGGGGTTCAAAACAATATAAATTTCTATTAAGCTGTCATTATATTTACAGATTCAAGATTTGATCAGAGTCTCAGTTTGACCAAGGTGAGAGATGAGCCAAGGGCCAGTTGGTGCTTGTCCATTCCTGTCCTAAGTGGATGGTGAATAGGTGAGTCTTTAGTTGTTTCCAGAAAGAGGAGTGATCCTTGTTACCATGGATGTTGGTCGGAAGGGAGTTCCATAAGGTGGGGGCATATAAGTCAAAAGCAGGACTGTTGGTTAAATTTTGTTCTTTCGTGCGGTACTGTCAGTAAGTTGTAGATAGTCGTGTTGGTCTTCTGGAGTTCAGCCATGTTAACAGGGTGCTGATATGCATAGTTTGTTGTTGGCGACGTGCTTTATGAATCAGTACCAGTGTTTTATATTTGATCCATGCCTCTAGTGGGAGAAAGTGGAAGTCTCTTAGTATTGGGGTGATGTGATCGTATCACTTCCCTTTTTGTATAATCCTTGCTGTTGAGTTTAGGGCTGTCCATAGATAGTTGAGTCTGTTAGTGCGGAATCCTTGGTATATTGCGTTACAATTGTCCAGATAGGGGAGAGTCATTGCTTGCATGACTGATCTGAAATCTGGTGGGTCAAGGAGAGGTCTGAAGCACTGAAGCATCCTGGCTTTGAAGAATACGGTCTTTGCTTTTCTTGCAAACTGTTGTTTGAAAATCAGTGCTTGGTCCAAGATGAACCCTAGATGCTTTATGTGAGGTTAGACTTTAACTTGTGTTGTTCCCAGGGTGAGGTGGGTTGGGGGGGGGGAGGGTGAAGGTTTGGTCTTTTGTAACAAACAGTGCCTCTGTTTTCTTGAGGTTTATAGTGTGGTTATTGTCCTGTAGCCATTTGGAGACATCATTGAAACAGTTGTCGTGTCCACCCCTTGGTATAGGCGGTTGCCTAATGGGAATGGACGGACCACATATTTATTTTATCCTTTTTAAGTGCTGCGGTCTCTGTTCCCTTGTAATTGTGGTAAAGACGGAGTCAGCAAGAAATTGGGTTAACAATAACTTTTATTGTTATTGTTGCACAAGTGTCTATCTACTATCCCAATAAACAGAAATAAAGGATTCTTCTCCAAACCAAAGTGTCTTTAACTGATACAGCATTATTCACCTGTTAGACATACAGGCATGTTTCTTTCAAAGCACTTTCTTCAAGCTTCTTTCTGTTATAAAACATTCACTGCTTTCTCCTCCAGCAACAAATGCTTTCTTAAAACAAACCATAAAACAGTAAGGTTCTTTTCTTCCCCGGTTGCCTACTTGGCCTGGCTTTTACACTTCGGCAGCTCTCTGCCTCTTCCCGTGTAAAATCCCACCAGCACTATCTCAGGCTTCTTCCAGCACTTACTATTAGCATAACATTTTACAGCTTTCACCCTCTCTGGCAAAATGCACAATCTGTTTCCATATCAGAACCCTCGCTTCCAATAACAGCTTCTTCAATCTGCATGTGCTCTCCCTCTGAGTCTGATATGCCTTGTTCAATTAGCGGCTTCTCCTGAGCAGGCTTCCACTGCTCTAATAAAGCTGTAATCTGTTTCCAACGGGACTCTTCTTTACTCTGAGGTATGGGGGAGGAACTTAGGACACCAGTCTCCTTTAGCACTGACTTAATGGATTCAAAAGGGCTCACCTTTTTCCTGGCCTTCCTTACCCTTTCTGGTAGGCTTACAGGCAACCTCTTGTCCCCAGACTGCTTCCTCTGCTCTCTACCATTAAGCTTCTCAACAGGGTCTGACTCTGACTCCTGTCTCCAGAGCTTCCAATCAGCAACTTGCTCCCTGTCAGCTGTGCTTCTCTCTGAACTGGAGCTACACACACGCTGCCTGCAATCAGAGTGTCTGTGCAGCCTTTCAAATGGAGCTTTGTTCCTGCTTAATTTCCCACCTTTTATAACAGCTTCAATGGAAGACTCCTGAGAAGAATTCCTCTGGTCTTTGTACCAAGTTTCCAGCCTTTTCTCCTGAGGACTATTCCTTCTTCTCTCTTCCTCACACTTCCCTTCTTGGTTCCTCTCAGACGTCCCCTCAGACTTCCTTTCACAGCTCCTCTCAGAACTCCTTTCACCGTCCCTTCTAGAATGTTTTTCAGCGTGTCCTTTTCTAACTGTTTCCTCCTGCCTAAATGTTTGGGGCTGTCCTATGAGCTTTGGCTCCGCCCCCTGCCTCTCACGCCAGCTCCCCTAGTTGCCATGGAGCTGAGGTGTGGCTCTCTCTCTTGCTTTCTGTGCACGGAGTTTTTTTCATAAGTTGAAGGTTTAACCCTTTCCCTTCCTGCACTGCTCTTGGCTACAGGGGAAAAAGAGTGGTTTCTCCTCCTTTCACTAGCGTTTAACCCAGCTGCGCCATCACATAACCCCCCCTTAAGATATTCCGGGCTGACTGGCCCTTTCCAGCACAGCACGGAATCCTTGAAAGGGCATCTGCGTTCACGTGTAGTTTACCCGGCCTGTGCTCCTCCCGGAACTCGTATGCCTGCAGGGCCATATACCATCTAGTGAGGCGTGGGTTATGGTCTTTCATGCTGCTTAACCATTTTAACGGTGCATGGTCCGTCACCAAAAGGAACCTACGGCCTGTTAAATAAAACCTAAGGGCCTCTACTGCCCAACGGATGGCGAGGCATTCCCTCTCAACTGTAGAGTACTTTTGCTCTGCAGGTGCTAGCTTCCTACTTAAAAACATCAGTGGGTGCTCTAACCCCGTCCTGCTTTTGTGATAGGATAGCACCTAGCCCTGTTTCGGATGCATCCGTCTGAAGTATGAAGGTTTTATTAAAATCCACACCCCTTAAGACTGGTGCCGCACATAACTGCTCCTTTAACCGTCCGAAGGCATTCTCAGCCATCAGGGACCATTGCACCTGGTTGGGCGCATTCTTTTTTAGCATGTCGGTGAGGGGTGCACTTTCCATTGTGAAATGGGGTATGAATCTTCTATAATACCCTATTAAACCCAGAAAACTACGGACCTGCTTCTTGGTTAAAGGCTTCGGAAAGTCCCTCACACTCCTTACTTTATCCAATAGGGGTTTCACCACCCCCCGTCCTACTAGGTGTCCCAAATACTTCACCTCCCTCCCCCCAAATAAACATTTGGCTGGGTTTAAGGTGATACCCGCCTTCCTCATATCTTCCAGTACTGCACTTATATGAGCTAGGTGGCGGTCCCAACTGTCGCTATGGACGATTACATCGTCCATATAGGCCATGGCATATGGGCGATGAGGGCGTAAGACTATATCTATTAGCCTTTGGCACGTGGCGGCAGCCCCGTGCAACCCAAAGGGCATACGGCGAAATTGATATAAGCCTAGAGGGGTACTGAAAGCTGTTTTTTGGTGAGATTCCCTAGTGAGGGGAATTTGCCAATACCCCTTAGTCATATCTAATGTTGTGAGATAGGTGGCTCGCCCTAGTTGGTCCAACAATTCCTCAATCCTAGGTAAAGGGTATGCATCAAATCTAGAAATTGCGTTAACCTTACGGAAATTGATACAAAATCGTATCGTTCCGTCGGGCTTTGGGACCATCACTATGGGGCTGTTCCACGGGCTTACTGACTCCTCAATTATGCCCATATCTAACATTTCCCGCACCTGCCGGATTACCTCCTTTCACTTTGCTTCCGGTAATCTATATGGCCTTTGCCGGACGACTTCTCCTCGAGGGGTTACTATTTCGTGGGCCACCAGCCTAGTCTCTCCGGGCATAGGGGTTAAAACGTCTGGAAATCTCCCTAACATTTTCAGCAGGGCTTGCTGCTGATACCAAGAGAGCTCCTCCCCCACCCTGGGCAGTGGCTTGGTCTTGCACTCAGCCAACTGAGGACCAAGGTCCACATCCACCTTTTCCTCTTCATTAGTGGCTGTCAAACCTGTCATTATGGCCTGTCCTGTGGATCCAAATCCACTCGACCCCCTTATCGTAGTGCTCAGCTCTGTGACTTCTTCTATGGGCGGAAACCCAACCCTCTCAAGAATGAGCTGTGATATCCTGTCCCCAGTGGTAACCCTAAAATCCTTTTTAGAAAAGTTCAATAACAAAACCTTTATAGCTCCTCTAAAATCAGGGTCTACCACCCTGGCACCTACATCAATACAGTCTTTTACTGCTATACCGGACCATGGAGCGATCCGTCCATAGCATCCGGGCGGTATCTCCAACTGTATACCCGTTTCTACCAATGCTCTCCCCTGCCGCGGGATAACAGTATCCTCGGCGCTATAAAGATCATAGCCTGCCGCTTGCTCGGAGACTCGCTTGGGAATCTGAGCGTTTGGGGTGAGACGACAACACTTCAACAGAAATTTCGTCTTAGTGGCAGGGCCGTGCTTCGGGGTTGTTTCAGTACCTATCTTTCCCTGTCGGGCTTCAAACAAAGGGGCAGG
Source organism: Ichthyophis bannanicus (assembly GCA_033557465.1). Classification (NCBI taxonomy): domain Eukaryota; kingdom Metazoa; phylum Chordata; class Amphibia; order Gymnophiona; family Ichthyophiidae; genus Ichthyophis; species Ichthyophis bannanicus. The sequence goes on along the minus strand of CM066032.1, from coordinate 1,341,054,955 downwards.
CATTATCCTCAACCTAGATTTTCCCTTCTGAGAGGATGTCACCTGTTTCTCCTTTATTCCCCCTCCTAAGGGTTCCTTTTCTGTTTTTTCTGGGCTTAAGGTTCCTGCATCAGCTATGGTGGACGTCAACCCTTTAACTAGGCCTTTCCTGAACTGTGGCCAATCCTTTCCTAAAACTAAGGAATGTGGTAGTCTGGGTACTACTGCCACAGGAATTTTCTTTCTTAAGCCTAGGCCTGTTACTGTGACTGTGTGCAATGGATACGACGAAGCAGCGCCGTGCACACACCTTATCTTTATTTTCACTTCAGCTTGATTTACAGAACCTTCACCCTGAGCTTCAATATCCCTCCATAACCTTTCCAAAATCATCGATTGGTCGGCCCCTGAGTCTAAAAGGGCGTCGACTGGGATATTGTCCACCTCGACGGCTAGTAGAAATCCCTCCCCAACCTCCTTGGATTGGGTGGTCACTAGCACTACCTTTGCTCTGCAATCTCTCTTTACATGGCCTTTTTCTCCGCAAGAGAAACATTTCCGCTGTTCCCAACCAGCTTTCCCTGGGGGTCTCCTTTGCACACATTCCCCCAGCATTACCTTATCTCTCCTTTCCGAAATTCCCAGGACTGCTGGACCCGAAACACCCACCTTCCTCTGGCCGACTGCTCCAGCTTCTAGGAAACGCTCGGCCAAGGAAATGGCATCCTTAGTGTTTCTGCAGTCCTGCAGAATTAGGAAAGATTGTAATTCCCCTGGTACAGCATCTACAAATTGCTCCAGAACAATATTATCCAGAATTGTATCAACACTCTTTCCCTCTGGAGTTAACCATTTATACACAAGTGTTTTAATTCGGTGGCATAAGGCCTGTGGTGTTTCGCCTGGCTTCAATTTGCAAGCCCGCAAAAGGCGGCGATAGACCACTGGAGTTAAGCCCATCCGGTCTCTTATGGCCTTTTTCGCTTCCTCATAGTTGGAGGCAAGATCATTGGGCATAGCTCGGTAGGCTGCGAGAGCCTCTCCCGTGAGGGATGTTGCTAGTCTTATGGCCCATTGGTCTTTCGGCCAACTACTTATGAGAGCAATACGTTCATATACTTCAAGATAATCATCCACATCATCATCTTTTGACAACTGTCCCAGAGATAATACCCCCTTCCCTAGGGTTCCCAGTCCAGATACTGTTCCTAGAGAACCTGACACAGTCCTCAGGGCATCTGTCGTCTGTTTCTGCTCGCCGATCCAGGCGCCTAGCATGTCCAACAGCGGTTTCTGTTGGGCCCTCAGCATCTCTGCAGTTGTCTCCTGGGCCTGGGCTGACATCTCTTGCTGCTGCCGGAACCTGTCCGTCATCCATTTCATCAGCTCTGCCGTCTCCATGTTGGTTCAGCTGCAACAAAACAGAAAGCAAAAACCCAAGTGTGGCTTACACACAATCGCCCCCTCTCTCTGTTTCCACTCCGGTTCTGCACACCTCCATCCCCTTGTAGCAGAATCCAAAATAACCCCTTCCCATCTACGGGTTACCTGCTACAAGTGGTGAGTCTCGCTTCACAGGACAGCAGTATCACTGGAACACCCGATCCGGTCCGCTTCCGTCGATACTCCACTCCGAGTTTTCCTGCAGAACTGGTCAGCTCTTCAGAGGTACTTGTGTGTTGCTTGGTTTCTTTTCCAAAGAAACTTCTTTGGTAGAGTAGCACAAGTCCTTTGTATCTGTGAGGTAGTAGCTTAATCCTGCCAACTACGCCAGCTGTCGCGTCCACCCCTTGGTATAGGCGGTTGCCTAGTGGGAATGGACGGACCACATATTTATTTTATCCTTTTTAAGTGCTGCGGTCTCTGTTCCCTTGTAGTTGTGGCAAAGACGGAGTCAGCAAGGAATTTGGTTAACAATAACTTTTATTGTTATTGTTGCACAAGTGTCTATCTACTATCCCAATAAACAGAAATAAAGGATTCTTCTCCAAACCAAAGTGTCTTTAACTGATACAGCATTATTCACCTGTTAGACATACAGGCATGTTTCTTTCAAAGCATTTTCTTCAAGCTTCTTTCTGTTATAAAACATTCACTGCTTTCTTCTCCAGCAACAAATGCTTTCTTAAAACAAACCATAAAACAGTAAGGTTCTTTTCTTCCCTGGTTGCCTACTTGGCCTGGCTTTTACACTTCGGCAGCTCTCTGCCTTTTCCCATGTAAAATCCCACCAGCACTATCTCAGGCTTCTTCCAGCACTTACTATTAGCATAACATTTTACAGCTTTCACCCTCTCTGGCAAAATGCACAATCTGTTTCCATATCAGAACCCTCGCTTCCAATAACAGCTACTTCAATCTGCATGGGCTCTCCCTCTGAGTCTGATATGCCTTGTTCAATTAGCGGCTTCTCCTGAGCAGGCTTCCACTGCTCTAATAAAGCTTTAATCTGTTTCCAACGGGACTCTTCTTTACTCTGAGGTATGGGGGAGGAACTTAGGACACCAGTCTCCTTTAGCACTGACTTAATGGATTCAAAAGGGCTCACCTTTTTCCTGGCCTTCCTTACCCTTTCTGGTAGGCTTACAGGCAACCTCTTGTCCCCAGACTGCTTCCTCTGCTCTCTGCCATTAAGCTTCTCAACAGGGTCTGACTCTGACTCCTGTCTCCAGAGCTTCCAATCAGCAACTTGCTCCCTGTCAGCTGTGCTTCTCTCTGAACTGGAGCTACACACACGCTGCCTGCAATCAGAGTGTCTGTGCAGCCTTTCAAATGGAGCTTTGTTCCTGCTTAATTTCCCACCTTTTACAACAGCTTTAATGGAAGACTCCTGAGAAGAATTCCTCTGGCCTTTGTACCAAGTTTCCAGCCTTTTCTCCTGAGGACTATTCCTTCTTCTCTCTTCCTCACTCTTCCCTTCTCGGTTCCTCTCAGACGTCCCCTCAGACTTCCTTTCACAGCTCCTCTCAGAACTCCTTTCACCGTCCCTTCTAGAACGTTTTTCAGCGTGTCCTTTTCTAACTGTTTCCTCCTGCCTAAATGTTTGGGGCTGTCCTATGAGCTTTGGCTCCGCCCCCCTGCCTCTCACGTCAGCTCCCCTAGTTGCTATGGAGCTTAGGTGTGGCTCTCTCTCTTGCTTTCTGTGCACGGAGTTTTTTTGATAAGTTGAAGGTTTAACCCTTTCCCTTCCTGCACTGCTCTTGGCTACAGGGGAAAAAGAGTGGTTTCTCCTTCTTTCACTAGCGTTTAACCAAGGTGCGCCATCACACAGTTTAAGTCCGGATTTGTGGTTGTAATAGGACCATAGAACAAAATGTCATCTGCATAGATATGAAAATTGACATTGCAGGTCTTATCAAAGAGCAGAGTGATTTGAGGTAGATGTTGAAAAGCATAGCCGAGAGTGCAGAGTCCTGTGGTATTCCCTGGATTTGTCGATAGGGGGTGGAGACAGTGGTGCTGGTCCGAATTAGCTGTTGCCGGTCCGTGAGGTAGGATTGGAACCATTGTAGAACTTTGTTCTTTATGTAGTTCATTCACACAAAACTAGCCGTTTAACAAGAATAAAGAATTGTATTTGCTCGAGTGTAAAGCAGAAAACAGATTTTATTTATGGGGTGTTATTCCCTCGCACAGATATGCTTGCTAACATCAACAGGATAATTTTCTCCAGGAGTTTTATTCAGGAAACAAAACAATTAAGGCAACTGAATTACTTATGCAATAACTTAGTAAAGACCTTGATGGAACAGAAAAGGTCTTTCTTCTAGCCCCTGCTAATAAACTTTCTTAGCAGTGCTGGAATGAAAAATAAACCCAAAAAGAAAATGTTCTTTACCAAAAAAAAAAAACAGCTTTCTTCCTTTCACACAGAGAAGAAGCTTTTTTTTAAAGTCCCACGTGCACTTGTGCCTTGCTCTAATCACAAGTGCTTAACCAGCTGCAAGCCATTGCTGGTCCACTCTCCACGTGGCTCCAACTTTCCCCAAAGCTTTCTCTGAAAGAAACTTTTCTGGGAAGCTAAAAATCAGTACAGTTCCTTTTGGTGTTTGATCCTTAACTGAGGATTAATTTAGAACAGCAGCTTAGAAAGAGAACAATCCATGCATTCAACTTCCTCATCTAATATTTCCCCTTGCTCTTGAAATATCATAGGATTACTTTCATACACTGGCTCAGAGGATTTCTCTAACTGATCTCTACCAGGACAGAAACTGTTTCCCTGCTGTCTTCCTTGTGCAAAGCTAGGGAACAGATCAGAGTTCATACCTGAGATCACATTGTCATTAGGTTTCCTCTCTGGGTATTTTGGCCAGTAGGTAGCAAAACCTCTGTGCCCAGCTCTCCAGTCAGAATCTCTGGACTTTAGGTCTCTTTTCCCATACCTCGTTGAATAGGTATTAGAACTCCTTCTTTCTGTAGATGCAGCCGTCTCCCTTACAGGTGCTGTCCGAGGGTTCCTGGCTGTATATCTCCAAGCCTCTGGCTTCTTCCAGTTCAATGAAGAATGCTTGCCCCAGGAATCTCTCCCAGCATACGTACTGCCTTGGGCTCCTTTCTTAGACCTTCTGGACGTCTTGCTGTTCTTCCTTCTGTTCACGATCAGTCTCTCCTTCTCCAGCTCCCGTTGCTGTCCTTGCTCTTGCTCTCCTTGCTGTCTGTATGAATTCCTTCTAGCTTTAAAGTGCCTAGATGGCTACTCCACCCTAGAACACTGCAGGTGTTCTGAATTAAGCCCTGTCCTAGGAGATGTGTGATTAGGGATTACATCATTGCTTCTCTGATTAGGCACACGGGGCTGAAAGGAAATATCATAGAGAACTATAAAATAATTATAATGAATGGAGTGGAATGGGCAAACGTAGATTGATTGTTTACGCCTTCAAAAAGTAGAATGACAAGAGGACCCGCAATGAAGCTTGTGATAAGGAAGCTTATCATAGTTCAGGAAGAAATAATATAAGAGGTGAATTGGCTCTGAATAAGCAACTTGTGCTGGCTGGTAAAAGCACTAAAACAGAGTGTTTACCTAAAAGACTACCAGACCCAGAATGCACTGGTTTACAGAAAGCCTCTAGGAGAGCTGAAGTAGGGAAACGTGTGCCTAATCAGAGAAGCAATGATGTAATCCCTAATCACACATCTCCTAGGGCAGGGCTTAATTCAGAACACCTGCAGTGTGCTAGGGTGGAGTAGCCATCTAGGCACTTTAAAGCTAGAAGGAATTCATACAGACAGCAAGGAGAGCAAGAGCAAGGAGAGCAAGGACAGCAACGGGAGCTGGAGAAGGAGAGACTGATCGTGAACAGAAGGAAGAACAACCCCCACAATCCTTTGCAAGTCAAGTAAATTCATGTCCTTGCCAAGATTGTGGAACTTTCACAACAAGCACCCCCATTTACATGGTGTAGGAGGATACTATGGGAGATGGTATCAAATGCAGCAGAGATGTCTAAAAAGATCAGGGTGTATCCAGTGTGTTTTTTCTAAATTCCTTTGATTAGGGTGTTTATGTGAGATCATGAGGGCGGAACCCATATTGCTATGGGTCTAATGTGTTGTTTGTATCTACGTGATCCTGCAGCTGTTGTTGAACTATCTTTTCAATAGGTTTAGCAATAAATGGGAGGTTTGCTACTGGTCTGTAAGAGGCAGGGTCTGCTGGGTCCAGCTCGGGCTTTTTGAGGGTTGGGAAGATAATGTATGTCTTGAGTTTGGTAGGCACGGGATTCATTTACGATGACGGCGAGCAATGGACTTAGATCCTGTCTTGTGCTCTTTATCCAGCCTACCAGGCAAGGGTCTAGGAGAGAAGTACTGGTGTTGAGGTCTGCTATGGTGGTTTCAATCCTTTCTTTGGAGATTGTCTCAAAGGTATCCCAGTCAGTGATCAGTGTGGTATTGGTGCTGTCTGTTATGATCATTGGCTTGGTGTTAGGTATTGGCTGGAGCTGTTTGTATTGCTTTGCAAGCTGATGAGTTGGTATATTTGGAAGCTGGTTTGATTGGTTTGGGGTTTTGGTCAGGTCCATGACAATCTCGAAGAGCTCTCATGGTCTGTTGATTGATGCATTTATCATCTTGGTAGGTCTTCCTGGCATTGTCGGTCTCGTTGTAGTAGTGGTTCAGTTCCTCCATGTATCTTATCCTGTCAATTTCGCTTTTTGATTTCCGCCATTTTCTTTCCGTTCTTCTGAGTTGTGTCTTGAGTTTTCGTAGGGCGGGTGTGAACCATCTTGCTTTAGCTATTCTTGTGTTTTTTCCTTTGGATGCTGTTGCTAGCTTGCTGCAGCAGTTTTTGGATAGTGTTTGAAGGTCAGTTTGATCTTCTTGTATATAAGGGAGGACTTGGTTGAGGAAGTCTTCTTTGTTGAATGGTTTGAATCTTCTCATTTGAGGCATATTGTCTCTGCTGGATGTGGGTCGAAAGGAGTTGGAGAAGGTGATGAGAAAGTGATCTGACCAAGGGACGGGTGTGATCTTCAGGTTCTTGCTTGTGGAGGTGTTTTGGGCTTTGAGGAATATGAGATCTAGAGTGTTTCCTTTCACGTATGTTGGGATGTTGATGATTTGGGTCAGTTTCAAGGCTTCCATGGCTTCAAGGATGGCGTTGACATGTTTGTCTTGTACTGATGGAAGGTTGAAGTCTCCAAGGATTAAAAAATCTTTTGTGGCGTTGTTGCTGTTGGTTATTTGTCCGAGAATGTCTGACTGGTCTGAGTTTGTTGTGGGTGCTCTGTATATAAGGTAGATTGAAATGCATTTGTTTGTGATTGTGAGAATGTCCGCTTCTTCTGTGGTTTCTGTTGCATAGGATCGGGAGTATAGGGTAGATTTTGCTATTATAGCTACACCTCCTCCCCTACAGTGAGCTCATAAGCAGTTGTAAAGCTTGTATCCATTAGGTGTTAGTTGATTCATAAAAATGGTGTCTGCTTCTGCTAGCTAGGTTTCGGTTATTTAGAGGATATCAGTCTGATGACATGAGATGAGGTCTTGGAACAGAGGGAGTTTGTTTCTCACTGAGCGTGCGTTTATAAGGGCAATGCAGAGTGTTTATGTGTGTGCTAGAGAGGAGGATTGGTCTGGTATGAGTGGGATCTGTATGAGACGCCGTGGGAGGGGTGATTTGGGGGCATGGGGTGTTGTTTGCAGTAGATGTGTGCTGTGAGATGGCCATCTTAGGTTGAGATATGGGTGAATGTTTATTGGCTGGTGGTGTAGCGAGTATGGGCTTGGAAGTGACCATTATGGTGTGGTTTGAAGAGGAGGCATGATTTGGGTGGGTGCGGATTCTGCCGTACCTTTGTCTGCCTTGTGGTTGCCAGGTCATCATTGCCTTCTTGCAGTTCCCAAGCAAGTTGCGGTAGCTGCATTGGATGGTTTATGGTTTATGGTTTAGGCATTTGATATACCGCCCTTTACTTATGCATCAGAGCGGTTTACAGGTATATACTAACAGGTACTTTTTATTCCCTTGTCCCCGAAGGGCTCACAATCTAAATGTACCTGAGGCAATGGAGGGTTAAGTGGCTTGCCCAAGGCCACAAGGAGCAGCCATGGGACTAGAGACCTCAGTCCCTCCGGCCTGAGGTTACTTGTCCCCATGTGGGAATTGAACCCCTGGCCCTCCGGCCTGAGGTAACCTGTCCCAACCACTGAGCCACTCCTCCCTCCTCATAGATAGTGTTTTTTGGCCCTTGCCTGCAGTCTGTGACTAAGGGCCACGCCAAAGGGCGGGTTTGGACAAGTTCCTGGAGGAACATCCCCTAACCATTATTAAAGAGGACCCAGGAAATCCACTGCTTGCCCCAATACAAGCACTGTGGAACCTGTGTGCCTTCTTGAGAAACTGCTAGGTACTTGTGACCTAGATTGGCCACTGTTGGAAACAGGATACTGGGCTTGATGGACCTGGGTCTGACCCAGTGTTTAACCCCTATTCAATGCCCGTAAATCGTGGACACCAGTATGGCATTTCTTATGTTCTCATGGGTTTCTGTAGGTTTATCTCTCTGGGATTCAGGGTCCTAGGTCAGGACCAGCTTACCTTGAGGCGCTTGACTCTTTGGATCACTCATGACACACACTCATTGTCCAGCCTGGAGGTTGTTTTGAACTAATAGAGTTTATTGAAAGTATTTAAGTGGTCAAATCAATAAATATCCTACAAAAAATAATAAAAATAGTGCAGTTGACCTTTAAGCTTTCTTTCTACCTCGCAGCATGGAACATTCTTTAAATTGAAGATTCCAATTTCTCCACATTTTCTTTTAGCTCTTCTTCCTGAATGTTAATCACAGGCTCAGAGCAGCGCTTTTTTCCTTGAACTGTAGCCTTCCTGGATTCTCTCTGGTCAGATCCTTGTATATCTAGATATGGAAAGCAGATGGAGCTGCAGCCATTCACTTATGGTTTATGGTTTATTAAAATTTGATATACTGCCCTTTGTACTAGCAGAGTGGTGTATAATAAACAAGTTAAAAACAAGAGGAAGGGAAAAGAAACTCCGTTAAAATTCTAGAAAAGTCAAGAAAAAGAGGTAGAAAAGGACAATGAGGAGGGAAGAAGGGTTGGGGATCAGAATCCTGAGGGACCTAAGGGGGAATATCAAAAGCCAGTTGAAACAGGTGTGTTTTCAGGGAGGATTTGAATTTGGAATAGGTGGGCTTAAGGCCTAAGTCAGCAGGGAGGGAATTCAAAAGGCTAGGTTCTTAGAAATATAAAGCCGAATGCTGGGTGGATTCAAAGCAGGCCTGTGATGGTGAGGGCAGATGGAGGTGATTCATATGGATTGAGCAGAGGATCCAAGGGGGAGTGCATGAAAATGCAGGAGGACAGATAAGCGGGGAGCCAGAGTGCAAGATCTTGTGACCAGAATGGAAACTAGATTGTTTAGGGTGCAAAAATTTGGTTAAACCCTGACTCTCCTTGTCTGAGCTCCTGCAGTTATCCTCTTTTACTCTTCTCCTTTTAGTCAGAGACTTTCTCTTACCACTAATTCCATTTAGGGCTATGTTTACTAAGTCGAGCTAATGGTTAACCCGGGCTATCTGCAACTAGGTCCCATTGAATAACATGGGACCTAGTTGCAGATAGCCCGGGTTAACCGTTAGCCCAGTTTAGTAAACATACTCCTTAGTGCACCTAAGCAGTACTGGTGTTGGCTTAGTTAGTCAATGCAATAGCAAACAATATGCAGTGTAATGGTCTAAGCAACCCAAGTCACCACAAGTGCTCAAATTCAGTTGCTTAGCTAGCTAAAGACTTCTATTTCTGTACAGCATGATGGTTTAGGCACCCAAAGTCTGGAAACTGCTTTTGGGCTGAGTATTTGTATCATTCAGTTTTCCCTCAAATATGAGGTCTTCTACCATTACCTCACTGGCAAGGAGAGCCTTCCCAAGTTCTGGAAACCCTAGATGGAATAAAAAGGTCACAATACAAAGATTTAGTAGAATCACTAGCAGTTTCTGCCATCTTCACAAGGAAGAATTTTAGGGGTTTCTCTATATATAATTTTATAACAGTAGTTATTTATTAAAACTCAAATATTTCCTTCTGTTCTCTTAAATCAAGCTAGACTTTCTGAAGTGTGCCATGATTTATTTAATAGGGTTTTTATATTGCTTTATTATTTCAGTCAAAGTGGTTTAAATTGTAACTTAAACTTGGTAATGTGTATTAAACAGGGACATTGATTACTTGGATTTTTCTGAGGAAATAGAGGGTTAAGTGCCCAAGGTGTGCTAGTGGGAATCAAACTTTGGTCTCTTGGTTTCCAAGTCAATGCTCTAACCATGAGGGTACCCCTCCACTGTTAAGATGTTAGCACACATTAATGCAGGTCCGTTCAATGTGACATTTTCTAATAACGTGTATCAATGACGTTAGCATGTACTAATATGGTACTGCTTCGGTAAATCTATCCAATAATTTGAGTAAATTTAGTCCTATAAGGCATCTGTGACTTCTGGTGCTATCCTTAGATTCAGCCACTTGTTTCACATTTGGAGATGTTATCAGGGCCCCTGATAACCTTATTGTGTACCGCTGCCCCTACTCATTTGCTTTGGGTTTTGATGACTGGCAGAGATTTAGCAGTACACACAAGTAACATAGAGGTGTTGAGAAAGTAAAATAATATAGCTGTTAATGTAATGACAAGCAGGGCAGTTGCAGCACAATGGAGAACAGACTCTATGCTCCTTACTCTCTGTCCACTACTTATGTGTATCTTACCATACTCTAGTCCCCAGTTTTGCTATGTTTTTTTGTCTTGATTAGATTGTAAGCTCTGATAAGCAGGGACTGTGTCTTAGAACTATATGCACAGCACTGTGTACGCCGTGTAGCGCTATATGAATGATTAGTAGTAGAGCAGTAATAGTAGTAATAGACGAAAGACTGCTTTTTGCACCCCTTAACTTGTTGGGGTTGTGTGCTTGCAGACTCCCACTCTGACTTCAATGGGCAAACTGACTTCCCTCTTCACCGCTTGATGCCCCAGATGCTTTGTGGTATCCTTATGCACAAGTATAATAGGCTTGAAAAGCTATGGCTTACTACGAATCAGCAGCTGGCCATTGCTGCTTTAGATTTGTCCCAGATATTCAATGTCAGGGCCATATCTTGGCCCCAGCATTGAATATTGGGGTTACCTGGATTGCAATCTTCCACTTCAGTCAGCGGAAATATTCAGCTGCTGGCCAGATTGCAAAACTGGCTAAAGTTAGAACAGCCATTCAGCTATCCTAACTTTTGCCACTTAGGGTAACTGGGCAGCGGCTAAATATCTTTGCTGCCCGGTTAACCCATGGTGCCACCCCTACTCTGCCCCCGGAACACCCTAATGTTAGCCAGCGGTGGAAGCTGGGGGTATTCAGTGGCACTAACCATGCTAATGTCTCTGAATATCCCAGTGACCATGATTAACGCAATTAGCAGGTCTGCTAACCGCGTTAATCACACTGAATATCCGTCCCAGTGCATTTTTCCTAGCAAAAAACATTCTGGTACTCATACAGAGGGTTTTTTCATTAATACATCAGGACCACTGGTGAATTTAGCAAGCATATCCTCTCAAATAAAAGCACACGTTAGTAAATATGCCCCCATGTGATTTCATGAAGTCTGTCATTTCTTTTGATGGTCCAAAAACAAGTATTCCAACCTGTACAGATCCCACTTTCCTGCATGATTAGTTCAGTTTCTAGAACTTTGAAGTAATCGGGAAGAAATGTGTTTTTTCTTGAAAGAAGATAGAAGTGTCAGCACAGTTTCCTATCTTACCTGGTTCCAGTTTGAAAATGGAACAATAAAAATGAACACATTTTTATTTCTTTAAAAAAAAGGCCCAGAAGGCAGAGTCAACTCTAGGACCTGCTCCACAGAAACAAAATTGCTGAAAGTGCCACCAAAATAAAAACATCCCTGACCTCACCCCACAGCTTGACACCAGTTTTCTCAGGTGTTCTTCACCCCATCTCTTCATCCATTGCAGTTGCTGATTTTTACAGGTCAGTTGTGATGCCCAGTGGCTCATGCCAAGGCTGGCCAGTAACATTTTTAATTTTTGCAATACAGCAAATTGCCACTAACGTCGGGTTGGATAGTGCTATTCTGAAAAACTACAGTGAGAGGTCAGCAAGTGCAACTGAGCATCCTGAGAAGACTCATAGCCATTTATGGATTTAGAGGCAGGTTGGGGGCCCTGGTGGATCTGGTGAGAGGCTGAGGCCACCGGGGGAGATAGCACCAAGTCCAGAGGAGGGTTTTGTTTTTTTCAACTTTGTGATGAGAGAAGTAGACAGGGCTGCACCTGACATTATTTCTTTTTGATTTTGATTTTTCTTTCTTCTTAATTTTATGTTTTGCTTACTTTTATGTTTTAAATTTACAAACTGAAATAAAACAATTGAAGTGGAAAAAAACTGAAAAAAATTAAACATTTTCAGATCACATCCCTAATAATCAGCAAACACAAAAGAACTGTGTCTAATACAATATTTTTTTCTATGAAAAAAGATAACAATTTACTTCCAATACTTTTAGCCCCATTAAAAGCAATCTATTCAGTTCTTGGAAAGAAATTTCTCATGATAGTTTTAGGGTCAGCATTAGTTTTCTTTAATTTAGTTTAGTTTATTGATATTCTTGCTATATTGCTTTTCAAGAACAGCACAAATAATAATCAAAGTAAACCTAGAAATACATAAATATAAAACAGATGAAAAAATGGAAAAAAAGACAAACTGATAAAAAGACAGATAATTAACAAATTAATCTGAATAAGTCATAGACAAACAACAAATCAGCATAATTTATCACAAAACAAACTATTACATTCTTTGTGGCAGCACAAAAGGTATGTGAAGTGTAGACTAGATGGAATAAATGACCCATATCTGACAGCACCTGCTATGTTTCCATGTTTTCATCTATTCAGTAGTCCTGTAAGATCAAATGCTTAACTGCAGTAAGATGATGGCCGTTTTCTTCACATTACAAAATGCATTAAGCAAAATCATATAGACCTGGGGTTCTCAACCCAATCCTCGGGACACACCTAACCAGTCAAGTTTTGAGGATAACTACAATGAATATGTATGAGAGAGTTACATGCACTGCTTCCATTGTATGCAAATTTCTGTCATGCATATTCACTGTGGTTATCCTGAAAACCTGACTGGCTAGGTGTGTCCTGAGGACTGGGTTAAGAACTCCTGATATAGGACAATGATGGATAAAACATGTTGCTTTAAGCATCTTAGGGGGTTCTGCTAAAAATGCACTATGCAGTTAACACATAATCTGATGTGCGTTAACCACCTGCTTGGGCTCACCATTCAAAACTCAGCTGTGAGGCTAATCCTCTGCTAGAGTTGCTATATTCATGTAATCCCTCTTCTCAAATCACTTAATTGGCTCCCCAGCCATTTCTGCATCTGATTTAAACTTCTCCTACTGACTTACAAGTACATTCATTCTGCTGCTCCTCATTACCTCTCCTCTCGTGTCTTTCCCTACACCCCTCTTAAGGAATTCCACTCATCAGGCAAATCTGTGCCCTTGACTTCCACTGCTAACTCCAGACTTTGTTCTTTACTACTTGCTGCACCGTATGCCTGGAAGAGACTACCTGAGTTGGTGCGTCAGGACCCATCTTTGATCCTATTCAAATCCAGGATAAAAACCTACCTCTTCAAGGCTGCCTCTGGATCCTGATCCTTTACTCTACTGTTTACCACTCATGTGTGTCAAGACCATCTCTAGTCCCCTCTCTGTGTTTCTGTCTTGCATAGGTTGTAAGCTCTGTTGACTAGGGACTATCTCACATGTCTATATTACAGCGTTGCATACGCCTTGTAATAATAGACACCATGGGGGGCATGACAGTTAATGCATGCCAGTTTTAATGCAAACTGCCAATCATGTGTGAGGATGCCAAATGGTTGGGATGGGGGGAGAGTGGGCATGGTGAGCACTTAGCAGTTAGTGCGGAAGGGCATATTGTGCGCTGCCAATATTGCGATTAGCATGGATGCTTTTTTCTGCACCTCAGTAGGTGGAGGTAAGTGAACCTGCGGTAACAGCGCTATGCCTTAAGGTACATATTCGCATATTAACTGCCAGGGAACATGCTGCTTATGCACCCGACAGTGAGGAGGCTTTGCACTAAATATATGTTAAGTGAAAAAATCCTAACATACTTTAGTTAAAGGGCTCCTATATGTTTTATCTTACTTCATTTAAAACATCACAGCATACTCAACATTCTTAAAACCAGAGTGCACAATTTAAGAAATAGTGGCACTGTTAATCGCGTATCAGTCTTTGGCTACTAATCCCACTGTTCTGCATGTTATTTTAACCCTTTTGGGTAAAGTTATTTTTCCAAATGCACTTTTAAATAAGAGTTTAAATTGAAATCCAGTCTGAAGAGTTTAGGAGCAAACATTTTCAGAGAAATACTCGCATATCATTTCGGATGACTGCTCATTTATATTTCCACTTACAGTAGTCTCAGGGAAGGGTAACAATTCTTAAAGCACAGGGATAGAAGAGGAATGAAACTCATAATGGGATTTTCCATGTGCAACAATCATCTTATCTAATACGTCTGAAAATGTAATCCATTACAACTAATTACCATGCCGATGTTCAAATGCAGGATTACATTTCCTCTTGGTCCAGATAGGGGACAGATCTCCCTGTTCATTGTTTTTGTCCCTTCCCCTCAGTCCTCACACCTCATCCCCCTCACTTCATCATACACACACGTTTTCAGGAAGAAATCTAGGTCTCTCGGACCTTAGACGAGAAGGGCTCCGGGTCTCCCTATCAACCTAAAGCAGAAGCTAAACAATATTAGCCAATCATTTTTGATAGATGAAGCATGGAAATTAGTTCCAGAGTTTAACTGATAACTGAAACCACACAGTTACATTCCATTATGGCAGCCTTAATTGATGAGCTCATTAAGCCCATTATTAGAGAAATTGATTTCAAATAGGCACTTAAAACTGGCTGGCAAAGGAAAAAAGGTGAGGAGATACCATACAATGTGAAGAAAGTAACTAAAATACATAATGAAGCAAGTAATTTTATAGGTTTGTTTAATGAAAACCTCAGGAGCATATTAGTTGCTGTGTGGATTTTAAACACTCATTTTATGTACTAATAAAGTTCCTGTAGATCATGGCCATTAATGGGACTTCTGAATGCCTCCAATCTTTAATGCAGCTCTGCTACTAATTAATTAATTAACCCTAGCTGAAGCAATCAATTAGTTAGTCATGCAGAATCGACATTTTAAAGGTCTACCAAGTATTGTGAGGCGGCTGCAAAGTACTGTAGAAGTAGACATTCCTTTTTTAATTCTTTTTTTTTTTTTGGCCTCAGCTTAATAGAAAACAAATGAGATTGCAATTTAAAGGCTACATTAGAGATGTAGTAAAAGGGGTGATTAACATCCTGACCAGAGATTATTTCAAAGAATAAAAAAAGAATCAAAGAGCTTTTCCTTCTCACCTAAGATGGTGTGGTAGCGAGGATTCTAAACAGGAAGTGGTTTATTCTTTCATAGAAACATAGTAGATAATGTCTGGTGAAAACTGACATGGTCCACCAAGTCTGCCCAATAGAGTTGCCAGAGCATAACCTGCCGCACAGTGCAGGTTACTTTCCCCAGGTTTTCAATCATCTTCAAACATTTTCCACTTGATTAAGTCTCCAGCCCACCATAAAATCAGCCAGGCTGCAAACAGTCCAGGGCGCCCCTACTGTACAGCACATGAGCCATCCACTGACACAGTTACCTCAGCTGCTCCATGCAGTGTGCCATTCTTTCAGCAACTAGTCCAGGGGCCCTCTATTGTGCATCACACCTTCTCTACGTGTAAGCTTTCTTTGGGGTTTTGTATCTGTCACATAGTGCGGGTTATTTTCCCTATGGTTTCTTAGGAAGCAAGACAGTCATTTCACATCTGTTTCGAGTTGAGGTGCTCCGTTCTTGGTTTCCATCCTCTTGCCCTTTAGAGATTCGTTATGTTTATCGCACTTCTTTTAAATTCCAGTACAGTTTTTGTTTCCACTACCTGCTTTGGGAGGGCATCTACTATTCCATGCATCCACCGCTCTTACCGTGAAGAAATACTGTATTTCCTGATGTTGTTTTGAATCTACTTTCATGTATCCTCACATCATGTCCTCCTATTCTAGAACTTCCCCTTATTTGAAAAAAGCTCGCTGGTTCTGTAATACCATTCAGGTACTTAAATGTCTGTATCATATCTCCCCTATCCCTTCTATCCTCTGGTATACAAATTTGGGGCCTCCAATCTCATATGTCATCTGATGGAGAACTTTTACCATTTTGGTTGTTTTCCTTTGTACTGACTCTGGCATCTAAGTCCTTAGCAAGATAAGGCCTTCAAAACTGAAAGCAGTACTGCAAGTGAAGTCTTACTAGAGTCTTGTACAGTACTATTATTGCCTCCTTCTTCCTGTTGGTTACACCATTCTCTATGCAGCCTAGTATCCTTCTGACATTTGGTGTCAACTTATCACATTGTTTACCCTTGAGGGCCTCAGATACTATCATCCCTAGGTCTTTCTCCTGCATTTCAATCTCTCCTCTCCGAACGCATATATCTCCCTGGGGTTTCTGCACTCCAAATGCATGACTCTGCATTTCTTCAAATTAAAGATGAACTGCCATGCCTTAGACCAGTTTTCTAGTATTTTAGATCACTTCTCTTTTTGCCTATACCTTCCAGCATGCAAATCTTCACATCATCTACAAAGAGGCAAATTTCCCTTTCTATCCCATTGGTAATAACCCACACAAAGTTACTGAACGAATTGACCCCAGTACTGATACCTGGGACACTCCACCATTCACCTTTCTTTCCTCTAAGGAGATGCCATTTATCACCACCCTCTGTTGTCTGTATGTTAACCAATGATCTAGTTGACTACTCTGGGACCCACTCCCAGACCATTCAGTTATTTATAAGCTTCCTATGAGGAACCGTATCAAAGGTTTTTCTGAAATCCAAGCACACCTAGCCAAAGAAATTAGATTCATCTGTCATCACCTATCTCTAGTAAAACTATGGACATGTTATCCTGAATGTGTTAATCTTGTCTGATCCTAGAAGCTAAGCAAAGTTGGTCTTGGTTATTCTTTGGATGGGATACCATCTTCAAATACCAGGTGCAGTAGGCTTACTGCATGGAAGAAAGGCCTGGCAATCTTCCTGGTCACACCTTCACAAGAAAACCCAGGGGATAGTCACAACATTGACAACTAGGCGCAGAGTCATCAGAAGTTGACATTCACTCAACGGTACACAACAGTAATAACCTCTAGTAAAACCATGTCTTGTGACCCAATCACTCTTCTTCAGCAGTGTCTCCATTACTTTTCTCACCACTGAGACAAGGCTTATTGGTCTGCAGTTTCCTATCTTCTATTTTACCCTTTTTGTGAATCGCTTGCAACCTCTCCTATCTAAAGGAATCTATTAAATATATCCTTCAGTAGAGCAATCAGAACGTCTATAAGCTCCCTCAGTATCCTGGAATGAATTCCATCCAGTCCCATGGCTTTGAGCACTTTCAGCTCTGCAAATTTTTCCCAAACATTCTTTCCTGTGAACGGTGCCATATCCACTCCATTTTGGTATGTATTTTTGTTAGCTATACATGGTCTTTCTCCAGGGACTTCTTCCATGAATACAGAAAAGAAGTACTTGTTTAGCATTTTGTCTTTTATCTTATCATTTTCTATATATTGGTCTTCAGCATCCTTTGGTTTTAAAATTCCACTCTGGCCTTTCTCCTTTCCTGAATATACCCGAAGAAAGTCTTGTCACCTTGCTCAACATCGCGTGTCATTTTTTCTTCTATCATTGCTTTCGCATTCCTGATTTTTCTCTTTGGGGTATGTTTACAAAGCAGCGGTAGCGGCCTCATGCAATATCAGAGCCACAGCGTCATTGAATTCAATGGAGCTGCGGTTCCAATATCGCACGGAGACTGCTACCATTGCTTTGTAAACATACCCCATAGTTTCTCTCAGTTTTATCTCATTTTTTTCATAGGGGCAGTTTCTTCAAATGGGTTAGTTTTGCACATACCATAACAGTAATGAGCCTTACTCATAGGCCAGGATGATATAGAGTATGATCTCAGTCTGTCAAATTCACTGATAATGTTGGTGTACTACCTGCAAAGACAGCCTCCTTCTGGAGTTCGTAAGTTGTAACATTAAGATGCACTTGGAAATTCTTCTAAATCAAGCCTGTGGCACCCAACATATGGGAAATATTTCTGTGTCTCTGACTGCATTTCTTGATACTTGATGATCTTCTCTCTCTCAATGCAATTTATAGAGTAATTACTTGGAAATGACGCATCTATAATGAATGCCATCCAGGTTTTCTCCTTTACCACTATGTCTGCTTTCCTTGCATCCAACATTTTTTCAGTGGGAATGTGAATATCCCTGGGTGATTATACTGTAACCTCTTAGAAACATAGAAACATGATGGCAGAAAAAGACCACAAGACCTATATAGTCTATCCTTCCATATCAACCACTACAACAGTCCCCTTTTTTCCTTTAGAGATACTCTGTGTTTGTCCCATGCTTTTTTGAATTCAGATACTGTCTTCATCTCTACTGCCTCCACTGGGAGACTATTCCACACATCTATCACGCTTTCCGTAAAGAAACATGACCGCATATTACTCCCCTTTCACTCTCATTCTATGTCACCTCATAGCAGAGCTTGCTTTCAATTGGAAGAGGCTCTCCTCCTGTGCATTTATGCCACAGAGGTATTTAAACGTCTCAATCATATCACCTCTATCCTGCCTTTCCTCTAAAGTATACATATTAAGATCCTTAAGTCTGTTCTCATATACTTTATAATGAAGATCGCTAACCATTTTAGTAGCCACCCTCTGTACCAACTCCAACCTGTTTAGATCCTTTTGAAGGTGCGGTCTCCAGAATTACACACAATACTCCAAATGAGGTTGCACCAAAGACTTATACAGAGGCACTATCACCTCCTTTCTTCTGCTGGCCATTCTTCTTCATATGCAACCAAGCTTCCTTCTAGCTTTCACTGTTGCCTTTTCTACCTGTTTAACTACTTTAAGATCATCAGACACAATCATGCCTAGGTCCCATTCTTCTTTTGTGGATAGAAGTACTTCACCTCCTGTACTATATCACTCCTCTTGATTGCTGCAGCCCAAATGCATGGCCTTGCATTTTTTAACATTAAATTTCAGCTGCCAAATTATTGACTATTCTTCAAGCTTAGCTAGATCCCTTCTCATGTTATCTACACCTTCCTGGATATCTACTCTGTTGAAGATTTTGGTATCATCCACAAATAGGCAAACCTTACCCGACGGCCCTTCTGCAATATCACTAAGAAAGTTGTTAAAAAGAATCAGACCAAGAACAGATCCCTGGGGCACACCACTGGTAACCTCCTTCTCCTCAGAGTGAGCTTCATTTACCTGTACCCTTTGTCACCTCCCACTTAACCAATTCCTAATCCAAGCAGTAATTTTAGGGTCCATCCCTAGGGTGCTCAGTTTGTTTATAAGTCACCTGTGCGGAACGGGGTCAAGAGCTCTACTGAAATCTAAATACACAACATCTAGAGCTCTTCCTCGGTCCAACTCCTTGGTAACCCAGTCAAAGAAATCAATCAGATTTGTCTGACAGGACCTGCCTCTGGTGAATCCATGCTGCCTCAGATCCGGTAATCTGTTTGATTCTAGAAACCTCACAATTTTCTCTTTCAGCAGCATTTCCAATAATTTACTCACCACTGAGGTTAAACTAACCAGCCTGTAGTTTTCAACCACATCCATACTTCCACTTTTGTGCATAGGGACCACAAGTGCCTCTCCCCAGTCCTCTGGCACCACTCCTGACTCCAACGAGGCATTGAAAAGTTCAGTCAGTGGATCTGCTAGAATGTCCCCAAATTCCCTCAGTATTCTTGGGTGTATCCTATGTGGTCCCATCACTTTGTCTACTTTATTTTTAGCTAGTTTCTCATGACCACAGTCTTCTGAAAATTGTTCAAAATGCCCCTCGCTTCTTTTCCTGTTTGTGGGTGTGTTCTGAGGTCCTGCTCCTGGTTTTTCATCTGTGAACACAGAAAAGAAATATTTGTTAAGCAATTCTGCTTTATCCTCATCAACTTCTAAATATTCCTCCCCTTCACCCTAGAGTCTGACAATACCACTTTTGCCTTTCCACTTCTCACTAACATATCTGAAAAATGTTTTATTCCCCCATTTTATTGCATTTGTTACTTCCTCCTCTATTTTGAATCTTTGCTTTCCTGACTACTTTGCTAGCTTCTCTAAGTTTTTCCAAATACAAATTCCTGTTTTCCTCTTTCTGTGATCTCTTGTATTTCATGAAGTCCTCCCTCTTTTTCTTCACCTTTTCAGCTACTTCTTTTGAAAATCATAGCAGTTTCCTTTTCCTTTTACCTTTATTTACCATTTTAACAGGTTGGCTGCCCTTAAAATATCCTCTTTCAGTTTTGTTCACTGTTTTTCTACATCCCACAGCTGTTCCCATCTTGCTAACAACTCTCTGAGGTACTGGCCTATCTTGGCAAAGTTAGTTTTTGAAAAGTCTAAGAGCCTTGCTTTTGAATGGATTTTATCAGCCCTAGTCCTAATACTGGATACCCCATCTGGTGATCACTGGATGTGAAATGATCACCCAGTATAACATTAGAAACATTTTCACCATTGGTAAGCACCAAGTCCAATATTGCCCCTTTACGTGTGGGTTTTGTTAACATTTGCCTGAATACTTCTCCCTGTAGAAAATCCAGGATCTCCTTACTTCTTGAGGATACTGCAGCAGGGATGTGCCAATCAACATCTGGCATATTGAAATCCCCTAACAGTAGCACTTCCTCTTTTTTGGCAATGCTGCATATGTCTTCAATTAACTCTCCATCCACCTCGTCTCCCTGTAAGGGATGTTTGTGCATCATGCCAATGCAAATAGATTACCCTTTCCCTCTTTCTAGTTTAACCCACAGTGCTTCCTCTTTCCCTTTTAAGCCTTGTATTTCCATAGCTTTAATATTATTTTTTACATATAGTGCCACTCCTCCTTCCCTTCTTCCTACCATGTTCTTTCTGAATAAAGTATAATTACATCCCAGTCATGGTTGTCTGTGAACCATGTCTGTTACTGCCACTAAATCCAAGTCAGCCTCTCCCATTAAAACCTCATCATCTGGGATCTTATTTCCCATATACATACTGCTTTCCATATGTTTCCCCTTTTACCCATTTCCATAATGGTATTTAATGTTTCACTTACTTGGGAGCTTTCGCCTACTTGGGGGCTTTCATCACCCATCTCCATTGAATCTAGTTTAAAGCCCTTTTCAGTAGGTTAGCCAGTCTGCTACTGAAGACACGTCAAACCTTCTTGGACAGATGGATGCCATCTCTGCTCTGCAACCCTTGGAGCAACATCCTATGGTCCAGGAAACCAAAACGCTCTTGATGACACCATCCATGAAGCCATGCATTTATTTCCAGGATGAGAGCTTCTCTGCCTTGGCCTTTACCCTCAACAGGGGGGATTGAAGAGTGCACCACCTGTGCCCCTATCTGCTTCACTTTCTGTCCCATTCTCTGTCCCACCCTCTGTCTTCATTCTCCATAACTCTATTATGGTTAAGGTTACAGTGATTTTCTGCTAAAGTGATACTGTAATGTTTACAGAGTTTCCAATGGATGAGACATACAGGTTTATTGTGCCTTTCTATATAAACCTTTTCTGTCATTAGACCTTTGCAGTCAGCTACATGATGAGCACTGCTGGAAGAGAAAATAGTGAGGCTTCTGGAGTCAAGAGGATTATAGGATACGAGGCAGCATGGATTTACCAGAGGCAGGTCTTGTCAGACAATTCTGATTGATTTATTTGACTGGGTGACCAGGGAGTTGGACTGAGGGAGAGCCCTAGATGTGGTATACTTAGATTTCATTAAAGCCTTTGACACTGTTCCACATAGGTCACTTATAAACAAACTGAGCACCCTAGGGATGGACCCTAAAGTTACTGCTTGGGTTAGGAATTGCTTGAGTGGGAGGCAACAAAGGGTACAAGTAAATGGCGCTCACTCTGAGGAGAAGGATGTTACCAGTGGTGTGCCCCAGGGATCTGTCCTTGGTCAAATTCTTTTTAACATCTTTGTTAGTGATATAGCGGGAGGGCTGTCGGGTATGGTTCACCTCTTTACAGATGATACCAAAATCTGCAATAGAGTAGAGATCCAGGAAGGTGTAGATAACATGAGAAGGGATCTAGCTAAGCTTGAAGAATGGTCTAGAATTTGGCAGCTGAGATTTAATGTTAAAAAATGCAAGGTCATGCATTTGGGCTGCAGCAATCCAAGGGAGCAATATAGTATAGGGGGTGAAGTACTTTTGTCTACTAAAGAAGAGCGTGACTTAGGCATGATTGTGTCTGATAATCTTAAGCTAAACAGGTAGAAAAGGCAACAGCAAAATCTAGAAGGATGCTTGGGTGCATAGGGAGAGGAATGGCCAGCAGAAGAAAGGAAGTGATATTGCCTCTGTATAAGTCACTGGTGCGACCTCATTTGGAGTATTGTGTGCAATTCTGGAGACAGCATCTTCAAAAAGATATAAACAGGTTGGAGTCAGTACAGAGGATGGCTACTAAAATAGTTACTGGTCTTCATTATAAAGCATATGTGGACAGACTTAAGGATCTTAATATGTATACCTTAGACGAAAGATGGGAGGAGATCATCTTTCGATTGAAAGCTCTGCTACGAGGAGACATGGGATGAGGGTGAAAGCGAATAGATTTAGGAGTGATATGCGGAAATATTTCTTTATGGAAAGAGTGGTGGATCAGTGGAATAGTCTCCCAATGGAGGTGGCAGAGATGTGGACAGTATCTGAATTCAAAGAAGCATTGGACAAACACAGAGGATCTCTAAAGGAAAAAAGGGGACTGTTGTAGTGGTTGATATGGAAGGATAGACTAGATATGCCACGTGGTCTTTTTCTGTCATCATGTTTCTATGTTTACAACTCTTTCTTTCTACACATCTGTTTTGCTGTAATCTACTGTCCTAGGCTGCAACTATCAATCTCTCATCCTTTGGTTTCAGTTCACCTCTCCTTAACCAAATGGTTCCTGGAGTAACACTTTGTATTTTCCACTGTATTTATGCATTTGCTACTTGTTTTAGCTTGTTTGCAGACTGAATTCTTTGAAGAGCTTTTTCTCTTGTTTTGCAAATTCTGTTCCTTCCTTATCTGGGTGTGCTTGTGGATTCTCATCATTCTGTCTACTCATCAAAATGCTTGTTCAAGTTTAATGATGGAGCCAGATTCTAAATATTTAGGGCCTGATATTCTACTAGGCATGCTATGTGCCACTATGGCGCATAGCCCTGCCTGCTCACCCTTAACCTCAGATATTCAATGCTGCGGTGACGGCATTGAATATCCGGTTTTGGTGCCCAGTGAAAACCACCACTGAGCCTAACCAGGTGGTGGCAATATTGGACCGCTACCCGGTTAGCATCATCGCCTAAAACTAGGCACGCCAAAAGCTGGCCTAGTTTTAGCTGCAGATCTCTAACCGGGTAGCGGTCCAATATCGCCGCTACCTGGTTAGCGGTACTCCCAGCCTCTGCTCCATCCCGGAAGGCCCCCAACATGCCCCCATGCTATCCAGAAAGCAACGGGGGACATATGGGGATATTCAATGGCACTAACCATGTATGTAAGGGGACACAAGAAGCAAGAGATGTGTGAAGGTCACAGGAGCCTTTATTTGATAAACCCCAACGTGTTTCAGCAACGCCTTCCTCAGGGTGTATGCAACTTATAAAATAAAATAAAATTGACAATTGATACATATCGTAAATACATCCAAACATTAAAAAATGATACATAAATACATCATTTTGAAACCATAAAAAATCATTTTAGAAGACCATAAAAAAGAAGAAAACAAAACGCAGGGCAGTGAAAGGAAAACCATGTATAAATACTAAATGTGAGAATATGGAAGAAACATTGGCAAGGATATGAGGAGGACAATAAGAAATCATTAAATTATAAGAAAACATGAAATTATAAATCTACAAGACAGTACTCACTGAAGCACCCTGTGGTGAAACTCACGTAGAGGGTAATCTTTAGCGTTCTACTCTAGCTATAAAATGAATAACAAAACAGAGCAATAATTGTACATGACATTTCAGGAAAAATTATTAACTGACAATTCAACATGCTCCGAAACAAATTCTTTATAGAATGAAAAAATCTTTTTGTATAATGTGCAAATTCTGATTCTTTAATGTAGTATATGAATTACCACCAAAACAAATGTGTATATTCCACCAAAACAATATATCACTTTAAAGGGCAAAATATCTAATAACACCTGAACAGAACACGCAGACATAGGAACTGGTGAAAATTGCTTGGTCGCAGCTTTATTAACAGTATTGGAACACCGGCCCAACATGGGCCAACTCAGCAGTCATGAACCCACAAGTTTTTCCCCCTGCCCCCCCCCCTCCGTTTCCGGATGATGCCCCCATCAGCCGTTTATAGCAAAGTGGTGCATCATCCACCCCCATTCCCCCTACCACCGGCCTCGCCATGTTATTAGCAAAGGCCGGCTCAAGGTTGCATTCCACCGGGCAGCGACCCCAACCGGGACGTCTCTCCCAATCTAAGGAGCGCTGCCGCTCCTGTGTAAAGCGGCATCAGCCTCAAATGCCCCGCCGGGTCGGCGCGCGCCAGCTTGCTACCCCGCCACCGGCACAAGGTAGACCACTAACCTTGTGCTGCCCCCACCAAGGAAAGCTCCGACCAGCACCACCCCTCTAAAGCCTCCTGCCAGTCGTTCAACAGCAGATCTTTCCCCACCGGGGCCAGGTGAACCCCATCTAGACGATACAAGCCAGCACACCTAACATCCGCCCAAGGGTGTAACACCTGAAACCCACCTGTCTGCTGGACCCAACGCCCAATCTGATGGTTAATCTTGACTAGACCCCGCGACCAGCGCCGCTGAGTCCAGCACGCAGGGCGTGGAATGACGTCTGACCAAATGATGGCCACACCCGGGATTAACTCCCCCACCTGACCAATGTCCCTCTGCACAGTTCGAATTATTTGCCGGCAGGACCAGCTAGCCAGGTCATTTCCCCCCAAATGAATTAGCAGCCCGACTGGCCGCTGCCGCAGTCCGAGCTCCGCCTGCACACAGGCCAGGAGTTGCCACCATCGCATGCCACGTTGCCCCATCCAACACAGCCGAACTCTGGAACCGGCCCGACCGAGATGGGAGCCCGACGCTCCGCCCAGTAGATAAAGGAATGCCCTATGATCCACCAGTCTCCGGAGCAGGCACCATCTGAAAGTAGAAAAGCGGACTGCCACCAGCAGGCCATGCTGCAATAGGAAGGGAAAAAATTAGCACCCCCACCCACTGAACCCACCCCCCCAAGGGAAACCTCCGCTGCCGAGCTAACCACACGGCCTGAACGCACAGTGCAGAAGACCTACAGGCGAACATACCCCTCGTACGCTCCCAAACGCCACCTGCCGATGCGCTAGATGACACGCGCTTCGAGGCCAGCCGCTGCCGCACTAGTAACCGCACCAATCCGGAATGAATGCGAAGCATAGCTCCTGTCATCATAACCCAGGAACCACAAAGCCAAGCGCAGCACAGCTGTAAACTGAAACTGTGTCACCGGCCTGCCGTCACCGTGGACGAAAAAATACCCCCGCACCACCGGCCACAGCCACAGGTAATTCCATAGAGCATGCACCGGGCAGGATAACAAGGGAAAAATGGCGCTCAGCACCACCCAGCCACCCTTCCCAGTCTGGTCCATTTTGGAACGCGTTAGGTAAATACGAACCTGTGACGCTTCCACCATGACGTGCTCGAAGGCGAGCCCGCCAAACGCGCCCTGCCATGCAGACCTGGGTACTAGCTCACACACTCTGAATGCCCCAAAAAATGCAGTCACGAACAGCGCGTGGAACAAAACAGACTCGAAACTCGAGACCGCAATGCGCGGTAAAGCCTCGCATATCTGAAGCAAGAGTTCGTGGGAAACCGGAAGACACCAGTCCCATGGCCTAGGATGCGCCCTGGCCCAGCCTGCCAGAAGGCGAGTAACCAAAAAGGAAACCCTAAGGTTGCCCCATCCTGCCGCCTTACAAAAGAAGGAAAACCCGGCCAACGCAGACGCGACCGCCGACCGAGCCCAACCCGCACTCTTTGCCCACAAAACAAATTGACCCATCAGCCCGTCAGGCACACTGCCCCCAGACCAACCCCTCGTGCTTACAAATGCACTCACCTGAGAGCATCCTTGCCGATACAGCACCCATGTGCTGCGTGCCACCGATGCAGCCAGCAATGCCATCAAGTTGGGGTCCCGACCCTCCAGAGATGCTCCGGGACCCGAGAGGCTGACGCGTCCACCTCCGGAGCTAATCGCCGAAACCGCTCCCACTGAAAACGTGACAGAGCATCAGCAATGGAATTCTGGGAGCCCGGCATATGGCGCGCCCTGGCGATGACATTCAAGCGCAAGCAGGCCAACACCAACACCCTCATCAGGGAGGCTACCCTTGGGCACCGAGGCACATGCCGGTTGATAACCTCAACCACTGCCGCATTGTCACACCAAAACACTACCTGCCGATCATGCAGGCGTTCGGGCCATACCCAAAAAGCTACCACTATAGGAAAAAGCTCCAAGAAGGTAATGTTGCGTGTCAAGCCGGATTGCACCCAATCCTCCGGCCAAGGTTCCGCACACCACGCCCCATGGCAATAGGCTCCAAAGCCGGAACTCCCCGCGGCATCTGTGAACAAATGCAAATCCAGATTCGAAAGCTCCGGCAACTGAAGCAACGAACAGCCATTGAAATTCGCTAGGAAAGTATCCCACACCCGTAAATCCTCACACATTCCCGCGGACACCCGAATCTGATGATGCTGTAGGCGAACGCCCGCCATGGCCAATGATAACCGCCACGCAAAGGGGCGCCCAATGGGCAAAACCCTGCAGGCAAAATTGAGGTGTCTGACTAACGACTGCATGACCCGTAGGGTAGTCTTGGAGGAAGATCCTACAAACGCCACTAACTCCCTGAGCCGCTCGATCTTCTGCACAGGCAAGCGCACCACCATACCCACGGTATCGATCTCAATCCCTAAAAAGGTGAGGCGGGTAACCGGACCCACAGTTTGTTGGCTGCTATGGGTTTGCCAAAGTCCCTGGCCAAGCGCATAAAAGCCCCCAGCAGAGTGTCGCATGTAGGAGCCTGTTCTGGCCCGACGAAAAGGAAATCATCGAGGTAATGCACTATGTTAGTGACACCCGTCTGCCTCTCCAGCACCCAGTGCAAGAATGTACTAAAAGCTTCGAAGTAGGCGCAGGATATCGCACAGCCCATTGGCATGCACTTGAAGTAAAACAGCGACTCAAAGCGGAAGTCCAGCAAAGGAAAAGCCGAAGGGTGAACTGGCAACAATCGAAACACAGATTCGATGTCTACCTTGGCCAGCAGGGCACCAGCCCCACACTGGCGCACCAGGACCGCAGCCGCATCGAAGGAAGCGTAGCGCACCGTGCACAGCTCCCGAGGAATGCGATCGTTCACGGAATCCCCTGAAGGGCAAGATAGGTTGTGTATCAGCCGAAACTTGCCCGGCTCTTTCTTGGGCACCACGCCCAACGGGGAAACCATGAACGGAGAAAAGGGGGGCATGGTGAAGGGCCCTGCTACTTTGCCCAACGCGCCTTCCTCCGCGATCTTCCTCCACACCACGTCAGCCTGCTCTCGCACCGAACTAGCGTTTCGCAACCCACCCCCAACTGGCGAACCCTGAAACGGAATCCTAAAGCCCTCGGAAAAACCTTTTAATAGCAAACTCGATGCCCCCCCACGTCACGCCCGCCTGTACAGCACTAACAACGGGCGCAACGCGTCAACTCTCACAGGCGTAGGAGCCAACGCCCCACAAACCTCCTCACTTAGCCCCGGCTGGGGCTCCTGCAACTCCTTTTCGACTGCATTTTGTGGCCTCATGCCCAACCCCACACAGTGAGCAGACGTGCTTAAATTTGCAGTCAGGGAACGGGCATGACGCCTTGTTGAAACGCCAACAGACGTCTCCTCCAACAGCACCCCCCCGCGATTGGGAGACAACGGAGCGGAGGCCTGAAAGGACTGCAAACCCGCTGAGGCAAGTGACGGCCCAGCCTTTCCAACCCCGACTCTTGTTCCCCCAACCCGACTCCTCACGGACATTTGAGTTAACCAAAGATTAATGTCCTTCGTCCCCCAAGAAAGCTGACCGTTGTCCTCCATCATGTCCCGGAACTCCTCATCATAATTTAACCAAGCCCACCCCTCGTGCACCTGCGACGCTGCCAAAATCGTATCTGCATAAGCCAGCAGCACCCCATAATGATCCGGGAAGTAATGACCCCATACACTCGCCAAGCGCAAAAAGGCGCGAGTCCAATTAAGGGTATTGCGAGAAGCCTTCCACACCCTGCCAGCTTTCTCGTCCTCTTTGCGCTTCTTTTTGCTTTCACCGGAACGTTTCCTGCCGTCGAGAAGGCGGAAAATGTCAATATACTTGCGCCTCAGCTTCCGTGGCACGCACTCCCACAATTTGGCAAAGCACACCACAGAAGACCCACTGCCCTCCCCTTTCCCACCCCCAGCTAAAAGGGAGTCACCCGAGGATGCCGTGGACACCGACAAAGAAGAGGAGGAAGAAGATGCCCGCCGACAGCGGCGCCCACGCCGACGCTTAGCTTTAGCTTTTCTCGCCACGGCAAGCCCCGCACCCGGGGTTTGCACGCCTCCATCAGCCCCACCTGCATCCCCTGCATACTCACCAACACCACAGGGTGAAGGCGCCGGAGCGCCGGGTCTGCACCCCCGACGCCGTCCCGGTCAACTCGTCCACAGAATTGGAGGGGCCTGCACCAACCACCTGAGCCGAGTCAGCCATGGACAACTTGGGCGTCGAATTCCGCGGGACCTGCAGGGGAAGAGAGTGGGAGAGATCAGCAGCAATGGCCCTCGTAGTGCAAGGCGCCTCACCCGGCCCACCGCCCCAACCCCACGCCGAGGAACCGAGACTGCCTGCATCCCAGGCAGCGGAACTCCTGCCCGTGGGGCTCGTCACCTCCCGACACCCAGTTCCTAACCAGTCACTGCCCCAGTGCCTCATACTCCCCCATGGACCCGACCCGCATGCCCATGGACCCATGGGCCCAAAAATTCCGGGATGAACGAAACGCCCCATCCCCGATGCAGGGGAAGAAGGCACACCCGTAGGCCTTCCCGGCGTACTGTCCACCAGCGGCCCCTCAGCTTGCGCCACCACTGACACTGCCCCCCCAACACCTGAATGGCCAAGGGCGCTGATCACCCCGACTGTATCCCCCCTCCCCACCACCCCCAGCAACCAACAAGGGCCCCATCTCCCCAGGCCCTACTCCCTCTGACACTACCTCGCCCGCACAGGCCCATGAAGCCTCGCCGAATGCCCCACTGTCACACGCCCCCCTGGATTTCCTTTGCCCACGCCCCTGGCGGGAACCGCGAAGCACTCTGGCCACCGGGGTGCCCCTGGGCAGTGCCCCCCCTCTGCTGAGCGCCGTGCGCCCACGCCTTGCTGCTCCCTGGCCTCTGGCTGACCCCCTTGTGCCCCCAGGCCTATTTTCCGCCCTGCGCCCGCTAAGCCGGCGAGCCATTTTATCCCGTGCGCTGATTACCACACGCACTCCTTTTAGCAGCGGCTAACTGATCCCCTTTCTTATTTTAGCTAAAATATTTCCTTTCTTATGATTTATTTATTTATTTATTTATTTGGTATGATAGGCCTGAGATTAATATCTGGTTTATTTGCTCTTTTTTTTTTTTTGAACACAGCAACTACCCCCCCCCCCCCCACCAGTGCTGAAACAGCACTGCTGGAGGAATTCAAACCCCTGCTTCACTTGCTTCCTCTTTTATTTATGTAGTTTTTAAAACAAAAGGCTCTGCTACCAGCCACACAGCATAACAACAATTTTTTTTCCCCTGTCCTCACCCCAAGCGCTGACTGCACAGTAGGGCGAAAACTCCCAAAGACGCTAAGCCACGCCACGTGCAATGGGCCCCAGCACACACTCGAGGAAGGTCGGCCAGGCGCGGTTCAGCTTTTTAATTATTTTGCAACACCACCGGACCCAGCGAAAATGAGCTTCCGAAACCCCCGAGCCCCCCCCACCGCGGGAAAAGAACCCCCAGGCCGCAGCTTCATGGAGCAGGAAGAGGAAGGCCCCAAGAGGGAGCAACACAGCACACACCTTTTCACGGAGACGAGCAGGCAGGAAGAGGGAGATCGCACGCCGTTGATCTCCCTCGCTCACTGCCGCCCCGCCCCCCAGCTGCTCTTTAACCAATTGCTGGGCTCCATTCGCCGATGTGGGCTGCCGGCATGCGCGCCACCTCCCTCGTCCACTCTGCCCCCCCCCCGCAAGTCTAACTAAATGCGCCGGGACTCGGGTCCCGGGGACTCGGTTACTAACCGGCCTCGGGACCCGTCCCTGCGGCACGGCCGAATAAAGCTAAAGCTTCTACGTGAGTTTCACCACAGGGTGCTTCAGTGCGTACTGTCTTGTAGATTTATAATTTCATGTTTTCTTATAATTTAATGATTTCTTATTGTACTCCTCATATCCTTGCCAATGTTTCTTCCATGTTGTTGTTGTTAAGTGCCGTCGAGTCGGAGTCGACTCATGGCGACCCTCTGGATAGCTATCCTAAATTGTGTTCGGTCTTCAGTCAGGCGGCTCATTGTTGACAGACTGGTACCCCTAGCTGCTGTTATTGTATCGATCCATCTCATTGCTGCCCTTCCTCTTTTGCGTTGACCTTCTATCTTGCCAAGCATGATGTCTTTCTCTAATGATCTCTCTCTTCGCATGATGTGTCCAAAGTATGAAAGTCGAAGTCTTGTCATCTGAGCTTCTAAAGAAAGCTTAGGTTTGATCCCCTCTAGTACCGATTGGTTTGTTCTTCGGGCAGTCCATGGTATACACAGTATTCACCGCCAGCACCATAATTCAAAGGCATCAATTTTCTTCCTGTCTGTCTTTTTCACTGTCCAGCTTTCACATCCAAATGATGTTATTGAAAATACCATGGCCTGAACAAGTCGAATCTTTGTATGGAGAGAGACATCTCTGCTCTTGAGAATCTTATCTAGGTCTTTCATAGCCATTCTGCCAAGAGCAATGCGTCGTCTGATTTCTTGACTGCTTGTTGCTTCTTTATTGATAGTTGATCCAAGTAGGTTAAAGTTGTTCACAATTTCAATTTCTTCTCCTTCAACGATGAACCTGTTGATTATGCCAGTTGTCATGATCTTTGTCTTCTTTACATTAAGGTGCAGACCCATTTTGAGACTATGTTCTTTGAATGTGAGAAGCAAATGTTTCAGATCATCTTCACTTTCAGCCAGTAATGTAGTATCATCAGCATAGCGAAGGTTGTTGATGAGTCTTCCACCAATCTTCACACCACTGTTGTCTTCATACAATCCTGCTTCTCTGATGATTTGTTCTGCATATAAATTAAACAGGTAGGGGGAAAGTATGCAGCCTTGTCTTACACCTTTGCTTATTTTAAACCATTCTGTTTCTCCTTGTTCTGTTCGAACTGTTGCTTCTTGATCAATGTACAGATTGCGCAAGAGAATGATCAGGTGTTCTGGTATACCCATGCTTCTTAATGTAGCCCAGAGTTTCTCATGGTTTACACAGTCAAAAGCCTTGCTATAGTCGATAAAGCACAAATAGATATCCTTTTGGTATTCTTTAGTCTTTTCAAGGATCCATCTCACATCCGCAATGATGTCTCTCGGTCCTCGCCCTTTCCTGAACCCTGCTTGCACTTCAGGTAGTTCTTGTTCCAGGTATGGTTGTAGTCTCTTTTGAATAATCTTCAGTAGAATCTTGCTGGCATGTGGGATCAGAGCGATTGTGCGATTATTTCCACAGTCAGTTGGATCACCTTTCTTTAGTATTGGTATAAACACAGATCTTTTCCAGTCAGTTGGCCATGATGTTGTCTTCCATATTTCTTGGCAGAGCCTTGTAAGTATGGTAACAGCTGCATCAGATTTCTGCAATACCTCTATGGGAATGCTATCAATGCCTGGTGCTTTGTTCTTTGATAAGGCTTTCAATGCTGCTTCAACTTCTTCTTTCATCACCAATGGTTCCCGATTATAAGGTACAGGTTGAAATAGCTGTTGGTCCACTTGATCTTTATCATATAAAAACTCTGTATATTCCTTCCACCTTTTCTTGATCTTTTCAGCATCATTCAACATAGAACCTTAAGCATCTTGCAACATTACAATTCGAGGCTGGAACTTTTTCTTTAACTCTCGTAGCTTTAGGAAAACTGATCTTGTTCTTCCTCTAATAGTTTCTGCTTTTATTTCCTTGCAAGTGTCACATAGAAACATAGAAACATGATGACAGAAAAAGACTACAAGGCCCATCTAGTCTGTCCTTCCATAACAACAACTACAACAGTCCACTTTTTACCTTTAGAGATCCTCTGTGTTGGTCCCATGCTTTTTTTAATTCAGTTACTGTCCTCATCTCTACCACCTCCACTGGGAGACTATTCCACGGATCCACTACTCTTTCCGTAAAGAAATATTTCCGCATATCACTCCTGAATCTATCTCCCTTCACCCTCATCCCATGTCCCCTCATCGCAGAACTTGCTTTCAATTGAAAGAGGCTCTCTCCCTGAACATTTATGCCACGGAGGTATTTAAACATCTCAATCATATCACCTCTATCCCGCCTTTCCTCTAAGGTGTACATATTAAGATCCTTAAGTCTGTCCTCATATGCTTTATAATGAAGACTACTAATCATCTTAGTAGCAACCCTCTGCACCGACTCCATCCTGTTCACATCCTTTTGAAGGTGCGGTCTCCAGAATTGCACACCATACTCCAAATGAGGTCGCACAAAAGACTTATACAGAGGCATTATCACCTCCTTTTTTCTGCTAGCCATTCCTCTCCGTATGCCCCAAGCATCCTTCTAGCTTTTGCCGTCGCCTTTTCTACCTGTTTAGCTACTTTAAGATCATCGGACACAACTACGCCTAGGTCCCGCTCTTCTTTAGTGGACAAAAGTACTTCACCTCCTATGCTGTATTGCTCCCTTGGATTGCTGCAGCCCAAATGCATGACCTTACATTTTTTAACATTAAATCCCAGCTGCCAAATTCTAGACCATTCTTCAAGCTTAGCAAGATCCCTCCTCATGTTATCTACACCTTCCTGGGTGTCTACTTTATTGCAGATTTTGGTATCATCCGCAAAGAGGCAAACCTTACCCGACAGCCCTTCCGCGATATCACTAACAAAGATGTTAAAAAGAATCAGACCAAGGACAGATCCCTGGGGCACACCACTGGTAACATCCTTCTCCTCAGAATGAGCTCCATTTACTTGTACTCTTTGTTGTCTCCCACCCAACCAATTTCTAACCCAAGCAGTAACTTTAGGGTCCATCCCTAGGGTGCTCAGTTTGTTTATAAGTCGCCTGTGAGGAACAGTGTCAAAGGCTTTACTGAAATCTAAATACACCACATCTAGAGCTCTCCCTCGGTCCAACTCCCTGGTCACCCAGTCAAAGAAATCAATCAGATTTGTCTGACAAGACCTGCCTCTGGTGAATCCATGCTGCCTCAGATCCTGTAATCCGCTGGACTCCAGAAACCTCACTATTTTCTCTTTCAACAGCGTTTCCATTAATTTACTCACCACTGAAGTTAAACTAACAGGCCTGTAGTTTTCAACCACATCCTTACTTCCGCTTTTGTGTAAAGGCACCACATGAGCCTCTCTCCAGTCCTTTGGCACCACTCCCGACTCCAACGAGGCATTGAAAAGGTCAGTCAGTGGAGTTGCTAGAACGTCCCCAAGTTCCCTCAGTATTCTAGGGTGTATCCCATCCGGTCCCATCGCTTTGTCTACTTTAAGTTGAGCTAGTTTCTCACGAACACAGTCTTCTGAAAATTGTTCAAGATGTCCCTCGTTTCTGTTCTTATTTGTGGGTGTTTTCTGAGGTCCTGCTCCTGGTTCTTCATCTGTGAACACAGAACAAAAATATTTGTTAAGCAATTCCGCTTTATCCTTATCAGCTTCTACATATTCCCCCCCTGTACCCTTGAGTCTGACAATACCACTTTTGCCCTTCCTCTTCTCACTAATATATCTGAAAAATGTCTTATCCCCCCATTTTATTGCATTGGCTATTTCCTCCTCCTTTTGAATCTTTGCCTTCTTGACTACTTTGCTAGCTTCTCTAAGTTTTTCCAAATACAGATGCCTGTCTTCCTCTCTCTGTGATCTCTTGTATTTCATGAAGGCCTCCCTCTTTTTCTTCACTTTTTCAGCTACTTCCTTCGAAAACCATAGCGGTCTCCTGTTCCTTTTGCCTTTATTTACCATTTTAACAAAAAGGTTGGTTGCCTTTAAAATACCCCCTTTCAGTTTTGCCCACTGTTGTTCTACATCCCCCAGCTGTTCCCATCCCACTAATGACTCCCTGAGGTATTGGCCCATCTTCGCAAAGTTAGTCTTCCTAAAGTCTAAGATCTTCACCTTAGAATGGATTCTAACAGCCCTAGTCCTAATACTGAACCACACCATCTGGTGATCACTGGATGCAAAATGATCTCCCACTACAACATCAGAAACACTTTCACCATTGGTAAGCACCAAGTCCAGTATGGCCCCTTCACGTGTGGGGTCTGTTACCAATTGCCTGAATAGTTCTCCCTGTAGAGAATCCAGGATCTCCTTACTCCTAGATGATACTGCAGCAGGAATGTGCCAATCAACATCTGGCATATTGAAATCTCCTAGCAGTAGCACTTCCCCTTTCCTAGTAATGCTGCGTATGTCTTCAATTAACTCTCTGTCCACCTCTTCCTCTTGTGAGGGAGGTCTGTATATCACACCAATGGAAATAGATTTCTCTTTCCCTCTTTCTAGTTTAACCCACAATGCCTCCTCTCTCCCTTTTAAGCTCTGTAATTCCAAAGCTTTAATAGTAGTTTTTACATATAGTGCTACTCCTCCTCCCCTTCTTCCTACCCTGTCCTTTCTGAATAAAGTATAGCCAGGTATAGTTACATCCCAGTCATGGTTTTCTGTGAACCATGTTTCTGTAACTGCCACTAAATCTAAGTCAGCCACTCCCACCAAAGCTTCAACTTCAGAGATCTTATTTCCCATGCTACGGGCATTAATACACACTGCTTTCCATATGTTACCCCTGTTACCCATTTCCATAAAGGTATTTAATGTATCACTTACTTACCTGGGGGCTTTCACTTACCTGGGGGCTTTCTTCACCCATCCCCAACGAATCTAGTTTAAAGCCCTCTTCAGTAGATTGTAGTGTCATTGTAGTACTTTTCCTTGTCCTGTCTTGCTGCACGTTGGAAATCTCTGAGTTCTGCGATTGTCTTTCTTTCTCCTCTGGCTTTAGCTTGTCTGCATTTCTGGGCAATTTTCAGAGTTTCTTCCGTCATCCATTTTGGCCGTTTTTGCTTTTTCACCTTTTGTAGAGACTTCTCGCTTTCTTCCAACACAACCTTCTTGATGTCATTCCATATCTCTTCCGGAGCTCTGTCATTTGTATCTAAAGCAGCAAATTGATTTTGCAGGCAGTCTTTAAATTCCAGTGGTATATTCTCAAGGTCATATTTTGCTGCATTCATGAGTGGTTTGCTCTTTTTCAACTTTAGCTTGAGTTTGCATACTAGTAGTTGATGATCTGTAACACAGTCAGCTCCAGGTTTTGTCTTTGTTGATGTTACAGAGCTTTTCCATCGTTGACTTCCACAGATGTAGTCAATTAGATTTTTATGCAATCCATTGGGTGAAGTCCATGTGTACAGTCACCGCTTGTGTTGCTGGAAGAAGGTGTTTGAGATGAATAGATCATTGGTCTTGCAGAATTCTATCAGTCTTTCTCCAGCTTCATTTCTGTTGCCAAGTCCATATTTTCCAATTACTTTGCCTTCTTCTTTGTTGCCAACTTTTGCGTTCCAGTCACCCATGACTATCAGGATATCCTGATTGCATGTTCTGTCAATTTCAGCTTGTACTTGTTCATAGAACTCTTCAATTTCATTCTCTTCTGCAGCTGTTGTTGGGGCATATACTTGGATTATAGTTGTGTTGATAGGCAATCCTCGTAGACGAATAGAGATTAAGCGTTCGCTGACTGCATTGTATTTCATTACAGTTCTTGCAAGTTTCTTCTTTATTATAAATGCAACACCATTTCTTCTTTGTCTTTCATTTCCAGCATAGTAGACCATGTGATCATCTGATGCAAAGTGCCCGATGCCAGTCCATTGCAGTTCGCTGACA
Organism: Ichthyophis bannanicus; assembly: GCA_033557465.1. Taxonomy (NCBI): domain Eukaryota; kingdom Metazoa; phylum Chordata; class Amphibia; order Gymnophiona; family Ichthyophiidae; genus Ichthyophis; species Ichthyophis bannanicus. The sequence continues at coordinate 1,341,018,885 of CM066032.1, read as the reverse complement.
CCCAACAGATCAAGTTGTACACGTTCCATTTCATTCTTGACCACCTCCAACTTCCCTTGGTTCATGCTTCGTACGTTCCATGTTCCAATGTGTAAGACATCTTTACAGCTTCTGACTCTCATTTCATGCACAGCTACATCAGCAGTCAGACTTCCCGAGGGCTTTGATCCAACCACATCATAAATGCTGGCTTTACTCTGAAAAGTCTTCAGCTCTTCCCCAGTAGCTAGTTGAGTGCTTTCCGACCTGGGGGTCTCATCTTCCAGCACCATAGCACAATTTGTTTTGTTGTAACTATCCATTGGGTTTTCATGGCAAGATACAGAAGTAGATTGCCGGGCCTTTCTTCCACGCAGTTTAAGTTTGGTGTTGTTGCCGTTGTCACAAAAATGTGATCCTCCGCCGTCAACACTATCCCATTCTGCTGCTGCCCAGATGGGTGGTTTGTCTTGGTCTGGCACCTCAGCTGAGACCTGTCCATCTTGGGAGACCCTGCCAGTAGTTAAACTACCGATAGTTTAGCTCTCAGCATCACTGATGCATGCAAGCCCTCACAGCATGACAAGCTGCAAACCAAGTGAGAGTTTCTTCCATATTCTCACATTTAGTATTTATACATGTTTTTCCTTTCACTGCCCTGCATTTTGTTTTCTTCTTTTTTATGGTCTTCTAAAATGATTTTTTATGGTTTCAAAATGATGTATTTATGTATCATTTTTTAATGTTTGGATGTATTTACAATATGTATCAATTGTCAATTTTATTTTATTTTATAAGCTGCATACCCCCTGAGGAAGGCGTTGCCGAAACGCGTTGGGGTTCATCAAATAAAGGCTCCTGTGACCTTCACATGTCTCTTGCTTCTTGTGTTCCCTGGTTCCCACTTCAAGAGTGTTTGCTCTTTGTGTTGACTAACCACATAGGTGCCATTGAATATCCCTGTTTAAGGCATTTGCATGGTTTACTGGAGTGTAAACTTTGTAAATGCCTTTTGAATATCGGGCCCTTAGAGAGGAATTTTAGAAGGGACATTCAAGTGAAATCTGGGACTTCTAAGTCAGAACACCTGAAACAAAAGCAGGCATGTCCAGGGGTAGACATGATTTCACAAATGTGAATGTGCCCGATATGGACATCTGCAGGGGCGTCTACATAGACATCTCCAGGATAGTATTTTAGAAACAGGACATCTAGGATTAGCCTAATGGTTAGAGTAATGGGCTACGAATGGGAACACTGGATGGGGGCAGGAGGGGGTGGGACAGAGGCAGAGATTGGGTGGAGGGGGGCGAACCGTAGCACCCGGAGGTACAGGGCCTATTCAGGTCAGGTCCCTGTACATCCACAGGCAGCAACATGACCGCCCAGGTTATTCCATCTTGGAGGTGAAATAAGTTCTGGGTAACCTTCCGTATGCAGGCTGGAGCCCCCCTGGGCAAGTCATCCACCTGATACCGGCCACGGAGGCCTCCAACGGGGGTCAGGCAGCGAGGAAATGGGAATTACCTGCTGGCAGACATCGTGTGCTCCTCCTGGAAATCCCAATGCCATCGTGATGGGATGCCACAGCACCAGCACACCAACAGGAACACTGAGTGGTGGGGACGGGCAGCATGCTGTATGTCTCACCACTCAGAATGCTGTGCACTCCAGGCCGTCTAGGTGCCTGATTCTGCTACTGAGGTGATGTATAGCTCCTGCAGTTGCAGAATCAGGTACAAATGTGCCCTGTCCATTTTCTTGACATCCGGACGGACCGGATGTGCAGGGCTCTGAATCAGCCTCCATGTGTGTAATGTGAAGGAGCATTTTAGAAAGGATGTCTAGCAGCTATCAGGGACATCCAGGTCAAAACATCCCAAAAAACAGCAGAAACGTTCAAGTCCAGAGGCAATTCTATAAATGTGGATGTTCCTGATATGGACATCATCAGGGGCATCTACATAAACATAAGAACATAAGAATATAAGAAATGCCATATTGGGTCAGACCAAGGTTAATCAAGCCCAGAATCCTGTTTCCAATAGTGGCTAATCCAGGTCACAAGTACCTAGCAGTTTTCCAAAAAGACTTGTTCCATAATGCTTGTATTGGGGCAAGCAGTGGATTACCTGGGTCCTCTTTAATAATGGTTTATGGACCTTTCCTCCAGGTACTTGTCCAAACGTTTTTTAAACCGAGCTATACTAACAGCTTGTATTAGATCCTCCAGTAATGAACTCCAGAGTTTGATTACATGTTGAGTAAAAAAATATTTTCTCTTATTAGTCTTAAACTGGTTACACTGTAGCTAAATTGCATGTCTCCTAGTCTTTCTACTTTTTGATGGCGTAAAGAATCAATCTATGTTTACCTGTTCCACTCTATTCATTAATTTATAGACCTCCCCTCAGCCGTCTCTTTTCCAGGTTGAAGAGCCCTAACTTTTAAGCGTCTCCTCATCCTCTTCCATCCCCTTTACCATTTTGGTGGGTCTTCTCTGTACATTTTCTAATTCTGCTATATTCTTTTTAAGATACGGCAATCAGAACTGCACACAATTTTCAAGGTGCGATCACAGCATGGAATGATACAGAGGCATTATAACATCCTTTGTTTTATTCTCCATTCTGTTCCTCATGATTCCTAGTATTCTATTTGCCTTCTTGGCCGCCACATCCCTGCAACTGTATCATAGATTGGAGATGTTCCCCAGCCTGTCATACAATTAGTGAAGACATTTTTCAGCTCAGCACCCACACAACAGGTAACCCCAGATGAGATCAATTCCTTTTACTTTTGTGATCTTTATTGGGGATAACAGAGTTCCATCTTCTCTATACTCTCTAACTACTTTCCTCGGAAAGTGAGCTCTTTTCATATGCCGTTCAGCAGGTATAGACTTGGACAGTGGTAGAGATGGGCTGGCCATTTCTGAAATCAAGCATGTCCATCTAAGGTCCCTAGAATGCCCCAGACATGTCCCCTCCATGCTATTGTGCAGGATGGATGTCACCAGCATTGGGATGTTGTTGGAGCTGTTTTATAAAAGTCTTCAGGGGCATCTCCATGATTTGGACATCTGCGTGCCCGTTTTTTGACATCCATATCACAAACAGAGCTTCTAAAATGACCCATCTAATTTAGAGGTAAGCAGAAACCTTTAGAAGAGGGTGAAGACTCTGTGACTGATGTGGACACTATTATCCTACTGCATGTAATAGGTTCAGTCCGAAATGCTTGTACATAATGTTGCCTAGTATTCAGGAATGCTAGAATTTATGATAGATGCCATTTCTTTCCCTGATGAATCCATCAGGAGTAAGAAATTGTAAGTGCCTATATGGGAAAGTATAACTTGATCTTCTAGTCTCCTATGATTCCACAGTCGCATTAAGGGTTGAAAATCTAGTCCTCACTTCAGAATGGCAGGAGACTGAAAACTAGGTAGAGGAAGCAGCGGCTGATTGGGTGACTGGATGCACTGTGCACACAGGTGTATACTGTACAATCCTTCACAAAAAGAGCTAGAGAATGGAATTGAGTTAGGCCAGGCCCTATTTCTCTGTCAAATAGCAGTTTGGCCCTAGGGGTCAGAAGAGGAGAATGTGACTCAAAGCAGTGGAACATACCTCCTCTTCCTGTTGGACCAGATTAACACTGTGGGGATTGACAGTGGATGGGTAAAGGGAAAGACATGAAACTAATCAGGAGAAAGGAAAGGAGGAGATGGAGTGGGAGAGGAGTGAAAATCATCAGGGAGTGAGGAAAGTGAGAGGACTGTATATTATCATAGGCTAGGGAATATTTATGGTATGGGATGGAATTTGTGAGGGATAAGAGAAGGGCAGGGGAATGTGAAAGTATAAGAGAATAAGTTGTAGAAGAAAAAGTGGTTGAAGAAGGTGGTGGGGCAGATGGGATGTGTGCATGTTGTCATGCCCCCACCACTCACCTCTAGGTTAGAGGGGCGTGGATTATTGAAGGAACTCTCTGCTGTATGCTTTTTCAGCTTTTTCTTAAACAATTTCCCTGCAATGCCCTCTGGGAAATGTATTCCTTATCCAGCTGTATGAGTGCACCATGCAGAAAGCTGTAGTCAGGCTCAAGTAGGTAAGGCAAAATGACAGAAATTTATTATTTTTATATACTGTGATGCTTCTGCTTGGGCCCAAGAGCTTACAAGCAGGAAACAGCCTTATGTTGTCCACTTTTGAATAAAGCTTCCCTTGTTGTCACCAGAGGTATTCTGTGACTTGTAGTTAGTTTATTCTTTAAGGACAAATTGTAGTTGTGAGTCGGTGGTTCAAGGCAGCAAGAAAATTTATTTTGTGGGGATTTCCAGGGCATTTAAGCTCAATACACAAACAAGGCAAAAAGGATGCTTCTCCAACATAAAGGATAAATCAGGTAACAGAAAGTGACGTAATAAAAACCTCTTTTCACTGTTCAGCTGTTCTTATTCCCACAAGCTTACACCGAGGACTGCCTCGTGTGGTCCTTCAACAGAAATACAGATAAACTTGCAACAGCTGTGATTTTCTTTTCTCAAAGCAAACTTCTTCTAAGCACTGATTCTTAGCTTCAGAAGGCAATTAAGCTTAGTAAAACACAATATTAGCTTTCCTTAATTCTAAGCAGATACTGCACTTATTCTCTATATTGTTTCCCAGTCTCTCAGCTCAGTTCAATAATGCAGACTCTTCTTTTAAACACAATGAGCAATCCATTGGTACAGGTTCACACTCAGAGCTTGGCAAACAGGAATCTATTTGCATTCCTTCTATGGCATCAGGATATATGGTATCTCTATCAAAGTTACAAACTCTCCCAGACTTTCTCTCCTTTAGAAATTCCTGGAACTGATTCCACAGCAATTCAGCTTGTAAAGGCACAGTTGTATTAGAGGAGTGAACTTTTCTCTCAGTGCTTCTAGCTTTGAAGACTCAGCTGTTCTGCTTTTATCAGGGCTATGACTTTTCCCATACGTAAAACTTTCCACCCACCTCTTAGCAGTAGACGGTGAGGGCTCTGCTTCCTGGACCTTAGCAATAGCAAACTGTTTCTCTGTTGATTTCTCAGCTCTGAAACTGCTGGCTTCACCTTGGGAATGGTTCCTCAGACAAGCGCTGATTTCTTTCTTCCTGGGATCCTCCAGGCTCTGAAATTCAGCCTCCTTATGTCCTTCTCCAGTCCCTCTTAGGTAGCTGCTTTCCTGGGAGTTTTCTTCTTTCTTTCTCCTCCAGCTATGCTCAGCCTTGCTCTTTCTGTTGTCCTTTGCCTTCCTCCTTCCCTCCTCTTTCTGCTCTGCTCATGGTTTTAAGAACAGTTGGCTGCTAGGCACTCCCTGTTCTCTGCACCTGTGTGACCAATCATCAGGCAAGCTTGTCTCCACCCCTGAGCTAGGGCGTGGCCTGACCTTAGCAGGGAGCTGGGTTTTTTTCTGATCTGGCTTGCACGTCTTATGCACAAGTGAACTGTCATTCATTTCAAAGGGGAAACTAGGATTTTCTTCCACTTCCATGTCTTCCTGGGAGCTTTCATCACTACAATACACAATGGTTCGTTCATACCACACATAGGATTGTTGGTTCAGGACTCTTTGAAAGCAAAAATTGTCCAAAACATATCCAACCACAAAATGCAGTTTTAAAGGGTTTTCTCTATTGCAGGATGCAGTCTTTACCAGCAAGCAATTATTGTATTCCCTTCTCAGCTTTGCTGGGATTAAAGCACAAAACAAATACAATCACATTTACAGTCTGTGGTAAACTTCCCCTCTATAAACACATGGGGATCTCAGCCACCCTGCTTGGAATAAGGGTACCTTTTTCCTGGAAGCCTTTCTTTCAGGACTGGCTTGCTTTCTCTACGTTCCCCAGGCTTACAGCTTGGCACAAGGAACAGTCCATGGGTATGTCCTCCTCAATCAGCTTCACCTCGGGCTCTCCCAGCTGCATAGGATCTGACTCCCCACCTTGCTCACAGTGCTCAGCTAACAGCCTTCCGGGGAATCCTGGAGTCTCTCTTGTTCCTGGCTCCAAACTCTCCTGCAGCCGTGCTACATGCCAAATAGCACTCTCTCCAGCTGGAAGGTCCATTCCTCTGCTCTGCTCAGCCTGGCTTCCTGCTTCTCCTCTCCTCCTTTCTCTTCCTAAATCATACTCTGCTCTGCTCTGGGTTTATACTTCCAGGGCTCTAGCTCCAACCCCACCCTACTCAGATGACGGCAATCAGCCTGACTCCGGGCACCTGAGTGCTTGAAGCATTCACTGCCTAAAGGGTTCTGAGCCTTGTATCCTCTCCCCTTCATTCCACTAAGGGGAGCCTGAAATGTTTTCCACGTGGAAGTTTTCTGATCCCTGGAGGTGTTTATGGCTTTCCTACCCTGTCTTGGTAAAAGGGGGCCCTTTACTAGGGTGAATTCCCTGTCTCTTTCTCCTCCCCTGGACTCTGGATAAGCCTCCTTGCCACAATGTGTGAGAAAAGAGAAAAGGGAGTTGTGAAAGAGAGAGATGAGATTGATACCAGATGTGCCTGTGAAGGAGGGTATCTGCACTTCCCTTCTCTATGGTTCCAGATTCCCCCTCCTCCGTCTTTCTCCTCCTAGATTCCCCCTCCTTGTACATACTAATCTCTGATCCTTCCTTTTTTTCTTCCCCCATCCCATTTCTGATCCTTCTTCTTTCCCAAGTTACAATCTCTAAACCAATTCTGTTTTTTTACCTGCATGGATAATGAGATCCCTGAAAAAAACCATCAAGCTACTGAGAACAAAATAAATAATCCACACTAATATGAGAAAACAGACAATGACTTTATTTTCGTAAAGAAAAATAACATTTATATTAATTCATATGCAAGTCTATGCAGAACTTTAATAATGTTTTCCAGAGAATTTTCTAACTTCTGCTGCAGAATTTACCCCTGCATTCCTACAGGAACCAGGGGACTATAGGTATGACAAATAGCTAATAAAACAAATCAGGACATGGTATAAACAGAATAGATTTTGGCAGGTTCTGGTAGGATAAGAGTTGTGAGTCAGAGATCTGTCTCTCATATGATACAGTACAGTAGTACTACAGAATGCCTTTGTGGCATCAGCTGTATAAGATACGTTCATACAGTTATATAAGGTAACACAGATTGAAAGGAGGTGCCCCCCCCCCCCCACAAAAAGCTAAATTGAGATGCACAACTGGACTACTGCAATGGTCTGTGTATGGGCATCTCTGAGCTACTCACACAGACGATACGTGGTTCATTCCTGATAGCAGCACAACTGGACTACAGTAATGGTCCTTGTCTGGGCATCTCTGAGCTGCTCACATATAGATGATAGGTGGTTCAGAATATGGCTACCAGGCAAATGTTTAGGTGTTCAAGAGGGACATCAGTAACCAACTTATGGTATATTTTGTATTTGCTTCCCATTTACTGTCTATGCAAAACTACGTAAGGCTCTAATCTTCGTGTTTAGGATTATGAGGAGATGTGGTATCTTATATTTGCAAGCTAAATTGAAATGCTATATCCTTTGAGAAGAATATTCAAAAGATTTGTCTGAGCATCCTTACCTCTTAAAATCCTCCCATCCCCTCCACTCCCCCCAATTTACATTTTGTCAAGCTAAATAACGCTCATGGAAGTTTGCAGCATTGTTAGAAATTCAGGTACCAAAGGCTCTCAGAAGAAGTAGAAAGTGATACCAGTTATAGAAGGACTGATCCTTCCCTTATGTTTTCATGTTTCATATTATTTATTTTTAATTGTGATGTCCTGAAATCCAAATATTGTACTTGGCAAACTGAACTTTCAGTGTATTTCAATGGAACAAAACTCCTGTTTTAAAAAATGCAATTCTTTGAGAGAAACATTACTAGAAAGTTACATATCAGCCCATATCTCTCTGATTAGCATGGCTAAATGGCTTAAAATCAATCAATCAGATTGGTTAAATTGGTCAATCTAGAGGTTATCATTAATATATTTCTCTGACAGGCAGCTTCGCAAATACTAAGAATCAGTCCCTTTTTCTTGAAGTCTTTTTCACAGACTTCTTGCGCCTGTGGAAAAAAAAAATGGTATGAGTTAAACTGAAAAAATGCGATCCACAATCACAATCCAAAGCCTTGCCTTTTATAAGAGTTCTATCAGGAAGCTACCTCTCTGCACCTGAAATCTCTCTGGGAATCCAGGCCCAGATCTTTGTTTGCTTATTGACATTAGTGCCTGGATGTCTCACCACCATCTGAAATTGAGCATGGCCAAGACTGAGCTCCTTATCTTTCATCCTAAGCCCACCTCCCTTCCTCCTTTCTCTGTTTCTGTGGATAGCACTCTACTCCTCCCTGTTTCCTCAGCTCGCAACCCTGGGGTCATCTTTGACTCCTCCCTCTCCTTCTTCACACACATCCAACAAATAGCTAAAGCCTGCCATTTCTTTCTCTACAATATTGGCAAAATTCATCCCTTCCTTTCTGAACACACTACTAAGCCCCTTATCCATTCTCTAGTCACCTCCCATCTAAACTATTGCAACTTTCTCTTCGCTGGTCTTCCTCTGAATCATTTCTCCCCACTTCAATCTGTTAAAAATTCAACTGCACGACTAATCTTCCGCTAATGTCACTATGCTCATGTCACCCTTTTTCTCAAGTCACTTCATTGGCTTTCTATCTGTTTCCGCATCCAGTTCAAACTTCTACTACTGACCTATAAGTGCCTTCATTTGGTTGCTCCTCACTGTCTTTCTTCTCGTATCTAGGGTGACCAACCATCCTGAATTTTGTGGAACTTCCTGATTTTTGACTCTCATTAGAGGCATCCTGAGGGAACCCTAGGCGGGAAGCCATTTGTCCTGATTTATCACAGAATCTTGGTTGAGTGGAATTCTGACATCAGAATTGTGTAATTTTTGTTCATTCCTGTTGGAATAGTTTCTGGATCAGATTGTCATTTGCAAAATATGTGACTCATAGTGATGATAATCAAGGGTGCTGGAGTTTTGGTTTGCCTATGGGGCTGGAACATGGGGGCTGGCCGTTGCTGCCTCTGTTCCCACGCTGCCGTGCTCTTGGATGATGTCATTCACATTATAGGCCAGGATGCATCCCTCTGTGGTGCATGCCTTGTTTCCATGTGTCCTGGCGGTGGTGTGGGAGTTGCTCAGTCAGTTTGGTTGTGTGCATGGCGGTGGAGAGACGTGCACGCATTTCTGAGGGTGGTGATCGTAAGTAGTTTTTCAGAAGTTGGTCGTTTGTTTGACCTGATGTAATAATGAGAAAAATCCAAATTTTTTTGGTTGTGTCCTGATTTTTTAGGGTCAGTGTCTTTTTTTATTTTATTGTATTTATTTATATTTTCCAACAAAACAAACAAACAAGAAAACCAAATTACAGTAAATTAAAATACACAAATCTTCTCAGTAACATGAAAAAATTCAAGACTGATCACAGCCCACCACACCCTGTCCCTCCCATTATCATGCGATCAGCAGGGGCCCTATAAAGAAAACATAGAACATCTGCAAGCCTACTAGGCCTGCCAGGGCTATAGAAGGGGAAGCACTCCACTACAAAGAAATAAGGAAGTTAGTCAAATAACCCCTACGGTAACTTATACCATACTTTAAGGAAGCAATTCTATAAGGGTTTCCACTTAAGAAAGAGGAGAGGAGAATGCAATAGAGCAACCACACCATAGTACTTGCGCATATATGCAACAAACGCATGGGTGTGCCATCATGCGCATCAAACAAACTCCGTTGTATGTTTCCAGTTAAAAGTAGCGGAAAAAGGAGCCACTCCCAACACAAATCCAATTTAGACTGATAATCCCTTTATAACGACAAGAAGCCAATTACTGATTGAAAAACGACCCCAGATCAGGAGAGAGTGGCCCAGAATTTCAGTACTACCTTAATACGGTTCCATACTGCAACCCCAGTAAGACTGATTGTTAGGACAGTCAAACACCACCTACCACAAAGTGCTGACACCTCCTCAATGAAACTAAACACATTATTCACAGCTGCTTGATCCCATTTAGCACTTTTTCAATAAGCTATCTTCCAAAGGATTTGTATTTGCTAACTGTTAGAAGGCCTTCTAATTATCTAATATAACCCTATAAGGCTACAACCTCTCAGCAAACACTCTGCCAGGAAGAAAGTTTGAGGGGAAAGGATTATTTAATCTTTCTTCTATTTCAAGCCATATTAAATGTATGCCTATGGCCCCCTCATCCCATCGTGGACCTTGCTTTGGCAAAGCCATAGTACTTGGCCCGAAAACCGGGGAAACTCATCCCCCCTTCTTCTTAATAAGACCCAAGCTTCCAAAAGAGCATATCTCAATGATTATATCTCCATGGAAACTAGAAACATAGAAACATAGAAATATGATGACAGAAAAAGACCACATGGCCTATCTAGTCTGTCCTTCCCTATCAACTACTACAACAGTCGCCTTTTTACCTTTAGAGAACCTCTGTGTTTGTCCCATGCTTTTTTGAATTCAGTTACTGTCCTCATCTCTACCACCTCCACTGGGAGACTATTCCACGGATCCACTACTCTTTCCATAAAGAAATATTTCCGCATATCACTCCTGAATCTATCTCCCTTCACCCTCATCCCATGTCCCCTCGTAGCAGAACTTGCTTTCAATTGAAAGAGGCTCTCTCCCTGAACATTTATGCCACAGAGGTATTTAAACATCTCAATCATATCACCTCTATCCCACCTTTCCTCTAAGGTGTACATATTAAGATCCTTCAGTCTGTCCTCATATGCTTTATAATGAAGACCACTAATCATTTTAGTAGCCACCCTCTGCACCGACTCCATCCTGTTCACATCCTTTTGAAGGTGCGGTCTCCAGAATTGCACACTATACTCCAAATGAGGTCGCACCAAAGACTTATACAGAGGCATTATCACCTCCTTTTTTCTGCTAGCCATTCCTCTCCGTATGCACCGAAGCATTCTTCTAGCTTTTGCCGTCGCCTTTTCTACCTGTTTAGCTACTTTAAGATCATCAGACACAACCACGCCTAGGTCCCGCTCTTCTTTAGTGGACAAAAGTACCTCACCCCCTAAACTATATTGCTCCCTTGGATTGCTGCAGCCCAAATGAATGACCTTACATTTTTTAACATTAAATCCCAGCTGCCAAATTCTAGACCATTCTTCAAGCTTAGCAAGATCCCTCCTCATGTTATCTACACCTTCCTGGGTGTCTACTCTATTGCAGATTTTGGTGTCATCCGCAAAGAGGCAAACCTTACCCGACAGCCCTTCCGCTATATCACTAACAAAGATGTTAAAAAGAATCGGACCAAGGACAGATCCCTGGGGCACACCACTGGTAACATCCTTCTCCTCAGAGTGAGCTCCATTTACTTGTACTCTTTGTCGCCTCCCACCCAACCAATTTCTAACCCAAGCAGTAACTTTAGGGTCCATCCCTAGGGTGCTCAGTTTGTTTATAAGTTGCCTGTGAGGAACAGTGTCAAAGGTTTTACTGAAATCTAAATACACCACATCTAGAGCTCTCCCTCGGTCCAACTCCCTGGTCACCCAGTCAAAGAAATGAATCAGATTTGTCTGACAAGACCTGCCTCTGGTGAATCCATGCTGCCTCGGATCCTGTAATCTGCTGGACTCCAGAAACCTCACTATTTTCTCTTTCAGCAGCGTTTCCAATAATTTACTCACTACCAAAGTTAAACTAACCGGCCTGTAGTTTTCAACCACATCCTTACTTCGGCTTTTGTGTAAAGGCACCACATGAGCCTCTCTCCAGTCCTTTGGCACCACTCCCGACTCCAATGAGGCATTGAAAAGGTCAGTCAGTGGAGTTGCTAGAACGTCCCCAAGTTCCCTCAGTATTCTAGGGTGTATCCCATCCGGTCCCATCGCTTTGTTTACTTTAAGTTGAGCTAGTTTCTCACGAACACAGTCTTCTGAAAATTGTTCAAGATGTCCCTCGCTTCTGTTCCTATTTGTGGGTGTTTTCTGAGGTCCTGCTCTTGGTTCTTCATCTGTGAACACAGAACAAAAATATTTGTTAAGCAATTCCGCTTTATCCTTATCAGCTTCTACATATTCCCCCCCTGCACCCTTGAGTCTGACAATACCACTTTTGCCCTTCCTCTTCTCACTAATATGTTTGAAAAATGTCTTATCCCCCCATTTTATCTATTAATTTGACAATTTATTTTACTTGTAAGGAAAACTAGTAGTATTCCTATTATATGATTCACTTTAGGAGTTATAGACATATTTATATCTTCAAGACGACCCCACCAAGGAACAGACCGACGACCACGGTTACTGTATATTATTATAGCCCGTTGAGTCAAATAGGGTAAATGAGATTCCAGCATGATCAGAGCTGTGAGCCGCATAGATATTAGACTCACTAATTCTAGAACAAAGTCCCTTGGAGCTAGAAAAATCAATATGTAATATTGAAAAAAACCATGGGGAATAAGACTTTCCTCACTAATATGGCTACCCCATTATTCTTATGATGGACAGCTGAAGAAACCCTTAACAAGTAGGGCTTATATATCTAGTTTCAACAACTCCATTACATTCAAATGTGTTTCCTGCAGCTGTGAGATGTCAGCACTTTCTTTCCTACCATTCAAAAGAGAGCATTGCTCTTAATGGAATTGTTAATGCCCTTAACACTCAGTTAAACGACCTTAAAGGAAAGCCTATTGACAGTATAACTCCGAATTAACAGTCATCTGTTGCAGAAATAGACCAATCTGTAACATTTAGTTTTACATTGTGGAACAACTTCTTAAGCGCCTTCAAAGTGTGGCTGCATCTAAAGCCCAACAAAGAAAAGAAGAAAAAACCCCCCCAAAGAGACACATTTTAGCCCTGACCCCATCATATGATCAGAGAGAACAAAAAAGCGGAGCCTGGACTGACAAAAATAAACCTTGCGCAATAAACAAGGTTTATTTTTGTCAGTCCAGGCTCCGCTTTTTTGTTCTCTTGTATTGTGCGGATCCTTAGCTCCCTTTGGTACTGTTGCTCCCCATCATATGATCAGACACAATAAACACCTAATACTGAAAAAACATTTCCCCAAAACCACCTAAACCCAGGAGGGCTATATAACAACCAAACCTTTACAGGTGAGCCCACCAGGACAAGACAGACACGGAAGGCCCAATGACCCAACACCCCCATACCTCTGCAACACTCAGAACATTGCATCCTGCCCACCTCCCCCACCATGAGTAAAGACAATGTCCTTCAAAAGAAACAAAATGGATGTCCCAGTATATAGCAATGTTGCATGCTTAAATGTCGCTTCTGCGTGGATAAGTCGCCTTTTCATGACTTCAGACCAGTTAAGCGCCCATAACAGCAAGCGCCATAAAACTGTAGCAAGTAGAAGTTGCAATGTGACCTTCACCACATCACTGCCGACTCCTTATCCTCCAGAAACGCACATAACTCCCCGGGTTCATCAAAAGTCTTGGTCTTGTTATGCACCGTGACTTTCATGTGGGCAGGATACAGCAGCCCAAAACGGGCCTTCAGTTGAACCAAGCGTGGACGCAACGCCAAAAGACTCTTTCTCCAAACCATCGTTGCCTTCGCAAAGTCAGGGAAAAATAAGAGTTTATGTCCCTGATATTCCAAGACTGAGAGTGCTCTGGCTGCTCCCATTATTTGTAGAACTTGTTGAAAGCGCAAAACTTTCAAGATGATTGGGCATGGATGCTTGCCAGTGACCACAGACTGAATAGGCACTCTATGGGCGTGTTCGATCTTGAACGGCATAGTGAATTGCAACTTTAACACACTTGGAATCATAGCCTGCAGAAAGGACACCATGTTATGACCCTCTGCACCCTCAGGAACTCCTAGTATTCTTATGTTGTTCCACCGAGAGCGATTATTACCGTTTTCCTCCTCTCTTTGCAATGAACATATCAACTTGGCTTGCTTCTTAATGGCCTCAAGCCTCTCCCCATGCGACGCCACCACACTCCCCACCTTCTCCAACCGAGCCGTGTTTGACTCCAAAAAAGATCTCAAAGTGTTAATATCTTCCTGCATTGCACATGGCTATTCTCCATTAGCTTTGATCAATTCTCTGACTGCCCGAATCTCAGCCAAGATCTCCTGCAAGGTCTCAGGACTATCTCGGATGACCGCCATCTTGTGAGGTGAGAGAGGTTCCATCTTGGTTCTCTTTGCTCTAGCAATTTGAGAAACTTGAAAATCCAGCTGCATTTGTTTGGAGCCCGACATATCCGGGATCAAATGGTATCACAATAGGTAGGAACTATTTGATTAAAGATTGCAGAAGTCAGGATTCTTATCTCTTGTCCTCCAGAGCACAGCTCTTACACGCCCATCTTGACCAGAAACCACGCTCCGCCCTGTGGTCGGTGTCTTGGAGTTGGCTGATCAAGAGTTGTTGCCCTACTCATATCTCTCCCTACACCCCTCCTCAGGAACTCTGCTCTTCTGGCAGATCCCTTCTATCTGTGCCCTTCTCTTCAACGGCCAACTCCAGACTTTCATCCTTTTACCTTGCTGCTCCTTATGCCTGGAACAAACTACCTTAGTTATGTCAGGCTCCAGCTGTGACCCTGTTCAAATCCGGGCTAAAAACTTACTTCTTTGAGACTGCTTTTGGATCCTTATCCTCCAAATCTCCTTGTAACTTCCTATGTGTTTCCTTACCATTCCACTAGATATATCCTAGACCCTAGTTGTGTTGTCTGTCTTGATTAGACTGTAAGTTCTTAGGAGCGGGGACTTCTCTTACATGTCTCTGTACAGCACTGTGTATACTTTGTAGCGCTATATAAATGATAAATAGTAGTAGTAATAGTAGTAGATTTTTGCAATCATAATTTCAGAATGCAAAAACATAAACTGAGAATATTGTTTACTGGTTTTCAGTCACAATCATGAAAACATTGCCTACTCAATGAAACCAAGAAAAGGTGGGGATTGTAGATGTTAAGAACATAAGTACCCAATAACTCCATCTAACATGTATATAGTTACCCTATTCAATGCTCCGCATATGTATATAGTTTACCCTGTTCTCCAAGTTACTTGTTCCTGTTCAATGTAATGACCTGACTTTTGTTTATTGTCGGATACCATTTTGTTTTATGTAAACCGCACTGATCGCAAATAGTGCGGTATATAAGAAATGTAAATAAATAAATAAAATAAGAACTGCCATACTGGGACAGACTAAAGGTCCATCAAGCTCAGTGTCCTATTTCCAAAAGTGGCCAATCCAGGTCACAAGAAATTGTCAGCTTCCCGAAAGGTAGAAAGATTCCATGCTTCTTATCCCCAGGGATAAGCAGTGGTTTCCCCAGGTTTACCTTAATAACAGTTTATAGACTTCTCCTCATGTAATTTGTCCAACCCTTTTTTAAACCCACTTACTCTAACAAAGGTCTTTGCAATTTTTCTTGGAATTTAGGAGCCAGCTTAAACATTTAGGAGCTGGCCATTGAGACCTTGATCACAGTGCCCCCATCCCCAAACGGTGTATTTCAGCTCCTTTTAAGGGCCTGATTTACTGTTATCCCATTTTCTATGGGAAAAAAAGCTTAATAAATCAGAAGCTTAATGTGCTATTACTCAGTGGCAACAGAAAGCAATGACTCGTCTCCTCTTCCCCCTCCCACTACCTCCAATGACTACGTTGTCAGCAGCATACTGGTGACCCTTTAAAGCTTTTTGTTCCACATATCACCATAGCATGGTAATAGGGGAAGCAAAAAAAAAAGCTTTTATAGTTCACCTGGTCTCTTTCTCTCATAAAACCCAGCCAGCACCCAATCTACTACTTAGGATCCTCTTTCTCTCTCTCTCTCTCTCTCTCTCTCTCTCTCTTGGGTGGAGCCAAAATTTACATACATAAGTTATAGAATAGAATGACCTACATTTGTCATTGCACCGATCTAGGTGCAGTCAGTTAGGCCTGCACCAAGGCAGGCGTAACTGGCATAATTAGACGCAGGCAAATGCATATGTTCTTATTCTATAAAATACAGCCCACATGTGGTATACTTTATAGATTAGATCCTTACAATGCACCCAGCTTTGCCTGCACCCGACATTATAGAATTACCCTAGTATTTTGCAAGTCACCTACACTCTACCCAACCTCTGCTCTTGTACACACCCACAGTGAAATACACACAATTGGCCTGTCGTTGCACTTTCAAAATAGTGACAATATCAGATACACTCACAAATTCCCAGTTACGAGTGTTTATGATAAACTACCTAGACGTATGTGCGTTGTTGGCATGTAAATCCATGCTTTACCTCCAAAGTGCCTGAGGTAGGCTTCAGTCACTACCCCAGTACTGCTGTAAATAATTTTTACAGTATAATAACGAAGCATAAGATATAATGTCCATATTTTATTAGTAACTGAAACATAGTAATTGTGAAATCTTGTACAAACCACTAAAGTTTCAAACAGATTATAGCAATTTAACTTTTACAGTAAGGGATTCACAGTTATTACTGATGGACATGTTTAAAAAAAAAGATTGATCAGCATAATATTTACACTAGCAAAAAGAAAAACAATTACAGAATGGCATGTTTCGCTCTGGTCTCATTCTTTTATAAGCAGCATAGATTTATCATGATGCAGTAGGGGAAGAAGGAAGGATGGAAGCTATACACTCAATCAAACTGTGAAGATTAAGTGTGATATAAATAGTGGTGTTCAAACTGATAAAAAAAAAAATACACCGAAGAGAATTATTAAAACAGTGTCTAAAACATGTCATGCTTGGTAATGGTTGAGCAAATCCAAAACAGATATGCGCTAATCTTAAGGAGTAGCCTGTTGAAAGACTAAATTGTGCTAATGAGATACTTGGGAATTGGTCTATCTCCAGTTGGTAAATAAAACTAATCCAATCCTAAGTTTAAAACTTCAGCTGGGAGTCCTTGGGCATCTAGGCAGCTACAATGAACCCTTTCACTGCCAAGGTGTTTGGAATCTCCATGGCAGAAAGAATTCTGTGAGTGTGGTAGAGTGGTAGGTTGTAATCAAATATTTAAACCAGAACAATGTATTCTTTGTCCATATGTGCCTAAGCATAAACATGGACTATCCATCAGCGCAAAATGATGTAGCGATTGGAAGTCATTTTAGAGAGACTTTTCTGCATCTGAAGTTTAATTTACACAGGTAGGTGCATGTAGAAGTACACACAGTGGCTTTAATCCATGTATTTATTCACACACTCTCCAGTGGTCATAGTTTGGGTGGAGCAGAAATGGAGTTGTGATGCAGACGCATAGAGGCATATTTACTAAACTGTACTAAGGGTTAATGCATGCATTAGCACGTAGAAACCAGTTATCTCAAGCCCACAGTACTGGCTACTGTACACTGAAAGCATCCAGCGGTAAAAATCCCATGCTAACTGCTTAGTGGGCGAAGGGGCAGGGACAGGGCGAATTTGAGCCAGGGAATGGAGGTGGGTTACACATTGAGTCTAGTGTGGGAGTAATTATCACATGTTAATTGTCAATGTTGCAGATGGTGTGGATGCACTAAGCACCACGTTAACTGCAAATAACGTTACTGTTCAATAAGGAGCAATTTCTCCAAGTGGGTGAGTTTGGCGCATACCATGACAGTCATGAACCTCACACCTAAGCCAGGGTATATGGAGTATGATCTCAGTCTCTCAGATTTACTACTAAAACTTGCCATGGTAGTTTCATTGCACCAAAGAGAGTTTCCTTCTGGAGGTCATAAGATGCAGCATGTATAGGAAGCTTGTCAAGGTGCAACTGGGAACTCCTCTTAATCAGGCCTGTGTCTCCCAATATGATGGGATATATTTATGTATCTTTCTGCCTCACCTTCT
This sequence comes from Ichthyophis bannanicus, assembly GCA_033557465.1. Taxonomy (NCBI): domain Eukaryota; kingdom Metazoa; phylum Chordata; class Amphibia; order Gymnophiona; family Ichthyophiidae; genus Ichthyophis; species Ichthyophis bannanicus. Next base: position 1,341,000,990 of record CM066032.1, on the reverse strand, counting down.
TCCTCTTCACACGATTCACAGAATAATCGCTTGGAATGGAACCTCTATTGTCAATGCTATCCTGATATTTTACTCCTTTACTGCTATGTCAGGTTTCCGCACATCCAGCTTCTTACCTTTCAGACTGGGAATGTCCCAAGTTTTTATAACTTCTTCATTTTCTATGCTGAAGCAGGGAACACACCACCAACAATTAGCATACAGTCTTTGCATTGCCCAGGTGCTAAGTTTTGATCTTAGCCAGCGGTAACTGCAAAAACGTACTGCACTTTAGTAAACATGCCCCGTAATTTCCAATATACAACTGTATGCTTAGAGCATGCACTTGAATTTACAAGTGCCTTCTATAAAATCCCTCTCATTGAAGATAATTCTAGAAGGAGCTGATGGATTTACATGCTTGTTTACACATGTAAATAACTAGATTCTAGCAGTTTGCGCAGGTAAATCTCCTGTCATGCTCATAAAGTAGCTGGTCGCCATTCTGAAAGTACACTGTTAGGCTGATTGCTTGCACTTTCAGCGATGGCATGTACATGGGCGGAGCACATATTTGCATATATATTTCATAGAATATGGCCAAACGCACATAAGATATACATGATCATTGACATCAGCTCGAGATAGTTCAAGTGATTTGGATTCAGAACCCAACAAGAACTAAACAAAAACGTTTTGGCCTGCACATCCCTATTATACAGCTAACTTAGACCACACAAATAGCAGGTCTAGGTTAACAAGATAAGGATATCTAGTTAATTTTCATTGGCTCTCTCTCTCTCTCTTCACCAATCAACCCCCATCATCACCATGCTTTTTTCTGTAGGTGAATACCAACAAATCAAAGAAGGAAAAGGAAGTGGGCTGGCGCCCGACTGTAACCGGGTGCTCAGCCTGGTGTGGGACCCTGCACGCATCTGTGTGTGTGTGTGGGAGGCATCATCAGAGTGACGCAGGAGGCATCGTTTAAAATGATTGGCTCCGCATACGGGGACAAGCGCAGGAGAGCCAATCAGGATGGGCACAGGCATGTGCTCTGGCAGCGGCAACGGTGGCCGGAGCACATGCGACGGGAGGCTTCGGGGCTGGCGTCCCACCTGCCCACCCTATATTCATAGGGATTGGGGTGGTTTGTGGAGGAGGAGTAAGGTTGTCACAGCTTGGGGGGGGGGGGGAGAGGCGGGATCCCGGAGGTGTCCGGGGTCCAGAGCTTTAGGCTACTTGGGGCAGTGGCGGGGTGCCCACGACCCAGATAACCCCTAGCTGGCTTTTGCTATTGATATGGTGAAGTCGGACAGGGGTGGTAGGAACTTTGCCGGTGGCTTGACTGCGGCAGGAGCGGAGGCGAGGTCACCTTGCTAATTGCGTGGCTGGTGAGGCATCGCTCCGCTGGGGGTTTGTTTGATGATTGTTATGGTTATAATGTTTAATGTCTTAACATGGCAATAAAGCTGTGACCAGTTGTTACCAAGAACGGCTGTTTGTGAACTTTGTGGGCAAGGAGGGAGGAGGAGCTAGTATGAGAGGGGAGATTGGAAGGTTGGAAGGGGAGAGCACCGGGTCCGACTACCCCGTTACTCTTGTATGTGGATATTTATATTTGAACAATCCTATATGTTAACACCCACAAGTCTAATCATTTTCTTTTTGTTTGTCTTTAGTGAATCATCATATCTATATCTATATCTATCTATCTATCTATATAGGGTGGCCCAAAAATAGTTTACTTATTTACCTTTTTTAGCTATATAATGTCTTTATTTCAACAATTTCCAGTCACCATCTTTTTTTTTAAATTTGTCAATCGTTTACATCTGTCTTTTTTAAATTTTTAAATAACTTATATGCTACGAGATGTTCTCACTTTTTTTGGGCCACCCTGTATATATATATATATATATATATATATATATATATATATGTAAAATGGGCTGGTGTTTCAAATGGTTATGGAGACAGAGACATGGCTCATGGAAAACCATGATTGGGATGTACTTATACCAGGCTATATTTTATTCAGGAAGCACAGGGTAGGAATGACACTATATGTAAAAAATATTATTAAAGCTATAGAATTTACAGGGCTTAAAAGGGAGCAAGGAGACACTGAGGTTAAATGAAGAAAGAGGGAAAGGGAAATCCATTTGCATTGGTGTGATACAGCTCCTTCACAGGTAGAAGTGGTGCACGGGGATTTAATAGAAGACTTACGCAGTATTGCCAAGAAAGGAAAAGTGCTACTGATAGGTGATTTCAATATGCCGGATGTTGATTGACATATTCCTGCTGTGGTGTCATCTAGAAGTAAGGAGATCCTGGATTTTCTACAGGGAGAACTATTCCAGCAACTGGTAACAGAACCCACATGTGAAAGGGCCATACTGGACTTGGTGTTTACCAATGGGGAAAGGATTTCTGATGTCATAGTGGGAGATCATTTCTCATCCAGTGATCACCAGATGATGTGATTCAACATTAGGACTAGGGCTGATAAAATCCATTCAAAAGTGAGGGTCTTAGATTTTAGGAAAACTAACTTTTCCAAGATGGGACAATACCTCAAGGAGTTGTTAGCAGGATGGAAACAGCTAGGGGCAACAAACCTTTTTGTTAGACAGGAAAAAAAAATGTAAAAGGAAAAGAAGACTGCTATGGTTTTCAAAAGAAGTAGCTGAAAACATGAAGAAAAAGAGAGAGGACTTCATAAAATACAAGAGATCACAGAGTGAGGAAGACAAACATCTATATTTTGAAAAACTTAGAGAATCTAGCAAAGTAGTCAGGAAAGCAATAAAATGAGGGGATTAAGATGTTTTTAAGATATGTTAATGAGAGAAGGAAGTGCAAAAGTGGTATTGTCAGACTCTAGGGTGAAGGGAAGGAATATGTAGAAGCTGATGAGGATAAAGCAGAATTGCTTAACAAATATTTCTGTTCTGTGTTCATAGATGAAGGGCCAGGTGTGGGAACTCAGAAAACACCAACAGATAGGAACAGAAGTGACAGGGATCTTGAAAGATTTTCAGAAGACTGTGTTCGAGAGGAATTAGCTAAACTAAAAGTCAACAAAGCGATGGGATCGGATGGGATACATTCAAGAATATTGAAGGAACTTGGGGACATTCTAGCAGCTCCACTGATTGACCATTTCAATGCTTCTTTAGAATCAGGAGAGTGCTTTACTCAAAAGCAGACGTAAAGATAAGGTTGAAAACTACAGGCTGGTTAGTCTAACCTCTGTTGTGAGTAAATTATTTGAAATGCTGCCAAAAGGGAGTATGGTGAGTTTTCTGGAGTCCAGTGGATTGCAGGATCCAAAGCAGCATGGGTTTACCAGAGGCAGTTCTTGTCAGATAAATCTGATTGGTTTCTTTGACTATGTGACCAGGGAGTTGACGACAGAGAGCCCTAGATGTGGTGTACTGAGATTTCGGTAAAGCCTTTGACACCATTCCACACAGGCAACTTATAAACAAACGGAGCACCCTAGGAATGGACTCTAAAGTAACTGACTGGGATAGAAACTAGTTGGGAGGCAACAAAGGGTACAGGTAAATGGAGCTCACTCTGAGGAGAAGGAGGCTACCAATGGTGTGCCACAGGAAGCTGACCTTGGTCTGAATCTTTTAGCATCTTTGTTAGTGATATTGTAACAGGATTGTCAGGCAAAGTTTGCTTCTTTGTGGATGATACTAAAAGCTGCAATAGATTAGACACCTAGGAAAGAGTAGATAAAATAAGGAGGGATCTAGCTAAGCTTGAAGAATGGTCAAGAATTTGGCAGTTGAGATTTAATGCTAAAATATGCAGGGTCATGCATTTAGGCTGCAAAACTCTAAGGGAGCAGTACAATGTAAGGGGCGAAGTACTTCTGTCCACAAAAGAAGAGCAGGATCTGAGCGTAATCATTTCTGATGATCTTAAGTGGCTAGACAGGTAGAAAAGGTGATGGCGAAAGCCAGAAGGATACTTGGGTGCATAGGGAGAGGAATGTCCAGCAAAAGAAGGAGTAGATAGTGTCTCTGTGTAAGTCTCTAGTGTGACCTCATTTGGAGTATTGTGTGCAATTCTGGAGACCGCACCTTCAAAAAGACATAAACAGAATAGAGTCGGTGCAGGGGGTGGCTACTAAAATGGTTGGTGATCTTTGTTATATTGCATATGAGGACAGACTTGAAGATCTTAATATGTGTACATTAGAGGAAAGGCTGGATAGAAGAGACATTTAAATAGCTCTGTGGCATAAATGCACAGGAGAGCCTCTTTCGATTGAAAGCAAGTTTTGCTATGAGGGACATAGGATGAGGGTGAAATATAGAAATACTGAAACATAGAAAAATGACGACATAAAAAGGCCATGTGGCCTATCTAGTCTGCTCTTCCATATCAACCACTACAACAGTCCCCTTTTTTCCTTTAGAGATCCTTTGTGTTTGTCCCATTCTTCTTTTTTTTTTTTTTTTAAACTTTTATTTTCATTTTGCAACAAACAAAAGAAACAACACACCAAAGGAGACAAAACAAGTATACAATAAAGAAAAGTAAACCCAATTACCCCCCACCCCCACGCTTCTTCTCTAGCTGATTATGTCAGCATGTGAGCGCTTCCAAACAACAGTGATTATACATCAAAACAATCAAAAGAGTATCTGCGATACAGAATAATCATGGGACAAAGATATATACAAATTTAGACAGTCAGATGAGAGCATTGAGCAGAATGTACATAGTCATTGAGCATCTTCCATTTAGACCGATGATGAGGAGTCTGAATGGGGGAAGCAAACATACGAGGTATTTGTTCATATTTACTGTAGAGACAGACATGATTCCACCATTCATTGGGGCTCAGATGGGAGCTATTTTTCCAGTATTTCGTAATTAGGGAAATAGCAATGCCAAGCATAAAGTCCAAAAGGAAGTAAGCCGTTTTTGGAAGAGAGGGGATCCCCGCAGCTGAGCGAAGTCCCACTATCCTCCAAGAAAGGGGCTCTTGAAAGTGCAAAATAGACTGGATACGACCCCAGACCCGACGCCAGTAATACTGTAGTGCGGGACATTCATACATAACATGAGGTAGTGAACCAATGGCCGCATGACATGTCCAACAACTATTGCCCTGAGTAGTGTTCCATTTGGCTAATCTGTCAGGAGTGTAAAAACACCGGTGGGCTAGAAAGAAGAGTGTCTGAGTGAGTGAGGCGGATCGGGAGACCCGTGTCACTCTACTCCAGACAAGGCTCCATTGCTCCGGGGTCAAAGTCACATGCAATTCTCTCTCCCATGCTTTCTGCGCTATAGGGGTATCTCTCGTTATAGCATTACATAAGGTTTTGTAAAAATTGGATGCTACACCCGGTGAACTACCGATAGATCGGATAGTCTCCAACCAACCTTGTGTAGGGGAGGCCGATGGCGGGAGCACCTTAGCACTCCGAAGGCAATGCTGAAGTTGCACCAACTGAAAGTAGTGTTTCGCTGGGAGACCAAATTCAATTTGCAATTCACTTAAAGTTTTCCAGCGACCTTCATGGAACAACTGACTAGGAGTCCAAATGCCCCTAGTGTACCAGGGGCTCCACGCCATCGGCTTATTTTGTATTCGAAATCGAGTATTGTACCAAAGTGGGAGCCTGTCTAACGGACAGAGTCGGGAGTCTAAAGATTGCATAAGAGTATTAAAGGCACCTAAGGTGTCTAAAAGCATTGGTGGAAAGTGGGAGTCTGATGGGAGAGTCATACCAGGAAGAAAAGTAAGAGGAATCGGTTTGCAAAGGTCCTCTTCTATGTCTAGCCACACAGGTCTACTCGGTACTGGATCTTCTAGCCAACGAGCGCCTTGTTTGAGAAGAAAAGATTGATGATACTTCAGGAAATCAGGGAATCTGACACCCCCATTTTCCTTATCTGCTTGCAGCTTATGTTTCGCTATCCTAGGTGTCTTGTTTTGCCACAAGTATCTAGTCAGAAGGCCCTCTATATCTTTATATATACGTCGAGGTAAAAGACAGGGCAACATTTCTAAGATATAATTCACTTTCGGAACAATCATCATTTTTATGGTTTCTAATCGACCCCACCAGGTAAGTGTTAAAGGAGTCCAGCGATGAGTAAGCGCCCGGACTTTAGAGGTTAAGTCTTTGGCATTGAAGGAGATGGTGTCTTCCAAAGGAGAACAATAGTGAACCCCAAGGTATTTGACCATGCGAGGTTGCCATAAAAAGGGGAAGGATTGCATATCTGCCTGATGAAGCAAAGGATTTAATGGAAAGGCTACCGACTTGGTCCAATTTATCTTATAACCGGACAGTTGTGAGTATTTACCAATTTGCTCTAGGACAGCCGGTACTGAGTCTATAGAGACAAAAAGCATAAGGTCATCAGCATACGCTGAAATTTTGATTTCCCTATGGGTGAAGGGGACTCCATGAATCTCCTCCGATTGCCGGATTAGTAAAGCCAAGGGTTCGAGTGCAAGATCGAAGAGAAGTGGAGACAGTGGGCATCCCTGGCGAGTGCCGCGTTGAAGAGGAAAAGGCTGAGACTTTAAAGCATTGGCACATATACTGGCTGTAGGCTGTGCGTACATGGTGCGAAGACAACGGAGAAAACCTTCCCCGAATCTGTACCAGCGGAGGACTGCAAATAGGAAGGGCCACTCTAAGCGATCAAAGGCCTTCTCAGCATCAAGTGAGAGGCCAACAAATGGGCGATCAAGATTAACTGCGGTAGTCAGTACATGGCATAGAGTCCGAGCATTGTCAGCAGTTGATCTACCAGGAATGAAACCGCATTGATCTGGGTGTATTAAGGTAGGCATCCTATCAGAGAGCCGGGTAGAGAGAATGGTGGCAAATATTTTATAGTCCGCGTTTAGGAGGGAAATTGGACGATAATTAGCTGTTAGTTGCGGGTCTCTCCCCTCTTTCTCAAAAACTACTACATTTGCCATTGAAAAGGACCCAGAAGGAGAACCCTCCTCGGCCAGAGCAGAAAAATAAAGTTTCAAAACTGGAGCTAAGTCAGCGTGAAAGGTTTTGTAGAATTCAGCAGGGAGACCGTCTGGGCCTGCGGCTCGACCTGAGGCACATTTCTTGATAGCAGAATGAATTTCTGAGACAGTAAATGGTGTGTCCAAGGCCACTCTATCTTCGTCAGATAGGGTCGGTCTTTGTACCCCTGAAAGTAAGCGTTCAAATACATCTGGCTCAAAATCACATTCAGATTGATAAAGCCGAGTATAAAAATCACGAAAGAGTTCTAAGATTTCGGTATCTTTAGTGACCAAACCCCCCCCCCGACGGATTACGGAGGGCGGTAACACGCTTGGCTTCTTTTTGACCTTTTAGGGCATTTGCTAATAATTTGCCAGCACGATTATTTTCCCGATAATATAGCCCTTGTTGGGATTCAATATTTTTAACAGAAGCAGTGTACAAAAGCTGATTGTATTGAAAACGCAAGCGTTGTAAACGGAGTAAAATACATGGGTCAGTACGGGACGTGAGGATACGCTCCCCAGCTTGTATCTGCTGCTCTAGAATCAGTAAATGCTGCTTTCTTTGTTTCCCCTGCCGAATTTGATAGCTAGTTATAGTTGCGCGGATAGATGCTTTAAAACCCTCCCACCAAGCCCAGCTCGCTGTGTCATGGGGTGAGTTAAAATGAAAATAATCTTGGATAGCGGCCTTTATATCAACCTGAAAATCTTTTTGACCCAGTAGGGATCTATCAAAAAACCAAGCTCGGGGAGAATCGTCCCGCGCAGTGACATGTAATGATAAAGATATGGCAGCATGATCTGAAATATGGAGAGGATGAGTCCTAGTCGTGTCTACTTGAGAAATCAGTGCTTTGGAAATGAGAAAGAAATCTATTCTAGATTGGGAGTGATGGGGGGCAGAAAAGAAAGTGAACTCTAAGTCGGAGGGGTGAAGCAGCCTCCATATATCTACCAGCGCAAGATCTTGCATCAGAGCTGTAAGGGTAGCAAGACTCTTGGGTGGACTACTCGTTCTAGGCGGCTGTCTATCTATCAGAGGGTCTAACACTTGATTAAAATCACCACCAAGTATTAATGGAGTATTGGCAGAGGCCTGTGCCAACTGCGCAATACTTGCATAGTAAGCAGGGTTGTCCACATTCGGGGCATAAATGCAAATACATGTAAATTCACTATCTCCAACCTTAAGATGTACTCGGGCCCATCTACCCTCCTTGTCAGCGCTAGTATCAATTACAGTAGCTTGCAAAGATTTCTTAACCAGAATGGCTACCCCGCACCGTTTGGAAACGGCGGGAGAATAGGCAGCCACCATGTAAGGCTTAACATTGAGTTTCAGTGTTTCAGCAGAGTTTAAGTGCGTTTCCTGAAGAAACGCTAAATCAGCATGCTCATGGCTAAGATAGCTAAGGATTTTCTTTCTTTTGATTGGACTATTAATGCCCTTTACGTTGAGTGATAAGATTTTACATAAGGCCATTCAGACAAGTTAAAAATTCTGAGCATGATAGCGCACATAATTTCACAATGTCCCTCATATTGACTGTATCTGGCTGTACATATGGCATAAAAGAAAATAAGCTTAGATAATACAATGAAGCGCCCCACATTAAAAAAGAAAAACCGCAGCGCGGTAGAGAAGAAGCAGAACCCCAAAAATTACTGGCGACCATGTGTCTGCGGGGAGAAGCCCCAGAGAAGGCCGAAATTGAAAAAAACACATAACCTGTAGGACTGTGCGTGCTCCGAATCCGACCGAGGCACACATCATGGAGGGATAGGAGACCAAAACCAAAAGTCATAGAAAGAAAGAAAGAAAGTCCAGGTAGTCTCTGTGCTTGACTATGACCGCCGCATCGGGCCCTTCAAAATGGCGGACAGAGCCGGCAAATAAAAGTCCAAGTCGTTGGATTAGCGCATCTGCTCTGCTTCTTTGGAGTCTAAAAATGTTGATAGTAGATCAGGATCTTCGAATGTCCTGGTTTGGTTGTGGAGAGTCACTCGGAGCTTCGCGGGATACAACAGGCCAAAGCGAGCCTGTAGCTGTTGAAGTCGAGGGCGAAAAGCAAGGAGTTTCTTCCGTCGGTCAACGGTAGGCTTTGCCAAATCAGGGAAGAAGGAGACTTTGTGACCTTCAAATTCCAAATGATGGTTCGCCCGGGCAGCATTTAAAATTTGTTCCACTTGTTGATATCGTAGCAAGCGAAAGATAATAGGCCGGGGGGTCGTTCGGTTGAGCGCCATGTGGGTAGGAACACGGTGTGCACGATCGATTTCCAGTTCTTTATGAAAGGTGATCTTCAGCAAGGAGGGAAGAGTTTTGAGCAGGAATTCTCTCATATCTCCCGCTTCCACCCCCTCCGGTATTCCAATGAGCCTCACATTGTTGCGACGGGCTCGATTATTGCTATCTTCTAACTCCTTTTGAAGATTCTGTATCTGGCGCTCGGCCTTGTCCAGTGTGCCCAAGCGCACCGCGTGCGAGTCGAGGACCCCCGCCATATTGTCCTGCCGTAATGAGAGACTTTCAAGTCGGTCCTGGAGTACTCCAAAGTCTTCTCGCATGGCTCTAAGCGCTTCTCCATTGGACTGCACCAATTCCTTCACGCCGCGTATTTCCTCTAAAATCTCCAGGTGCATTTCGGGGTTTTCCCGAAATGGAGCCATCTTCTGTGGGGAGGACACCTCTGTTTTGGAGCGTTTTCCGTGAGAAGAAGAAGGAGACCCGAAGTCCAAGCGCGCTGGTTTATGGGCCGCCATCCCCCCCGAGGTACCCCGGTCAGCCCGGAGCGAAATAGTAAGTTTGTATAGGTATTAAGTCAGGATTCTAAGTAGGCCTCTCGGGAGCTTCAGCGCGAAGCGTCTTACCCGCTGGACATCAGGCTCCGCCCCCCCGTCCCATTCTTCTTTGAGTTCAGATACTGTCCTCATCTCTACCACCTCCATTTGGAGACTATTCCATGGATCCACCACTCTTTCCATAAAGAAATATTTCCGCATATCACTCCTGAATCTATCCCCTTTCACCCTCATCCCATGTCCCCTCATAGCAGAGCTTGCTTTCAGTCGAAAGAGGCTCTCTTCCTGTGCATTTATGCCATGGAAGTATTTAAACGTCTCAACCATATGACCTCTCTCCTGCCTTTCCTCTAAGGTGTACATATTAAGAACCTTAGGTCTGTCCTCATATGCTTTATAATGAAGACCACTAACATTTTAGTAGCCACCCTCCATATTGACTCCAGCCTGTTTATATCCTTTTGAAGGTGTGGACTCCAGAATTGCATACTATACTCCAAACGAGGTCGCACCAAAGACTTATACAGAGGCACTATCACCTCCTTTCTTCTGCTGGCCATTCCTCTCCCTATGCACCCAAGCACTTCATCCCTATACTATATTACTCCCTTCGATTGCTGCAACGCAAATGCACGACCTTGCATTTTTAAACTTTAAATCTCAGCTGCCAAATTCTAGACCATTCTTCAAGCTTAGCTAGATCCCTCCTCATGTTATCTATACCTTCCTGTAACTTTAGGGTCCATACCTAGGGTGCTCAGTTTGTTTTTAAGTCGCTTGTGAGGAAGAAAGGGGATAGACTCAGGAGTAATATGTGTATGTTACAAATACATAAGATCTCTAAAGGAAAATAAGGGACTATAGTATTTGATATGGAAAAGCAGACTAGATAGGCAAGGTGGTATTTTTCTGCCATCATGTTTTATATAAATGTTTATATATCTCTATATATTCTCTCTCTCTCTCTCTCTCTCTCTCTCTCTCTCTCTGTGTATTTATTTATTATATTTTTTCTACTGTATTCTAATGTTCTTGTTCATCTTGTACAATATTTAAATAAACACTGCATGATATTTGAACACTGATGGGAATGCTAGCAACAAAACATTATTCCTAAAGGTTATTTTAAAAGTGTTATTTGTGATTTATACCTTCATAATCAGGCATATACTGTACATTTGTAAATTGCATCTCCTTGCAAATGACCATTTTAGAAAGGGTTCATAGCTGTTTTGAGGGGACATGTTCTGGGCATGGCCTGGATATGACAAAAATCTACGCATGTGTTTCTCATTTTGTATAGGGAATGAACATGTAAAGTCAAATCCTGCACATCAGGATTTATACCTACTTCCTGGCAGGTTTTTAAACAGTGTGCATTTCGGCCAGTCCTTTCCAGGAAAGATTGAGGCGGTTATCCTCTTTAATCCCCCCTAGTTTATTTTCCTCTCCTAATTGAAATGAGTTAAAGATAGCATCATCTGCAGTTAACTAGAAATATTCATACGCTACATGCAAAATGGCTCACATGCACATGTAAGTGCCGACGTTTACATGTGCAAGTTGTGAAATGCTGGCAATTACTGTAAGTTGTCAGGTTTCTTCCATTGATTTTTATGGCTCCTCCTACTGCAATTGGCTATCAATCCATATGCGTACCTGCCCCAACTTCTATATTTTTGAGAAACAGCTCCAAGTTTAGAAAAGTCATTTCTAAAATATCCTCAGAAGTGAGTGCGTTCTGACCTCAATGTCTCACTTCTGAGCTCTATGGTCATTCCTGTTTCCTGATTGATGCAAAGTTTGCCTGGTCTGGAGCTCTATGGAAAACACTCACTAGATTTTTTGCCTTGTGAATCTATTGGTTCCTGCTATAGAGATTTGTGCCAAAGAGTTTTCTTTTGCCATGGCCTATTGAAGCATTTCATTTATGCTGATGATGTACAAATTATTATGGCATTGAAAACACCTATTCAAAGTTAGATTTCTGCTTCAAAGCGACGCAGAATAGGATGGACACTAACAATCTCAGGGCACTAGTAGTGCTTGCACAGTATGTGCACTGAGGTCCCATGGAATAACTCTTACAATCAACCTGGAAAAAAATTCTTTGGGTGGAAGACCAGGTATCCCAAATTAGTCTGAAGGTAGAAAATGTGACTTTTCTGCTCTCAAGGGCTACTAATAGATTACAGATTTGGTCTTGTCAAAGGATAATCGGGTAACTGCTCTTAATTGGAAATTTTTATGGAAATTAAGGTTAATCAGTCAATTAAGGCCATATCTATTGGAAAAGGATCTATGTATTAAAGTTCAAACTACTCTTATTGCAATTAGATTATTGTAATCTTCTTTACTTTGGTGGAAATAAGAAATCCTTGTCACAGCTGCACTTTATTCATAATACAGTCATGACATTGATTAAAAAGGTACATGGATGGTATCTATTTTAATGGATTTTTACACTGGTTATCAATAGCTTTTGTTGTAAGGTTTAAAAGCTCAGAATTCAGTAAGACACCTACAGTAGTGCCCAAAGGATAAAAAAATCTGCACAAAAATAAGCTTGAGTCTTCAAACAGGAAACATATATCACGATGATGTTCAAAAATGCCCAGATAGGTGAGGGGCAACAGCTCCTCATAAATGCAAATAAGCAGTAAGAAAATAGCCAGGAAAATTATTTGCAGTAGCTCAGCACTGCATATCCACAGATAGAGCCAGTAACTAGATAGTGCAATATCCTTTCTTTCCTTTCTTCCTTTACAACATCAGCAAGATTTGCCCCTTCCTTTCTGAACATACTACTAGTACCCTTATTCACTCTCTTCTCACCTCCCGTCTAGACTATTGCAACTTGTTCCTTACTAGCTTCTGAATGAATCATCTATCTCCCCTTCAATCTGTTCAAAATTCAGCTGCACAACTTATCTTTGCCAGCATCATTATGCTCACATAATCCCTCTTCTTAAGTCACTTCATTGGCTCTCTATCCATTTCTGCATACAATTCAAACTTTTCCTACTCACCTACAAATGCATTCATTTTGCAGCTTCTGATTACCTCTCATCTCTTATCTCTCACTACACCCTTCCTCAGCAACTCCTCTCATCAAACAAATCATTTATCTGTTCCCTTCTCTTCCACTGCCAACTCCAGACTCTGTTCATTCCACGTTGCTGAACTGTATGCCTGGAATAGACTACCCGAGCTGGTAAGTCAGGCTCCTTCTCTGGTCTAGTTCAAATCCAGGCTAAGAACTCATCTCTCTGAGGCTGCTTTTGAATCTTGACCCACCTTATTCTCCTATCTAATCCAATGTGCATTTGAATCATTTCCCTTAAGAATTACACTAGTCCCCAGCGTGTTCTCTTCGTCGGCTCTGGGGGTAAGAAACTGTCTCTTTTGTGAATGTGTACAGTGCTACCTATCCAGGATTGGGTTTCCATGAAGGCCCAGGGCCAAAAAAATGATGGTTTGATAAGTAAACAAAAAGATTAGCTCCATGGATCTATTACACAGTTTAGCAAAGTCTGGTTAATGTCAGGCCCCCCCATGGGCTACAAGTTCATCTGCGAAGCTATCATCATAGCCAAGGGCACTGGTTCAAGGACTGAGCATTGCAAATGTTAACATAGGTGGAAGAGAATGCTGTACCTTCTGTATCTGCCTGGAAAATGAGCCTTCATTTTATTTTCTAAATGGTTTGAGCAGAAGCCACATCCATCTCCTAGCCCACTGTATGGTCCTCTGAGGGATATGTGGGGTGCACATTTCCAGCCCTGGCCCCATGAGCACCTCATATAAAGACCCCCACCTGCAGTGACCTGTCAGGCACAGCATGCAATGAGTGTAGACGCACACATGGCACACAGACATCTGATAGCATAAGAACATAAGATATGCCATACTGGGTCAGACCAAGGTCCATCAAGCCCAGTATCCTGTTTCCAACAGTGGCCAATGTAGGTCACAAGTACCTAGTAGTCTCCCCAAAAGACACAGGTTCATCATTGCTTGTATTGGGGCAAGCAGTGGATATTCTGGGTCCATTTTTTAATAATGGTTTATGGACCTTTCCTCCAGCAACTTGTCCAAACCTTTTTTAAACCCGACTACACTAACAGCTTTTACTACATCCTCTGGTAATGAATTCCAGAGTTTGATTACACGTTGAGTGAAAAAAGATTTTCTCTTATAAGTCTTAAATAGGTTACCCTGTAGCTTTATTGCATGTCCCCTAGTCTGTCTATATTTTGATGGCATAAACAATCGATCTATGTTTACCCGTTACACTCCATTCATTAATTTACAGACCTCTATCATATCTCCCCTCAGCCATCTCTTTTCAAGGTTGAAGAGCCCTAACCTATTTAGCCTCTCTTCACAGGGGTATCCTTCCATCCCCTTTACCATTTTGATGGCTCATCTTTGTACTTTTTCTAATAATGCTATATCCTTTTTAAGATACGGCGACCAGAATTGCACATAATATTTAAGGTGTGGTCGTACCATGGAACAATACAGAGGCATTAAAATATCCTTTGTTTTATTCTCCATTCCTTTCCTTATGATATCTAGCATTGTATTTGCTCTCTTGTACGCCGCTGCACACTGGGTGGAGGGTTTTAACATGTTATCCACGATGATGCCTAAATCTTTTTCCTGGGTGGTGGTTCCTAATGTGGAAACTTTCATCGTGTAACCATAGTTGGGGGTTTTCTTTCTAGGTGCATAACTTTGCATTTGGATGCCCAGTATTCCAATTTATCAAGATCTTCTTGCAATTTTCCACAATTCTCATGGGTTTTAACAACTTTGAATAGTTTTGTGTCATCTGCAAATTTGATAACTTCACTCATTATTCCCATGTCCAGGTTATTTATGAATATGTTAAAAAGCAGCGGACCCAGCACAGATCCCTGGGGTACTGCACTATTCACCTTTCTCCACTGGCCATTTAGCCCTACCCTTTGTTTTCTATCTTTTAACCATTTCCTGATCCAGAATAGTGCACTGCCTCCTATCCCATGACTTTTAATTTTGCCAAATGTCTCTGATGAGGGACCTTGTCAAAGGCTTTCTGAAAGTTCGGATACACTATATAAACTGACTTGCCTTTGTCTGTTTATTCACACCTTCAAAAAAACATAACAGATTAGTAAGACAAGACCTTCCTTGGCTAAAGCCATGTTGGCTGTCTTCCATTAAGCCGTGACTATCTACATGTTCAGTAATTTTGTTCTTTATGATGGTTTCCATCATTTTTCCCAGTACTGATGTCAGGCTCACCGTTGTGTCCGGATCACCTCTGGAACCCTTTTTAAAAACTTGCGTTACATTGGTCATCCTCCAATCTTCAGGTATTACAGGTGATTTTAATGATAGATCACAGATTACTAATAGTAGGTCTGCAATCTCATATTTTAGTTCTTTCAACACCCTTGGATGTATACCACCTGGCCCAGGTGATTTATCAAATAGTTGTAATACATCTTCATGATGTATTGATATTTCTTTCAATTCTTCCACAGCATCTCCTTTAAATACCATTTCAGTCATGGGTAACATTCCTACATCTTCCTCAGTAAAGACCAAAGTAAAGAATTCATTCAGTCTCTCCACTATGGCCTTGTCCCCTCTTAGTATCCCTTTTACCCCTTTATCAACTAATGGTCCAACTGACTCTCTCACAGGTTTTTTGCTATTAATGTACTTGAAAAAGTCTTTATTATGTGTTTCTGCTTCCACAGCAAGCGTCTTCTCAAATTCTCTCTTTGCCTGCCTTATCAATGCCTTGTATCTAACTTGCCAGTGCTTCTGTTGTTTTCACTTTTGGTCATTTGGCTCCTTTTTCCATTTCCTAAAAGTTGCTTTATTGGCAACCTCACCTTTAAACCATGCTGGCAGTTTTTTGGACTTCCTTCCACTTTTCTTAAAGCGTGGAATACAGCTGGTCTTGGCTTCCAAGATAGTATTTTTAAACACCAAAGCTTGATGTAAATCTTTAACATTTGCAACTGCTCCTTTTAGTTTTTTTCTTAACTATTTTCCTCATTTTATCATAGTCTCCATTTTGAAAGTTAAAAGGTAGTACTGCAGATTTCCTTACTTTCTTTCCTTCATTTATTAAATCAAACACAATCATGCTATGATCACTATTGCCAAGTGGCCCCAACACCCTTATCTCTTGCACCAGATCTTGTGTTGCACTAAGGACTAGGTCCAAAATGACTTCCCCTCTGGTCAGTTCATGAACCAGTTGCTCCAAGAAACGGTCATTTATTTCATAATTGTAAATAGTTTACCCCTGTTCTTCCAAGTTTTCAACTCCTGTTAAATGTAAAATACACTACAGTTTCCTGTATGTATATGTTATGTTCGATGTAAACCGCGCTGATGGTAAGAGTGCGGTATAGAAGAAATGTTAAATAAATAAATAAATAAATAAATCTAGACATTTTATCTCCTAAGCATGTCATACCGTGACACTGACCCAGTCGATACCGGGGTAATTGAAATCACTCATTATTATTACTGTATTGTAACTTTTGTTAGCTTCCCTGATTTCTTTGAGCATTTCATCATCCATTTGTTTATTCTGGCCAGGAGGTCGATAGTACACCCCCACTACCATCACCTTCCCCTTCCCCTTTTTACATGAATTTCAATCCATAGAGATTCGACAGTGAATTTTGTTTCCTGCGAAACTTTAATCCTTTGTGACTCAATCCCCTTTCTAACATAAAGTGGAACCCCTCCACCAATTTGATCTTCTATATGATTATGATACAGTTTGTACTCAGGCATCACAGTGTCCCCTGGATGTCCTCCTTCCACCATGTCTCTGAGATACCAATCATATCTAACCTCTCATTTAGTGCTATATATTCTAACTCCCCATCTTATTTTTTAGACTACAAGCATTTGCATGCAAGCTGTATTTTCTTCATATTAATCTTGCTATCGGTAGGCAGGGGTAATTTGGAATCTTTAAGCTCTGTCTGCTCTGTACTCAAGGGCATTTGGGCTACTTTTGTCTTTATAGGATCCTCTCTGCTGATGTGCCCTAACTTCAATCTTTTGCTAGTCGGCTTTCCCTTATTATCTAGTTTAAAAGCTGCTCTATCTTCTTTTTAAAGATTAATGCTAGCAGCCTGGTTCCATTCCGGTTAAGGTGGAACCCATCCCTTTGGAAGAGCCCCTCCTTTCCCCAGAATGTTCCCCAGTTCCTAACAAATCCAAAACCCTCATTCTTACACCATTGTCTCATCCACACATTGAGAATCCGGAGCTCTGCCTGCCTTTGGGGTCCTAAGTGCGGAATGGGAGCATTTCGGAGAATGATACCCTGGACGTTCTGGATTTCAACTTCCTACCTAAAAGCCTAAATTTAGCCTCCAGAACCTCCCTATCACACTTTCCTATGTCATTGGTACCAACATGTACCAAGACAACAAACTCATCCCCAGCACCATCCAAGACCTTGTCTAGGTGGTGCATGAGGTCCGCTACCTTTGCACCAGGCAGGCATGTTACCAGGTGATCCTCATGTCCAACAGCCTCCAAGCTATGTACATGCCTAATGATCGAAACATCAACTATAATGGCTGTCCTAACCCTTCACTCATGGGCACGAGGCCCTGAAGAAACCTCCTCAGTGTGAGAGGGTTTTACATCACCTGGAAGACAGCTCCTATCTACACAATCACTTCCTGCCACACCAGAATGATGCTCTCCTGTCTCCTGACCTCTCTCCTCCATGGCGACAGGGATGCTGCCAGGCTGGAGGTGGGACTTCAGTACTATATCCCTGTAGGTGTTGTCTATGTACCTCTCTATCTTCCTAATGTCTTCCAAGTCTGCTACTCTAGCCTCCAGAGATCGGACTCGTTCCCTGAGAGCAGAGTTCCATGCACCTAGTGCACATGTAAGACCCCTCACCAATTGGGAGAAAATCATACATGTGACACTCAATGTAAAAGACTGGAAAACCCCCATCTCGCTGCTGGACTGCTGTCTGCATCTTAGTGTTAAGGTTGTGTTTAGGTATTTACGTTTTTTACTTACTAAGGGTTGCTAGGGATACTTATACTAATAAAACTATACTTAATAAGTTTAATGTACTTTGTTCACCCGAAGCTTAATTAATCTCAGGTCCTTAATGTATGCCTGATGAGGATAAACAGGTGCACCTTTCCTTTCCTTTAAGAGATTTAAGCACCTATAAAGCTACGATTATCCCAGGGGTGGATGGGCATTGAGGAGGGAGGGAGGGAAAGAAGACTTATTAAAAACTGGTTGCTACACAGTACTGTGTCCTGTTCTTCTAAGGTAATCTGTGACCAATTTCCTGGTTGATTCACACAGCCCTTGTTTGGATTGAGGGACTCTTGGGTTCTAAATCTAACCAGAAAGCTCTCTGCTGTGTTTGAAATTTAAACTGAAAGCTCTTTGTTACTTCTAGGTCCTAACTGAGTATTAACTTTTAACTACAAAGCTCTTTGCTGCTACTAGGCCCTGACTGAGTATTAAATTTAAACTAAAAACTCTCTGCTGGGTTTTAAACTTAAACTGAAAGCTACCTGTTGAATTTTTAATTTAACAAAAAGCTATTTTCTGATACTAGGCCCTGACTGATCTAACAAATACACTGGATTCACAGATTAATCAGCTTTGATCTAAAGAATTCCTTTTTCACCAAAATTTAGAAAAATTCCCAGAAGTAAATACTTGCAATTGCAGATCTCCCTCCAGAAGTCTCTTTTTGTAGGGAACCATGTGACACAGCTATGCCAGTCTGTATGTGTCCACATCCTGTGACTGGGGTTCCCTGCACTGAAAAATCCCCAGTCTTCCATATCTCTCGCCCACCCTGTTTTTCATGCCCATCATAGGGCTTGAGCAAAGGTGCAGCTGGCTGCATTAAAAGTACAACAGGACTCCAAAAAGTGGCTAAATATGAGATATCATACACAAACCAGTGATCACCAAGAAATCCCAACCATTACTAGGCCACACAAACTATATTTTTTCATTGGAGTCTGTACATGATGGGCCCGCAGGTATTACTGTTGTTCCTACAGGTTATGATTGGCCAGGCAAAAACAGGTTTGCCTTTGGCGAAATCCCATATGTCCTACTAGGGACCAACTATATCCAGGGAATAATGAGAAATCTTCACAAGTGAAGGAAGACATCTTTGGGAGAGAGACAGCTGCCCCAAACTATTCATGATAAGCTTTTTTTATGTGGCATGGGCATTGAAGACATGTGGTACTGTAGACCATAGACACCTGTTTCTGTGGCAATGCACATATTTTGTGCTTCTGCCAGCCCCATGTACATTCCCAGGGTCTACAGTGGAGGGGTGAGGGTGACTGTTACAACTACTGTGACACTGTGGCTGTCAGGCATTGAGGCATTCCCCCCACATATCACTATATAGTTACATGTTAGCATGGCATGTTCAGCTTGCCTAGAATCCAGTCATCTCCCAGCTGTCCAGTGGCACCAGCTTGTCTGATGGCAGATTATGAGAGGACATATGCATAATTGCAGGATCCTAGGCAGTATGCATACACATTGCTCATGGAGTGGCAGTTGCACCAATTTCAAAATGCCCTGTCCTGGATAGGTACTCTCAGGGCCATGTGAGTGTAATCAATGGCTCTAAACACAGAGGAGAACCCAGCAATGGCATGGAAGTCATGAATGGTCTGCTCTCACTGGTCCTGGCTTTAAGGGATGGCAATTAATTTCTGCATCTTCCTCAACAGGGTTCTCATGGAGGCCTCAATGAATGGGAGGTGGTAGACTGGGTGATGCCAGTGGTGACCCCCATGATGTACTGGAAGCTACCAGTAACAAGGAAGGCTAGGGCTGTTGTGACCTTTCCTGCCATTGGCAACACGTGGCTTCTTTGTGTTGATGTCTCCAGGTCAGTTCTCACTATCTCACACAGGTCTACAATGATATGCTTGTTCAGTCTGTACCTCAGGAACACCTCATCTTCTGTGAGCTGGAGGAAACTGACCCTGGACCTATAAACATGTGGGACCTGGATCTGCCACTCCCCATGCTGACCAAATGGATATAGTCATTGCTGCTGCCAGACCTAGTGCTGTCTCCTCTGCCTTCTCCTCTGGCCAAGACATCTTCTCCGCTGGCTGCAAATGTAACACCACCACCACATGCTTGCTGAGATGGCAGCAGCTGAGGCTGTGGCAAGTGATGGACAACTGGTGCAGATTCCAAATGAGCCATCGAGGTAACACCCAGACATTCAAAGTGCAACAGCCCAAACTGCACAAAACTCTATCCTAAATATATGCATCGTAGTGGCACTAAATAATGATGTTATTCCCTCAAGTTGTCACCATACCCAAGCTCCATCCAGGAATGCTCCTGTGGATATCTGGCGTTCTGCCAGTCAGTTTTAGCAATGTTTGTCAGTCCACAGCAAGCTGATATCAGACATATGCAGATTGGGTGCCTTTGTCCAGTTTGTGCAGCTGTTTATCTGCCATTACAGGTTTGGATATCGGAACCTGAACTTTTAATTATGGTTTATAAGAGCTTTGTGGTTTTGAGACCTGCCTAGCTGCATCAGACTGTGAGGTCATATGTTCTACAACAGGGCTACTCAAATTGTTTGCATGGCGGTCCGGAAATTTGTACAGAGACACGACTGGGGTCCAAACCAAAAGGTTCAAGTTAATTGACATCAACACCTTGGCAAACCAGTTCACAAATTTATTTATATACCTCGTCAGAATGTTATAGTAATTTAAATAAGAACACTGCAATAAAAAATTAATTCATTTTTTTTATTTTTATTTAAGTTATCTTGAATAACCAAACATATTATATAGGAAACAGAGGAAACATAGCAAAGGATACAAAATGAATTAGTTTTACCGCTTCCCTCTCACAGCCCCGATGTTAGCTGCTGCCTCCACCGTGCCCCAAGTTGCCGCTGGAATGGCGGTTCTTGTTGCCATTGCTGCCTCGCGCTGATTGACAAGTGCAGGGGATGAGGTAATTTTTTGGACCTCGGCGCGGTCCATTCAGATTTGAGTAGCCCTGTTCTACAATGTGTTTTGAGATCAGAACAACATCTATTGGTAGCAATTCCTTCCAAAAATGAATGTAGCCATTCAATGGTCAGAAATCGAACACTGCTAGGAATTGCTCTGTTGAACTGGAATAAACTTTCTAAAGAGGTTAGCCTAGAACAGAATTAGCAAAATATCTTGTAAAAAAAGACTTGGCTGTTTACTGAATGGACTGCACAATGCGATAGATAGTGAAATAACATGGCTTATGGATGACATTTTCTGTAATTGTGAGTCATGTCTACATGTCTTTATAAGATACTAGGGATAAACTAGCTAGATTTAAACTTCAGACATTGATGTCTGCTCGCAAGCTGGTATAAATGTCAATGTGCAAAATATGTGCATATCCGTGATGCTATAAAATACATGCATAGTTTGTGACTCCTCTCGTGTCCTGCCCAAACTCCACCACAGAATATGCCTACATCCATGTTGTGCAAAAGTATGCACCTTCTTGTTACCATGTATACTTTGACACACACAACCCTTGAGACACTTTAATAAAAGCCTTTTTATGCATGGAAGAAGTTTATGAAATTATCCCCTAGGTAGCTTAGCTATATTTGCAACCATTATGACTGCTTACCAAGCTTCATGAAATGTTGTAAATTTTGTACCAGTTCCAAGATAGTTCCCCGTAAAAGTCGAAAGTGAATCAGTTAGGTCAAACCAATAAAGAGTCAGATTGTCTTATTTAAAGTTTTGTGAATTTGCTGAACCATATTTTGCAAAAAGCACATCAAGACAGTGTACAAGGAAAAGACCAAGATAGTTTAATGAGCCAACTTATCTTGGACCCAGGTGAAATGGGCCCAAATACAAACTAGGGAGCCTGTTTACTAAAGTATGGTAAACAGTTACCACTTGGTCATGGAACATTCAGCACTAAAAATCAGGTGATCAGTGCTTTCCAAGGCAGAGGACAGGAAAAGGGTAGAACATGGGGGGAAGGGTTATGAGTATAGACAGTGCTTGTAGTTAGTGCATCGTAATTTACCGTGTGCTAAATGTCACAGCTGCAGATAGTAAGAAGTTACCACTGCCACATCCCCCCAATCAACATTCTGTCCCTCTCCAACACCCAATTCCATCCCAACCTCCCAAAGAAGCACCTGACCCTCTCCACCCCCTCAAAGAGGCACCCGACTCTCCTCACCCATTGAAGAGCAACAAAATCCTGATCAACACCATCCCCATCCCCACCACACAAAGAGTATCACCCCTCAATGTTCATGAACTCTACCCCCTTGGAGGCACCCAACCCCTTGAATTGGGAATTTCCCTGGTGGGTTAGTGGCAGGGCAAGAGCAATTCCTTGCAAGTTCTTGCACCATTGCCAGCCCCGGTTCAGAATAGAAGCTCTGATCCCTTGTGTAGTCTTGCAGTACTACCACTAAAGGTCAGGCTTCTTTTTGCCCTTTTTTTGGTAGCTAGACCCCTAGTGGTATTATCATGAGACTACCACTAGGACTCAGAACTACCATTGTGAACCTTGGTCGGCAACAGAGGAGGAGCACCTGGGGATTGCTCCTACTCTTTCACTAAGCTACCAGAGCAAGCCCTAGTAAATGTCAATGTGCAAAGTGTGTGGGGGATCAGGGAGTGGGAAAAGGAGCCAGTGTCCCCTTGAGGGGTGGAAGGGGGTAAACCTCTTTGGAGGAGTGATTCTCTTCAGTGGGGTGATGCTTTTTGGGGAGTGGGGAAGTGACTCTGAAAGAGAAATGATACTCTTCAATATAAGATGAAGGGGGTGATGCTGACATTGATTGGGGAGTAAGTTAGGAATTGGTGGTCTTGGGCAAGCCACTTAACCCTCCATTGCCCATGTTCCCTGTAAGTATTAGCGTATGTGTGTCATATCCCCTCGTGTTAAATGTATCTCCCAATTGACCGCTTTGACCCGGTGAAAAGCGGGATATAAATACAGCTAAATAAAATAAATAAAAATAAATTTTTTAAACCTATGGAGCCATGGTAACTGCATCGGCAGACAGTGTGAATGCACTTACCATGCTATCTGCTGATGCATTTATTGTGCTGGCCAGGCTGCCCCAGCAGTTACTGCACATTATAAATTTGTGCTTCTAGTGCCTGAAATGCAAAACTTCGCGCACTTTAGTAAACAGGCCCCTAAGTCATAGTTAATTCTACTCTTAGCGTAAAAGGTCTATCAAGAAAATGAAACCAGATGTTTCTTTACATCTAGATTGCAACAGACAACCTGATGGCTCCTAACCTTTAGGAAAAATGGTCATCCAACTCTTTCAACCTCAGTTGCACACAATTTATTCTCTAGCTCTGATAGATACTATCAAGAAAAGTGGCATTGCAGTTTACGAAATGTACAAATCTCAGCTTCAAATTGTTGCCAACACTTTACTTTTTGGGCCACAGAATACTTTAGAAATGATCTAGTATTTACATTTATAGTCCAGATTAAATAACTATTGTCATTTTCTGCCTTTATTGTTTTAATGGTCAAGTCAATGGACAGCAGGTCTATTAAGAGTATTCATTTGTAAAATATTGCACTGTAACTGCTTTTCTTTAATTCTGCAGTTTTGTAAACACCTAGCAAGATATTGCCATTTAAATCCCACTTATGAAACAATTTACACAACATTTGTGATGGTTTAAATAAGAATTTGCTATTATGCTAAATTTTGATTGCAAACACTTGTCACTGTATAGTTCTGTAATTGACAATTGTAAGTTGTACTATTTGACAGGGGCATTTCCATTACTGTGAATTGAGTTCATGCCTTACATCAATTGTCAGATGTAACTGCGATTGACTACAGAACATCTGCAGAAAAATCAAAACATCTTACACGGAGACAAACTGTCTGAACCATTCAAATTTTCAGAATACTCAATTAGAAACCTCCTGATGAAAACCATTGAGTTAGGATTCTTGAAATTAGTCTGTGAAAATAGGTTTCACAGATTTTGCTAGTGCTACAGGGTATTTTTATAACAATGATTCCTCTTGGAATATTACAGCAGATTGTACACTTTTTCTTTCTGATTGCTTAATGAAGAACTCACACAGTGTAGATAAACCCAGATTAAAATTAGATTAGTCAAATGCATGATATCATTCTGGGGCCTGTTTACTACAATGCATTAACACAAATTAAATGGCTGTGTTAATGTTTTAACATGGTTAATGGTAAAGAACACACTTGAGTTATCATTAACATAAAAGCCACTATAATGTGCAGAAAATTATTATTGAGCTGGGCCCCAGGTAAATACTGTACATGAAAAGAGCTCATTACTATGAGAATGGATTCATATAAATTGCATTAACATAGTAGCATAGTAAATGGTGGCAAGCAAAGCCAAAGTAGCCCATTTAGTCTGCCCAGCAAGGTGGTTAGAGTTTAAGTGACACTCTATACACTCTTGCCTTCCCCGCAACACCCATGTCTTTGTTTAGGGTTCTAATGCCATTTAATGCACGCTACCCAGCATCTCTTCTTGGAAGTACAACAGCCTGCTGTTTTGAGCTGAAGCTGCTCAATAGTTGCTTTCCATCCTCTTTGTATAATCCTCTATATTTATCCCATGCCTTTTTTGAATTCCATTGCTGTTTTTGTCTCTACCACATCCTTTAGGAAGGTGTTCCAGGTATCTAGCACCCTTTCCATGAAAAAAGCATTTCATGAAGTTACTTCTGAGTCTACTTTGTATTATTTCTCTCCTATTCCTCCTTTTCCCTAGGGTATACATATTCTATGTAACTGGGTTCCTCTCCAACTATCAGAGACACTCCCTGAAACGAACAGGACTCTGTATCTTCAGGGGCTACAGCTCAATCCATCCATGAACCAGAGTTTCTGGAATCAGGACTCTGGGGCTGAGGCTAGCTAGTGCTGGGTGCCTTTGACTAGAGAATCACTTCCTTTCTTAGTGCTCTCTCACACCCCAAGTCCCAAATGCAACATACCCTCTGAACAGCTCTCCTACACTACTCTTTCTAGCAGAATGCGTATCAGTCAAGTACTACACTGAGAACTCTTATGCAATTATTTTACTGAACAATAGAATTAGAAAAAAAGCCAAAATATCATACAGTACTAAAACTATGGTAATGAGGAAAAAATATTAGACCTATAAAGAAGATTTAGCTGTAGTTTATCAGGTTCTAATGCACTTGCTAACTAAAGAATAGATGAGTCCAGTTTTATCACCCCATTCAGTGTTCACAGTAAGCTCATGGGAATAGAGACTTGTGCTTTGTTGGCCCCTATATATATTTAAGTCCTTGAGTCTCTTCTTGTATGTCATTTGTACAGTCCCTACATTTTTATTTATTAAAAAATAATAAAAGATGAACCACAAAAAATATTAGTATAATATACTATTTGATATTAGCAGCAAAGTCTTCATATATGTATTTATTTAACAGTTTTTTATACTGTCTTATCATAGATTAGAAAAAATATGTATAATTAGAGGCATCATACTTTCTTGAGCTTATTTTCAAATATGCAGTAAAACTGAACATCCAGTGTTTGAAATAATAATCACACGCCTCTTAAAGATCCTCTATTTATGTTGTGTTTGCAAGACTGTCAAATGACCTGCCAAAATCCAGAAGACCAAGAAAACCCACCTCTGCAAGGCTATCAAACGACCCTGAAGTTAGTGTTTCAGCATTACCCTGCCTTTATCAAGGGGTGACTCAAACACTGCTGACTCAAATCTCAAAAACTCTGGGAGCACACACAGTGAAGAAAACAGATAAATAATTCACATTCTAAAATGACTGTTAAATCAATGTTTCTAAAATGTCTGGGTGCACAGATATCAGAATCGATCTTCAGCCATGGCTGTTCCATGCATAAATATGTGAAGAGCCAACCAAAAACAAGTCTTACCTTCAGAGATCATCCACACAAATCGAAGGAACCAAGAGTAATCCAATTCACAATTCAATCCATTTGGCATCATTGATTGCAAAGTAAATATCCACTATTGTTCTCACTGAACCAGCTGCAGTCCCAAATCACCTCCACAGGACAAAAGAGAAGGAATTTCCAAAGCCAAGAAATGCAGATCACCAAAAGTATGATGTTGTTGAATACAATGTGCCACAATAAATGGTTCTGTTTTGCCAGTAGCTACACAACTCCAATGTTCAATCATCCGAGTCTTCAAAGCCCACTGAGTCTTTCCTACATAATATAGAGAGCAAAGGCAAATAATTAAATAGACCACACCAAATATATGATAAGTCAAATAATGCTTTAACTGCAATACCTTCTCAATCTTCAAGGAAAAAGAATCTCCTGAAAAAGACCAGGCATACACAGAACACTGTCCACGTGGAAGATAACATCCTGGACTGGGATGAAGCAAATGACGAAGAAACCAAATTGTTGTGAAGGGTTTTAGCTCTTTTAAAGGCAAAAATAGGTGGTTCCTGAAATAAGTGGTTTCTTCTAACTTGCTGCTACTCGTACTTGGAATAAACTACCTGATTCAGTACATCAGGCTCCACTCTGACCCTATTCAAATCAAGGCTAAAAACCTACCTTTTCAAGGCTGCTTTTGGATCCTAATCCCCTTATTGACTTATTCATCAACTGTGTATATATTTACCATTCCCCCAGATATACCTTAGTCCCCAGCTATTGTGTTATCTGTCTTGATTTGATTGTAACACAACATACAGAAGCAGGTGACAAGAATCCCTTGGAGGAAAAGTAATCTTTATTGGAACGTTCGCCCTACACGTGTTTTGGCTAACCTGGCCTTCATCAGGGGACTATGACCACTAGAAACATAAAAACATAATTGATAATCATAAAGAATTAAAAATACAACTTAAAAACAGAACATGGGTAAGTTAATTATCATTAAAATGATAATAAACATAAATACAAATGTAAAAACAAAGAAATACTAAAAAGGATGGACTGTGAAATCAAATATTTGCAAAGATAAATGAAAACTATAAGACCAAAAGATATTTAACATAAGATTATATGTATCGTAAAACAAACGAATTCTGCCAATATAATGACAAGTATAGGTAACTGACATAAACATAATCAATACAGACAAATGATGATTTGCAAACTCACCAAATGATGAAAATCAAAAGGTTTATGCCCAAAAGAAATAATGTTGTAACCAATATTCAAAACCTCAGAAATCAACCTCAGTGAAGAGCTTGAAAGCTGAGTGGTTTTCCCCCCACATATCATTGCACAAATTCATACATTTACACATTTAGGGTGTGATAGTTTTAACTGGTTCCTAAAGAAATAATAGAAATTAGAAATCAAGTGGTATGCAGATTCAAAAGAACTAATGAGCAAATTGTTATACAGTTGAAAAGAGAACACACATATGTTGTAAATGAACCAAACAGTTGTTATGTAAAATGTAAAAGCTAATGATTTGATACAGAAAAACATTGACATGATAAAAATGGAAAGGAGGGGGGTGCGCAGGGGGACGGAAAACTAAAATTAGCCTTAACTACTCTCAAAGTCCCCTGATGAAGGCCAGGTTAGCCAAATCATGTGTAGAGTGGACCATCCAATAAAGATTACTTTTCCTCCAAGGGATTCCTGTCACCTGCTTCTGTTTGTTGTGTTCTCTTGGACCGCAGGTGGGGTGCTTCTTTTGTTGCCTTGATTAGATTGTAAGCTATGATGAGCAGGGACTGTCTTTTACATGTATATGTATAGTGCTGTGTATGCCCTATAGCGCTATACAAATGATAAGTAGTAGCAGTAATATCTTCTTGGCACGTCTGGATCTATTGATTCAATAATTAGGTTTACTTTCTTTATATATGCTGATGATGCTCAGCTATTATCTATCTTGGATTCCTCATCATCTGATTTAATTACTGACATTTCTCTTAGATTGCAAAAAAATGCAGAATGGCTCCCCTTCAATATGAAGTTGAGTCCTTCTGAAAACAAATGCTGTTAAAATTCCCTGGCATGCAAATCCATTCACCTCACTAATGCCAATGATCAGCAGTGTTCTGATTGCTCAGAAAGACTTTGTTAAAATCCTGGGAGTCACCCTAGATTCTTATTTGACCTTCATACATATCTAATTGGTGATGTTCAAAGCAAATACTTGCTGCATGATCCTTCTTTGATAGGAAAACCTTACATATCCTCCTTTATTCCCTTGTAATTTCATAATTGCATTGCTATAATTCCCTATACCAAGAACTGTAAATGCAACATAAGCCTTCAAGTCAATGGTGACTTGCATCAGCACATGGGGTTTTTTGGCAGTGTGACCAGTAGATTGCCAGGCCTTTCTTCCAAAGCAATGGAGTATTAAGTGATTTGCCAAAGGCCACAAGAAGTACTAATGGGAACTGAACTGTGGTTTCTTGATTATCAAAACCAGTGTTCTAACCACTAGGCTACTTCTCCAAACCCAAGAGCTGTAAATCGCTCTAATCAGAAGCCTACAACTTTTAAAACACACCTCAGTAAAATCACTCTTGCAAATACAATGCAAGGTATGACTTCAAGTCAACAGCTCCTGGGTTTTCTTGACAGTGTAACTGGAACAATCGAGTTACCCCTCTTCTCTATGAGAAGCATTGGCTCTCCATTACATACTGTATTGCATTCTAAATAATCACTATTGTTCAGCGGGTATTTTATTGAAGTTCACCCCTTACTTTTTATTTAGTTTGTTAATATCTTACATACTACAGTGCATGCTGGGTCACAGCAGGACATGCTAGAGAGATAATGTTTCCAGATGAAATAAATAACGGCTTCTTGGAGCAGCTAGTTCTTTGTTCTTGGATCTCCTATATTGTGGGCTATATTAGAGGTTCATTTCTGTATATTGTATTCCTTTGTATTTCCTGTTGGTATATTTGGGAATGTCCCCCTTTTTTCTATGCAAGTGTGTTTAATTGTATTTTTGTTTGAAAATCAAATAAATAAAGTATGTTTAAATAAATTAATTAATTAAAAAGTAGGGGCAGTGGCTGGAAATATGAAGGAAGTTAAATGCTATATACCACAATGACCACAAAATCAAGGAAGTGCCATGCTAACCTCTTTCCAGATAGCCATAGCACTCACCAAGCAAGAGTACTATATCCATCTGACTAACTCTCTTGCCTCTGAACCTCGCTGTCCTTTGCTACGCTCAACTCTCTCCTCAATGTGCCTCCTCCCCCAATCCCTTATTCACTTTCTGCCCAGACTTTGGCTTACTATTTCCATGACAAAGTCCACAAAATTAGTCTTAAATTCTCTAAAGGGTCACTTCCACCCTGCTTTCCCCATCTTCAATCCCAAATCCTTCCCTCAACTTCTGTCACCCTTTCTTCCTTTTCTAAAATCACTGAGGAGGAAACTGAAAATCTGCCTTCCTCCTCTAAGCTTACTACCTGTTCCTCTGTTCCCATTCCCACCCATCTACTAAGCTCTATATCTTCTGCTATCATTCCTTCCATCTGTCATATCCTTAACCTATTGCTTTCTACTGCAACTGTTCCTGTGGCTCTCAAACATGCTATGGTTAAACCTCTTCTCAAAAAACTGATCCTTCCTGTCCTTCCAGTTATCTCTCTCCTTCCCTTTGCTTCAAAACTACTTAAATGTGTGGTTCACCACTGCTGTCTTGACTTTCTTTCCTCGCAAGCCCTTCTAGATCCACTGCAATCTAGCTTTCATCCTCTTCATTCTACAGAAGTGGCTCTTGCCAAACTCTCCAGTGACTTGTTCCTCACCAAATCTAAGGGCCTTTACTCAATTCTCATCCTTCTTGACCTGACTGCTGCTTTTGACACTGTTGATCACCACCTCTTCCTCAATACTCTGTCCTTGCTTGGATTTAGAGACTTTGTTCTGAAATGGTTTTCTTCTTATCTCTCCCAGCACAATTTTAGTGTATGTTCTGGTGGCTCCTGTACTGCCATCCCGCTTTCAGTTGATATATCTTAGGGTTCTGTCTTGGGACCTCTCCTTTGCTCTCTGTACACTCAATTCCTTGGTGCACTTATCTCCTCCCATGGTTTTCAGTACCATCTTTACACTGATGACTCTCAAATCTACCACTCTGCGCCTGAAATCTCTCCAGGAATTCAAGCCCAGATCTCTGCCTGCTTATCCGACACTGCTGCCTGGATGCCTCGCTGCCATTTGAAATTGAACATGGGCAACACTGAAGTCCTTATCTTTCCCCCTAAACCCACCTCCCCTCTTCCTTCTTTTGTTTCTGGGGATAATACTATACTCCTCCCAGTTTCTTCAGCTGGTAAACTTGAGGTCATTTTTGACTCTACTCTCCTCTGTACGCATCCAACAGATAGTTAAAAAACATCACTTCTTTCTATTTAATATCAGCAAAATCTTTTCTGAACACACTACTAAGGCCCTTATCCATTCTCTAGTCACCTTCCATCTTGACTATTGTAACCTGTTCCTCTCTGGTCCCTCTCTGAATCATCCCTCTCTCCTTCAATCTGTTCGAAACTCAGCTGCCTGCCTTATCTTCCACCAGTGTCACTATGCTCATGTAACTCCTCTTCTCAAGTCATTTCACTAGCTCCCTATCCATTTCTACATCCAGTTCAAACTTCTCCTACTAACCTATGAGTGCATTAATTCTGCAGCTCCTCACTACCTCTCTTCTCTTATCTTATTCTACACCCCTCCTTGGGAATTCTGCTCCTCTTGCAGATCCCTTTTATCTGTGCCCTCTCTACCACTGCCAGCTCCAGACATCATTCCAACTTGCTGCTCAATATATCCGGAACAAACTGTCTGACTCAATATGTAGAGGAGTAGCCTAATGGTTAGAATATTGGCTTGGTGATCAAGAGACCAGGGTTCAATTCTCACTAGCACTCCTTGTGGCCTTGGACAAGTCAATTAACCCTTCATTACCTAAGAGTAGGTCCAAGTTATCAATGTCCATGTTTAATGTACATTACCAAGTTTAAGTTACAATGTAAATCACTCTGACTGAAATGATAAAGCAGTATAAAAAACTTGTTAAATAAATAGATATGTCTGGCTCCTTCTCTAGCCCCATCCAAATGCTGGCTAAAAACTTAATCCTTCAAGGCTTTTGGATCCTGATGCCCTCTCTTGTTCACCACTTATGTGTATCTTACCATACTCTAGTCCCCAGTTTTGAGATGTTGTTTGTCTTGATTAGATTGTAAGCTCTGATAAGCAGGGACTGTCTCTTACATCTATATGTACAGCGCCGTGTATGGCTTGTAGTGCTATACAAATGATAAGTAGTAGTAGTAGGGAATAGGAAATGGAGGCTGGTCTGCGGGAACACATGCAAGAAGGCCAAGGTCATTGGTACTGATGGGAAGGTTCTCCCCCTCAGTGAGCTGGAGCAGCAGGTGTTTGGTACCATTTATGTAGTGGTTGATATGGAAGGACAGACTAGATAGGCCATGTGGTCTTTTTCTGTTGTCATGATTCTATGTTTCTGTTTACTATTGGCAGAAAGTAGTTGAGGAGTAGCCTACTGGTTAGAGCAGTGGTTTGGTATGGTAACCAAGGGGCCAGGGTTTGATTCCCATTAGCACTCCATGTAGCCTTGGGAAGTCACTTAACCCTCCATTGCTTTGGAAGAAAGACCTTGCAATCTACTTCTGGTCATACTGCCAAGAAAGCCCAGGAGGTGCTGGATCGCCAGGAGCCAGCATTTACTTGAAGGTGCATATTACATTGCAGTCACCTAAACTATAAATCAGTTTAAATTAAGGGGCTTGTATTCAGGAGGCCATTCAGATAAGGGTGATGAGTGCAATATTCAATGGAACTGTCCAGACAGTGCTGCTTAATATCTCCACAGACCAGCCTGGCACTATCCAGTTAGAGCTAGAAGTAGTCCTTGGGCAGATCGAGGATGTGTTGGTGCTATCCAGATAAGTGTCAGCACTTATCCAGTCAACACAATTTTTAAATGTCACCTATCTGGACAAAGTGATCCGTATGAAAAGCAAGCCTAAGTTGCAATCCAGATAAGTGCCGGCTGAATATCACGTTGTCTGGATAAGTATTTATTTAATTTATTTATTTGGTTTTATATACCGCACTATTTTGAAATCAGAGCGGTTTACAAGGAACAAGAATCATTTATTACATAGGACAGGTTTTTGTAGAGCAAGTACCGGCACTTATCTAGATAGCACTGCTAAACTGCTAACCCCAGATATTCAGCAACAGGTCCTACCCAGACACCGCCACCAAATATTCTGCCAATATTTAAGCACCGTAGTTGATCGCCATGGCATTTGAATATAGGTCTTTTTTAATATTGGTCCCTAAGATGCTAAAGAAATGGGCACCTGCCCTTTACAAACATGTGCACCTACTTATTGACTAAGTACATGTGTGCATTCTAAAATAGGCATGTATGTGCATACTTAGGCCCAGGTTCCTTTCACAAAGTTTCATAGAGGAGTGTGCTGTTGTTTCCTGTTTGTCTTGATTCTTGTTTTGGATTGGAGTCGCTGTTTTATGCTGGTGAGTGTGGAGGACCACATGAGCAGATTGGGCTATAAGAATTGAGTCCCCACCGTGGGACCTGCACCACGGGCGTGTGTCCATGGACACATGCTCCGAAGGGGTGTGTCCAAAGGGTCAGGCATGCCCCTTTGGAGCCCCTTTGGAGCACATAGGAGCACAGTAAAGGTTGACACAGTTCTTGTTAATGAGGAAACGCAAGAAGAGACCTCTTCCGTCATCTTTATCTACTATTAAAATGGAGAAGGTAGTGGGTCCCATGGCCCCTGCAGTAGCAGCTACATCATTGGAGATCTCTTCATTCTAAGTGAGCACTGTGTCTCCCTCTCCCTCTATGTCTCCTGATGCACACTGGGTTTTATCTCCACCCAACAATGGAACTTGTTTTTGGGAGAAGGACTCTACTCTCAAAAGTGTGAGTGGTACCCCTCCTAATCTGGTTCCTGTCCCTGATGCCTTTTTGAGATTAAGTACTTCAGATGTTGCCTTGCCTCTTCCATTTGATTTTTCTACGGCCCTGGAAAAACTTCAACCACTGAAAGATATTACTCTTCAGGATATTCGGCCCCAGTCGGCGTCGGGGAAGGGAGCAGGCAGGTAAGCCTCTCCCTAGTCCCCACCGCCAAGGCCAATCAGGCCAAAGTAGACACAGAACTTTAAATTTAAAAACCAGAGCACCTCCAGGTGTGCCTGTACCTGATGTACCTGCGCCTGAGGGCCTTGCCAGAGGGCCCTTTGCCATTACCCTTAGGCGTGGGTCTGAGGTGGGCTAAAGACATCTCATTTTCTGCTTTTGAAACCACCGCAGTTATACAGTCACCTGCATGTTGTAAGTCTTTTCTTCTCTATGAACTTTGCAACTACCTTCTGCCACAATTATTTCTACCCTATCACACTGCAATGTATCATATGCTCTGCTATCTTTTCAAATCTATTTCTGAGTATTGTAGCTGCATGCTTGTAGAGTATGCAGCCCACTATTTATAACTCATAGAGTGTACCTGATATTTTGACCGCTATCTGTTGAATCACCACCTGTACTTGAATACCTAATCTTTAAGCTCAACAAGGTTTGTTATCAGTTTTTCCATGCTAGCAATGCTGTTAATTAAGATAAAACTCTCACTACAGCTCACCAACTAGAGTAGCAATCGGTAGCGCACCCACACCTAGTCGCCACACTTGCAATCCATTAGTCACATTTCCCCCACAACTGGTGCTCACCCTTCCCTATCACAATGCCAGACTTCATTCCTTCCATGTTGTTTCTATATTGCCTGGCCCAATCCATCATATATGCCGGAACCTTCTCACATCAGCAAGGCCTGATTTTCACCATACATGGCTATGGCTGGAGAGGACAGGAAGATATATTCTCCACTTCGAGACTATCACGCTTAACAAGACACCAACATCTCATTCACATTGTATGCCAGCCCCTAGCAAAGAGCCTCAGATGGAAGCTCCCAGAGGGAAAATATGTAACCCGTATACTCATAAATGCATGGTCTATCCAGAACAAATGGCCAATTATTGGTGGCTATGTTGAAAGTCATGCTCTTTGTTACAGAATCATGGCTCACCAACACAGACATAGTACTCACAAATCAACTAAAGCTCCCTAACTACAATCTCTTTAATTGCCCAAGAACTAGAAGTAGAGATGGAGGCATCTTTATCATGGTCAGATCTGATCTTCAATTCCAATGTCTCACCTTACACAACTCTAACAACCTGGACATGATCATGATCCCAAATAAGCACCTAGCAACAGCTCTATGTTATCAAGCTCCATCCAGATGTGCCGACGACCTCTCCATAGTCCTTGACCTAGCATGAAACCAATTAACGAAGGGTAGACCACTTTGGCTGCTGGGCAATTTCAACCTCCCTGCGCTATCAAAGAAGTACTCCATGTCTTTTCTTGATGCGATGTCTTCACTAACCTATGAGCAACATATACACGCCCCTACCCATACTAAAGGAAACACATTGGACCTCATCTTCGCACCCTCTTCCACATTTGTAGCCAGCAACCCTGACCAACCACAAGTCATACCAGTACCTTGGTCAGACCACAAGGCCATTTTCTTCCTCATCCCATCATTCTAAATTGACCCTGTTACCTCTTCCACTACTACACCACCACCAGTTTATCGCTTTAGACCATTCAATAAAGGGGCATTCCTTGAAGAAACCCTACCCAACCTTAACTCTGACACCTCTGAGCTATTTGAACTTATACACACATAGAATTCCACCCTAAGCAAAGCTGCACTCCTACCACAGCCTATGGGATCCAATAAAAGGATTCATACAGCCATTTGGTTCACAGCAGACCTATGTAAGTCCCTGCTACACCTCAGGAAACTTAAGCAGAAATGGCACCACTCTAGACTCCCCCAAGATCGCATCATATACATGAGGGCCCTGCAAGAACACCACAATACAATTAACCACAAAAGAAAGGAATACCACACCAACATCCTTATGTGCTCCCTGAACAAGCCCTGTGAGCGTTTTGGGATTATTCACTCCCTCATAAAGGATACAACAAAGCAACATACCAAAGGCACACCCGACCCACAGGACTTCACTATCCACTTTCATAATAAAACCAATGGGATGCTCCATAAAATAGGAAATCCTGTCACAGACAATCCTCATAGAGAATGCACCAACATCCCTATACTAAACTCCTTCCACCATACTCCGCTGAGCAAATCGAGGACATAATAAGAGGGCTCAACTCCACTACCTCACCAGCTGATCCATGCCCCTCTCACTGGATCAAGTCAACCTGCTCTGTATTAAGTACTTATATCTTTAAAATCATACACCTCTCCTTCCCCAAAGGTCTGGTACCAACACCATTAAAAACTGCCACCATCATACCTCTACTAAAGAATCCCAAGATGGACCCACATGACTTAAACTCCTATAGGCCCATATCTAGCCTTCCTTTCTTGGCTAAGATAGCAGAGAAGACAGTCCAGCAGCAGATTCAAGCCCACATTGATACCTATGTCCCTTTGGACCATCAACAGCATGGATTCTGCCAACAACACAGTGTCAAAACCCTTCTTGCTTTGCTTATAGACAATCTAGTCATGGGCATGAGCAAAACAAAACTTGGATTCATTGTAATCTTCCTAGATATCACATCGGCCTTCAACACAGTCTATCACAGCCTCCTACTTACTCAACTACAACTGATTGCATTGTTGACAAATTATTTGTTTTTAACTTTATTTATTTATGTTTTCTTTAGTGTGAATGTTATTTGTTAAGCCTTATTACAGTATGGTACAAGACCATCTGTTTTAATTAATTAATTAATTAATTAATTAATTTTATTGTTCTTATATACCGCACTCTTAAAAATCAGCGCGGTTTACATAAAACGAATATTGTGCCGGTTGACACTTACAATGAAACAGGGGAATGAAACTTGCACTTGAACAGGGGAGCTAATGGTCTTCAACAGGGGTATTTATACTTTTTAATTTTTTGAGCATATTTGTTCAGTTTTGTTCTACATTGAATGCATATGACATTTTTTTGATTTGTTTTTATTGTATTTATTTATTTATTGATTTGCAGATTGTGCTATTAATGGTCTGTTCTTTTATGATTTTAAGTATTTATATGTTTATGTTTTTAGTTTGTGCCTAACATACCCCTGACGAAGGGTAACGAAACACGGCCTGTGTCGGGTTGTCAAGGGTTTAATAAAGACTCTGTCTTTCCACTTTTATCACGCCTTGGACTGGTTGCTTTTCAATATATACATCCAAACCAATTTGCTTGATAATCCATTCCTACAGCATACTTTACCACATCTATGCTGACGATGTACTGCTCTACACCCCATTCTCTATGGACAGTCCCAATTATACCAGAATTACAGACTGCTTAAATGTAGTCCTGGACTGGCTGGAAAGTCACAACTGGAGAGTGAACTGTAAGAAGACGGACATTTTATTCATCATAAAGGATCCAACCTTCATACCATCTGCCTTACAGGTAAGAGATGCAGAGCTGAAGACTAAACAAGAGGTGTGATATCTAGGTATCACTTTGGACCAGCAGCTGAGCATGGAATCACATATAAACAATATCACTAAGGCAGTATACCTCAAAATACACACCCTCTGTCACCTATGGCCCTTGCTAGAAGCCGCCAACTTCCACACTGTATTCTAGGCTCTTATCATCCCTCACTTTAACTATTGTGGCGGTCGCGCCCCTACCAGGTGGTCGCCTAGTAGGGACGGGAAGCCATCTTGAATTCCTCTTTACCAAGGATTGTAGTTGTGTATAGAGATAAATGAACCAAGTGGTTGTTTCAAAGCACACAGGAATTTTATTAGCTTCCGTGGCAAGCGGGTAACAAATCTTTCAAGCAGTTGTACACTCAAGTCAAAGAAAATAAAGGATAATCTTCTCCTATTAAAGCAAAGCTTACAACCAGTGTTGTAGTAGAATTATTTACACAGGCTTTCTTTTCTTTTCCCTTTATGATGCTTCTCAATTCGGTAATCATAAAGCACATGTATTTACAATTCCTAGCTGTTCACTGCTCTCAGGCTTTCATTACTTAGCCACAATGCACATATCACAGTCCATCTCAGAACAAGCTGAAGTCAGGTCACTTTCTTTACCTTCTACCTCCATGCCTTCTGCTGAGCTGTATCTTGGCAAAGTTTGAAAACGCTCAGGCACTTTATGCTTAATGTTCTTTAACAGGTTAAACAGCCTATTTCACTGAATGGCCCCTTCTCCTCTAGGTAGGACTTCAACGGGCTTCTCCTGTTCAGTTTCTCCTGAAAACCCCTTTTTCCTAATCCGGGTTTTCTCAGGCCTAAACCTCTCTTCAGAGTCAGAGCAAGAAACACAGGGTTTTGGCTTTCCTGCTTTCTTTCTCCTACCTTGGAGTCTTGTTGCAGCACCTTCCTGGCTGAGGCTTCTGTGGCTTGTGACTCTCTCTGCCTCTGAGCTAGACAGGGAATCAGGGTCAGACCTCCACTTCCCTTCCTCGGGCTTCTGCTGCCTGCAGACAGACCCTTCATCAGAGGAGTCTAAGCACTCTTGCCTTAGCCTTCTCAAAGCCAACCTTTTCTCTCTCTCTCTCCCTCTTGCCAGTCTGTTTGGTCCTCTGCCTGGAACCTTCTCTGTAGCTTCCTTGGCTGCAGTGCTGGCTGCTCTTGTCTCTGCTGCTGCTCTCTTTGTGGCTGCTTCTCTCTTGACCGCTTCTTGCTTGGCTGCCTTTCTCTTGGCTGCTTCTCCCTTGACTGCTTCTCCCAACTTTCTTTGTTTTCTCAAACTTAAACGTTGAGCAGGGCACCTCCCTCTCTGACTCCACCCACTTGTACCTCCTACTCTTACCTGGGG
The DNA here is from genome assembly GCA_033557465.1 of Ichthyophis bannanicus. NCBI lineage: Eukaryota > Metazoa > Chordata > Amphibia > Gymnophiona > Ichthyophiidae > Ichthyophis > Ichthyophis bannanicus. The sequence continues at coordinate 1,340,963,170 of CM066032.1, read as the reverse complement.
TTGTCCTGGAGTCTGGGAGTGGCTTAAACCTAGCTCTACCCTCTTGGTTTCTCTCAGGGATTTTGCTGTGGTGTATGTGTTCTAGTGCACCCATCCCCCGAAAAGAAGAAAAAGTTCTTCTTTCTCTTTTATTTCCATGCTGAGCTGCACTCTCCTTACCACACTATGCAAACATCATTCTACACAGCCTACCAGACTGCACACTCCCTACAAATGGTCATGAACACTGCAGCACAAACCCTATATGGAGCTGCCAGATATGAACATGTGACATCTATCCTAAAGCAACTTCATTGGCTCCTTATAGCTAGCCGCCTTAAGTACAAAACCCTCCTAATGACATTCAAAATCCTGCACCACCTCTCTGCAATCTCCCTAGAAGAACTCATACACTGGACACTGGTCAATAGAGTTAGGAGGACCATCATGGCAAACACACTCACCATCCCTGAATCAGCAAGAAAAAACTCCCAAACTGCCAGAAACCAAGCCTTCACTCTATACACGTCATCTCTCTGGAACTCTCTCCAGGCCCTGATCTGTGCCATCTACCTTCAGGAAAGCAATAAAGACACATATCTTCCAACTATACTATGAACATGTAACATAGCCCACGCTGGATCCACCCCTTACCATAGCCCAGACCCAACTACACATCATAGTTCTCCAATCATCTTGTAAATAGTTCGCCCAGATTCTACCCAAGTTGACTCCCCTGTTCTAATATTAAAAGTTAATGTTCACTGTGATATAAAAGGCCACTGTTCACTGTAATTCCTGTTCAGTTCTGTTTACATGTTATGAAATATGTTCTATGTAATGAGCAGGTACTTGTTCTCTGTAAATCGCGCTGATTTAAAATAGTGCAGTACATAAAACCAAATAAATAAAATAATAAATAAATACACATTTGGCAAATTGTGTCTAGAACTGAGTTATCATTATATTCGTCACTAGAAAAGCTTTCGAAGTTTACCAAGGAGACTATAGCCACTCTGTCAGGACATGAGTCTAGGATTTCTGATGCTGAGACACATATTTCTAAGGTTGATTCCCAAATTATGACTGCAGGAGGCTGCAGCCTCCGCAGTACAGGCTTCTTTAGTACTTCATCGGCAAGATGAGTATCTTGAGAATACTTTTCGTGTAAGAAATTTGTTTTTTTTTTAATTTCCCCTGTACCCATTACCTTTCCCCCTCTGTATTGTTTTCTAAATATTTAAAAGATGTTTTGAATATTTCTGATCCTGAATCTATAAATTTATCTAAGATTTATTATCTCCCTAGGGGAGTTAGGGAAGTGAAGGATGTGGATCTGAGTAGGGTGGATATGGGAGCAACTGAGGGGGAAGGTGATCGGTTATCGGTCCCGAGTCTAGATTTATCTGCTTTTCAGAAACTTCATTGGAAGAGATTCCTACTCGAGCAACTCTTTTGGTCATTTTTCTGCTTGGGAAGGATAAGGATTTTGGTTTTTCGGTTATATTTTGCTAAAAGATATGAGAAAACATTTGGTCAGCCTATACAAGTTTTTCCATATGTCTCCCATATCACACTGAGGAGAAGGAAGGCCTTCCTTGAGCTTAGGCCTCGTGTTGTGGCTCTGGGGGCCTCTTTTCTCCTAAAATATCCTTGTAAATGTGTTATAGTATTACAGGGTAAGACATACATCTTTTTTGATTCCTTACAATTGGAAGGATTTTTATAGGGGAAGAGATTAACTTTATGGTCATAAGATTTTCTAGCTCCTTTGTTTAAGTATAAGGAGATTTAAGATTATGTTTTGGTGGCTCTAATCTGTTTCTTTCTTCACACACTCCTGATTGTGAGCTGAGTGCTTTTTCATATATCTTTATTACCACTTATGTTATGTACTTGTTTCTTTGTATTTCCTGCTTGTTTCCTTAAATAAAAGGATGCAATTTGAAAAAAAAAGTCTCATAGACAGGGAGCAAACCTTCACAAGCCCAACTATGCCCAAGGGGATTAAGTGGGTTAGAGAAATAAGATAACATTACTAGATGCTGTATGATGCATATGGGGCAAGAGTCATCTCCTATTAGATTTCCCTGTGGTATGGCATCTGCCATAAATTAATGCCATCTACCACATTCGCATTGATGTAGATTTGAAAACAAATGGCAAGATGTGCAAGACAAAGGAAAAGACTGGCAGCATGCAACAGAGAGGGCCTTGGCAGCCAAATATCACTATCTTCCATCCAGCACCAAGTGCTCGCAACCTGTGATGATGCTATTATTTCAGGTGTCAATCAGCATGATACCTCTAGGTGACTGAGTAAATCTTGCTCAAAAGTGCCCACAGCTTCTACTCCCGGGGTCTCAAACACGCGGCCCACGGGCCGCATGCGGCCCGTGAGAGCATTTTGTGTGGCCTGCGACGCCACGCTCACCTGATGATTGTATTTTGAAACGCCGCGCCGGCAATCTCGTCTTCTAGACTGAGAGTCTACAAAGTCCTCTTCTCACGAGTCTGCCCTCAACCAATAGGAGACAGGGAGGAGGGGGCAGAAGCAGTCTGAGCAGCCAGCCCAACGCCATGAGGTACCACGCACCCTCATCCATGCGCCCTGCTGCAGTTAGTCAGCCTGTGCTTGTTCCAGTGTGCACAGCTCTCTGCGGACAGGTAAGGAGAAAGCAGTCTGCCCTGCCCCCGGAATTCCCCGATGTTAGCCAGCCCTGCCTCCCTCAGTCCCTCTCCGCTTCGGCTTTCAGAGCCGCGAAGGGAGAGCTTCTCCCTCGCGACTCTGTTAAGCTCGCCGGGGCAGATGGGAAATTTCCCATAAGCCCCAGCGGGCTTAACAGGGTCGCGAGGGAGGAACTCTCCCTTCGCGGTTCTAAGCCGAAGCGGAGAGGGACTGAGGCAGGGAGGGAGGGCTGGCTCTGCCGGGCAGGGGGGGCCCCGCGGGACATTCAATTTTGTTTTAATTTTCCGTGGGCAGATGGGGGGGGGGGGGTAGAGCTGGTAATGTGCTCTGGGCAGATGGGGGGGTTAGGGCTGGTAATGTGCTCTGGGCAGATGGGGGGGTTAGGGCTGGTAATGTGCTCTGGGCAGATTGGGGGGGTTAGGGCTAGTAATGTGCTCTGGGCAGATGGGGGGGGTTAGGGCTGGTAATGTGCTCTGGGCAGATGGGGGGGTTAGGGCTGGTAATGTGCTCTGGGCAGATGGGGGTAGTTAGGGCTGGTAATGTGCTCTGGGCTGATGGGGTGGTTATGGCTGGTAATGGGCTGGGGGGAGTTGCTAGGACTGGAAATGGGCTGAGTGGAAGGGGGGCTTGAACTGCAAATGGCTGATGGGGAGGGGGGCTTGAAATGGAAATGGGCTGTGACGGGAGGGAGCTAGCACTGGAAATGGGCTGAGTGGGGGGGAGCTAGGGTTGGAAATGGGCTGATGGGGGGGCTAGGACTGGAAATGGACTGATGCAGGGACTAGAAAGGAGCGGATGCTGGGTGGGGCTGGAACTAGAAGGGAGCTGATGTTAGGGAAGGATTAGAATGGGATGGAGCTGGGAAAGTGAAATGGAGAGGGGAAAAATATTTTGTGCTGCAGGGAAGACAAATCTACAATTGGCCAGGTATTGGGAGAGTAAGTGGGGATTGAGGATGGAGGGGTAATATTTGAGTGGATAAAATAGGAATGAGGAAAGAGCAAAAGGAGAAAGATTAGTATGTTAAAGCAGATGTAGAGAGAGAATGGAAAAAAAAACTAGAAGAGAGAAGAAAGGACAAATGGACAGCAGACGATGGAGAGTTAGCAGAAGGCACGAAGAAACCATAAGAAAGTGGCTGGAACAATTGCAACTGAAAAAAATGCACAAAAGGTAGAAAAATATCTCTTTATTTTGAATTTATTAACTGGAATATGTCAGCTCTGGGAAATGTGCATCATTAACATCTGCGCTTTGTTAGTACAAGAGGAAATTAATTTATAGTTTTAATTCTAGTGTTGTTGTACATTCCAAGTTTGGCTTTTGGGGTTCCCAATTTAATTATTGTCTTCCTGTTTCTAAATTGTGATTCCTTGTTTGATGGTGTATGTTCTGCATGTGTAACTGAGCTGAGGTATTCTGTTTATGTAATTCCTATTTGACATTGCTACTTGTTCTCTTTTCCCAGTAGGTCATGTATTGTTGTTCTCTGAAATGTATTGATTTCATATTTGCAGTGTTGCCTTTTGATAGGTAGGGTCTGGTGCTTTGTGAGCCCTGGTAGTGCTGTTATGATATGGCGGGTTTGCTATGGGTTCTAAATGGGCAGTGTTTGTAGTAGTTCCTAATGTGCCTGGCGGTTGGCACTGGATTATAGTAATACAGAAATCTTTTAGTCTTTCTTTATCCATACACTCATTAAGAGGCATGTTTACTAAAAGTTAGTGTATGGTAACATTATGCAAATATTTATGCAAATGAGGTCCCTTATGCAAATGAGGCCCCATGTCTTATGCGGCCCCCGGGTTACTTTACAAGTCCTCATTTGGCCCTCAAAGCAATTTGAGTTTGAGACCCCTGTTCTACTCTAATGAAGAGTCTTTTGAGTAAGTCTCTAGAGCAAGAGTCAAATGATTTACAAGGCAAAAATTCCAGAAAGGGTTTTGCACAGAGCTCCAGACCAGATATACTTTGGGCCAATCAGAAAACAGGAACAAAGATCACCAGCAGTACAAACCAAAGTTAAGAGCATGTAATAGCTCTTCCTGCAAGATGCCTGCCTTCTAACTCAATGGTTGCAGATTTGAGGCCAGACTGCCTGTGATACTTGGGGAGGGAGAGGGAACAGAATTTCCGACTTTTCAATGTTGTGTTTGGATTAAAAACAATAGGAAATGCCATTGATATTTCCCATGTCATTTCAAACAAATGCACACTCATAGTACAATTTCAGATTCCACAAGGATAATTATTGTTGCTTCTTATAGTGCAACCTTCATTTGAGGAACTGTACTCCCTTGAACCCCTGGTAGCAGTCATTTCCTCATGTATTCTTTCCTTTCATTAGGGGCTTAAGGATGACAAACACAGTCCATGCTTCCCCTTAGCTTTACTAAAGATCCCAAAAGAAATGCAATCACCAAACTGCATCAGCATTCCAACAAATCTTGTCAGTTTCTGGTTTAGCAAGGCTGTGGTGAAGCCTTAACAAAACTGCCATACTTTATATAATACTTTCTTCCTTCCTTCCTTCCTCCCTGATGTAACACACCTGGTTCTATTTATCATACTGAGAGACCCACTCTTCTCATGAAAACCTCTCTATTAGAACTCCTGATGTGATAACTTTTTCAGAAAAAGTGTTATCTTTGTAGTTTACTACACTTGCTCTTTGTTCTGAGAGACCTTTATACATTTGCACTCACTGCACAGCTCCCTTTCCCTACATCAATTATATCCTACTACATCACTACTGTTTAATATTTTTATGCACCTGTTAGGTGATCTGTTGTACCAGAGTGGTTGAGGGGGCTTTATATTCGTGAATGAACTCAAATTATACTTTTATTAGGCCAAGATAAACTCAAGCTCTTTGGAAGCTGACACAGCGTCTGACAAGGGTTTGCAAGGTGGTTGAAAGATCATAAAATAATTCTGAATTCTTCCAAAATGGAAATTTTGATAGTTGATATGAAATAACATATCTTCTCTCATAGTGCTGAAGGTTGGCATGGACAGCGAAATCTGTGAAAAATGTGGGGTTTCTCCTGGGCTCACAGTTCAGCCTGGAAATTCATACTGGGCAGGTGATGCAGAGGACCTTTGTCTAACTGAAGTGCTACCACATGTAGCATTTAAGGGCAGACTAGATGGGCCATGTGGTCTTTTCTGTATTTAAAAATAGCTTTCATTGCAACTGCTGTAGCAAAGTGCTTAGAGAAAAACTTAGTTTTCTCTGAGGTAGCTACAGTTGAAAGACTAACACGGAGAAGAATATTTTGAAGAAATGTATTCAATAAAAAACTGCCTTTATACTACTGAATTTAAGAAAAGTAGAACATGGTTATACACCGGGAGGCCCTTGGTACTTGACACTCTCACACCTTTTCCCTTCTCAAATGAAAACATACAGGCCAGAAATTTGTGTTCAGAACAGCTACAAGCAAGAACTATGTTACAAGCAGTTAGCACCTTCTTCTTAGTCAAAAAGGCTGCAGGTAGATTACTCCTTTTCTCTTCTCATTTTGGTATGTTACCACACTCCCTTCAATAACTCCCCATCTTAAGCTGAACAGTTGCTTCACTTTTCACCACTCCTGCACTTTTGTTAGTTAGTCTGGTTTCCCATACTGGGGATCCCTCTATCTAGCTTTCTAATACATTTACCAGTTACCTGAAGCTGATGGTGGTGCAAACACAGGCCCTTAATACTGTGCTGGACTCATTCCTGGACTGGATGTCAGCTAGTGTCTTCTACACTGTAGATGCAGATCCCTGAAATTGCTCTGCAAGGCTCCTGGTTCTGATGGACTGGAAGGCTGAGTTGTTGGTACAGTTCGTGAAACCTCTCTCACAGGCAGAGCTGCCTATTCTTCTTCTGATCTAACAGCCACTTCTGGTGGCTTTCTTGTCTGTTTGGCTCTGGTTTTTCTTGTTTCTGTCTCTCTGGCCTTTTCATTTCCAACTGCCCCCTTCTTTGATGATTGGTCTCATAAAAAAACACCTAAAGGGCCACTTTCCCTTCCTTATTTCTCTAGTCCACCTCCCATGTGATCACTAACTTACTAGGCTTTATGCAAATGCTAGAAGTCTAAAGAATAAGATGGGAGAGTTAGAATATATAGCACTAAATGAAAGGTTTATCTTGTTTCTGTCTCTCTGGCCTTTTCAATTCCAACTGCCCCCTTCTTTGATGATTGGTCTCATAAAAAAACACCTAAAGGGCAACTTTCCCTTCCTTATTTCTCTAGTCTACCTCCCATGTGATCACCACCTAACTTACTAGGCTTTATGCAAATGCTAGAAGTCTAAAGAATAAAATGGGAGAGTTAGAATATATAGCATTAAATGAAAGGTTAGATATGATTGGAATATCAGAGACATGGTGGAAGGAGGACAACCAGTGGGACACTGTGATACCTGGGTACAAACTATATCATAATGATAGAGCTGATCAAATTGGTGGGGGGGTTGCGCTCTATGTTAGAGAGGGCATTGACTCAGAAAGGATTAAAGTTTTGCAGGAAACAAAATCTGCTGTAGAATCTATATGGATTGAAATTCCATATAAAAGGGGGAAGTCAATGGCAGTGGGGGTGTACTATCGAGCACCTGGCCAGAATGACCAAAAGGATGATGAAATGCTCAAAGAAATCAAGGAAGCTAACAAAAGTTACAGCACAATAATAATAATGGGTGATTTCAATTACCCCGGTATCGACTGGGTCAGTGTCACATCAGGACATGCAAGGGAGATCAAGTTCCTAGATGAAATAAATGACTGCTTCTTGGAGCAGCTGGTTCATGAACCGACCAGAGGGGAAGCCATATTAGACCTAATCCTTAGTGGAACACCAGATCTAGTGCAAGAGATAAGGGTGTTGGGGCCATTTGGCAATAGTGATCATAGCATGATCGCCTTTGATTTAATTAGTGGAGGAGGGATAGTAAGGAAATCCACAGTACTACCTTTTAATTTTCGAAAGGGAGACTATGATAAAATGAGGAAAACAGTTAAGAAAAAACTAAAAGGAGCAGTTGCGAAGGTTAAAGACGTACATCAAGCTTGGGTGTTGTTGAAAAATACTATCTTGGAAGCCAAGACCAGCTGTATTCCACGCTTTAAGAAAAGTGGAAGGAAGTCCAAAAAACTGCCAGCATGGTTTAAAGGTGAGGTCAGAGAGGCTGTTGTTGCCAAAAAAGCATCTTTCAGGAAATGGAAAAAAGAGCCAAACGACGAAACCTGGAAACAGCACAAGCACTGGCAAGTCAAATGCAAGGCATTGATAAGGCAGGCAAAGAGAGAATTTGAGAAGAAGCTTGCTGCGGAAGCAAAAACGCAAAATAAAGACCTTTTCAAGTACATTCGTAGCAAAAAACCTGTGAGAGAGTCAGTTGGTCCATTAGATGATATAGGGGTTAAAGGAGCACTAAGAGGCGACAAGGCGATAGCGGAGAGACTGAATGAATTCTTTGCTTCGGTCTTTACTGAGGAAGATGTAGGGATGTTACCCATGACTGAAGTGGTATTTAAAGGTGCGGAAGAATTGAAGGAAATATCGATACATCGGGAAGATGTCTTACAACTATTAGATAAACTGAAGAGTAGCAAATCACCTAGGCCGGATGGTATACATCCAAGGGTGTTGAAAGAACTGAAATATGAGATTGCAGAACTGCTATCAGTAATCTGTGAACTATCATTAAAATCATCTCTAATACCTGAAGATTGGAGGATCGCCAATGTAACACCAATTTTTAAAAAGGGTTCCAGGGGTGATCCGGGAAACTACAGACCGGTGAGCCTGACGTCAGTACCAGGAAAAATGGTAGAAACCATTATAAAGAATAAAATTACTCAGCATGTAGATAGTCACAACCTAATGGGAGACAGCCAACATGGCTTTAGACAAGGAAGATCTTGTCTTACTAATCTGTTATGTTTTTTTGAAGGAGTGAATAAACAGGTGGACAAAGGTGAGTCAGTTGATATTGTGTATCTGGACTTTCAGAAAGCCTTTGACAAGGTCCCTCATCAGAGACTTTTGGCAAAACTAAAGAGTCATGGGATAGGAGGCAGTGTACTATTGTGGATCAGGAACTGGTTAAAAGATAGAAAGCAGAGGGTAGGGCTAAATGGCCAATTTTCCCAATGGAGAAAGGTGAATAGTGGTGTACCCCAGGGATCTGTGCTGGGTCCGCTGCTTTTTGACATATTCATAAATGACCTGGAAAGTGGAATAACGAGTGAGGTTATCAAATTTGCAGATGACACAAAACTATTTAAAGTTGTTAAAACCCAAGAGGATTGTGAAAAATTGCAAGAGGATCTTGATAAATTGGAAGACTGGGCTTCAAAATGGCAGATGAAATTTAATGTGGACAAGTGCAAGGTTATGCAACTAGGGAAGAACAACCCAAACTATGGTTACACGATGCAAGGTTCCACATTAGGAACCACCACCCAGGAAAAAGATTTGGGTGTCATTGTGGATACCATGTTGAAGCCCTCGGCCCAGTGTGCGGCGGCGGCCAAGAGAGCAAATAGAATGCTGGGATATGATAGGGAAAGGAATGGAAAATAAAACAAAAGATATTATAATGCCTCTATATCGTTCCATGGTGAGACCTGTCAGACGGCTGCCTGGGTGAGAATCTTCACACTCTTGGCAAGTGCATATTTCTATATGATTTGCAAGGTATTGTGGGCAATGTAGTTCATTCACACCAGACACAGCTGCTGACAATAATTTAGTTGTGCTCTTGGGTAAAGCCAATAAGATATTTATTTATGGGGTTATTTCTCCCAACACAGATATGCTTGGTAGCACATAAATTAGGTTACTTGCTTTCAGTGTTAACTTGGAAAAACAAAGTTAAAATCAGGAAAACAACAAATGAAAAGCCACAAAGCAAGAAACAAACTGTTCTTTTCAGGTTAACTCCTGATTACTTCCCACATAGATACAGAAGTGATTCTCTCCTAGCTCACAAGCAATTAGGTAAGGCTAAATTGCTAGCAGTTACCAGCTGAAACCCCTTAGCTGGCTTGCCTTCCACTGTGTGGGTCAAATCCTGCTTCAGGAGCTTTTCTGAGTAGATTAAAGAACAAATTTGTATTTCTTTTTACTCCCCCTTGTTCAACAAGCATGGGTTCAATATCATGATTTGGCACAGATGAATCTCTCAATGGAGCATTTTCAGGAGAATACTTGTTTCCCTGCTGTCTTTCAAGGTTATAGCTAGGGCATAGATCAGTGTTCATACCTGAGCTTCCATTGCTGCTAGAGTTCCTCTCTATATAGCCTGGCCAGTATGTAGTCCAGTTCTTATGTCCAGCCTTCCAATCCAGATCCCTGGACACTGGATCTCTCTTCACATACCTTCTGGCACAGGTCTTAGGGTCCCTTCCACGTACAGCCGTCTCCCTCACAGGTAGCCTCTGGTGATTCCTAGCTCTGCAGCACCATTCCTCTGGCTTTCCCCAGTCCAATGGTGTATGCTGGCCCTTGGAATACCTCCCAGTATACGTACTGCTTTGGACTCTTCTAGACCTCTCAAAGGCTTTTCTCTTCCTTCTTCCAAAGGGTCTCTTTCCCTCTCTGTCCGTCCGGTTTGGCTTCTGCTTCTGATGATCCTTCAGATGAAACTGATGATCAAACTCAAGCTGATTCTCAGGATACTGAGGACAATTCTCTGGATATCCAAGGTGATCATGAAGATGGTCATCTGTAGAATAAACTCAACTCTTATTCTGCTTAGATGAGTGATCCTCCCTAACACAGCGCAGCTGTGCTGAATCAGGCCCTGCCCTTTGAGATGAGTGCTTAGGGATTACCTCATAGCCCTCCTGATTGAACACACGTTTCCCCACTTCAGCTCCTCTAATGGCTGCTGGAAACCTGGTGCATTCTGGGACTGGTAGTTTTTTATGGGAAAATTCTGTTTTCTTATTTCTACCAGAACTAACAGGTTGCTTGTTCAGAGTCACTTCACCTTTTCTATAGCCCCTTCCTGAGCTATGATAAGCTTCCTTATCACATACCCCCCTGCTTAAGTTATTACGGACTGGTGTAACTGGTGAAACTTCTTCTCTACAGTCCGTAATACGGGAAAGGGCATCCGCATTCTTTTGTAACTTTCCAGCACGATGTTCAACTTGAAAATCAAATGCCTGTAAGGCCATGTACCAGCGTGTCAACCTGGCATTGTGGTTCTTCATTTGCTGCAACCACTTAAGTGGGGCATGGTCCGTGACCAACTGGAACTTTCTCCCTGTAAGGTAAAACCTTAACGCCTCCACTGACCACTTGATAGCTAAACATTCTTTTTCTATTGTGGAATACTTTTGTTCAGCCGGTGACAACTTCCTGCTCAGGTACATCACAGGATGCTCCTCCCCTTCGTGACACTGGGATAGAACCGCTCCTAGCCCTACGTCCGATGCATCCGTTTGAACCAGAAAGGGTTTCTTGAAGTCCACCCCTTTCAGTACCGGTCCTGTACACAATTTTCCTTTTAAGACTGAAAACGCTTTTTCAGCTTCAGGTGTCCACTTTAGCTGGTTTGGACAATTCTTCCGCAACATATCCGTGAAAATTGCACTTTTCTCTGCGAATTGCGGTATAAACCTGCGGTAGTATCCAATAAGTCCTAAGAAACATCTTAGTTGTTTCTTTGTTGTTGGAGGAGGAAAATTCCTGATGCTATCTACTTTACTCATTAGAGGTTTAATTTTTCCTCTTCCCACTAGGTGGCCCAGGTATTTTACCTCCCTATTTGCAAAGGCACACTTCTTCGGGTTTAAAGTGATTCCCGCTTGCTTCATGGAGCACAAGACTGCCCTGATCCTCTTTAGATGCTCCGCCCAGGTGTTACTATGGATTATGACATCATCCATATATGCAAAAGCATAATTTTGGTGGGGTCGAAGTACCTGATCCACTAACCTTTGGCAGGTAGCCGCTGCTCCATGCAGTCCGAAAGGCATCCTCTTGAACTGGAAAAGGCCAACGGGGGTGCTGAACGCAGTCTTCGGCTTCGACTCCCTGGTGAGAGGGATTTGCCAATATCCTTTTGTCATATCAAGGGTGGTTAAGTATTGAGCCTGTCCCAGCTGGTCCAACAGCTCTTCAATTCTTGGCATTGGATATGCATCAAAAACTGATATGGCGTTTACCTGCCGGAAGTCAATACAAAATCTTAAAGATCCATCAGGCTTCGGCACCAGGACTATGGGGCTATTCCAGGGACTCTTTGACTCCTCTATTACTCCCATGTCCAACATCTCCTGGACTTGTGCTACTACTTCCTGTCTTTTGGCTTCAGGCAAGCGGTATGGCCTTTGACGAACTAATTTCCCAGGTGGAGTTATTATTTCATGGGCAACCAAATGTGTCTCCCCAGGTATGGGTGTCAACACATCTGGAAACTCTTTGAGCAATTTCCTAATTTCTTCCTGTTGTACCACTGTCAGGTCCTCACCTATTTGGGGCTCTGATTTTTCTTTACAATCAGATACCTGGGGTCCCAAATCTTCCTCTTCATTCACCTCCCTCTCTCGGGCACAGGTGGCAGCTAGGCTTTTAACCCCTTTGACATCAGTAGAACCAAAGCCTTTGGTTCCACGTTCAGAATTCTCCAGGGATGTGACCTCCTCCACAGGTGGAAAACCCAGCCTCTCACAGATCAATTGGGCAATTCTGTCTCCTGTCTTCACGTGATAATCATTCTGTCCAAAATTAAACAACAGAACTTTAATATTGCCCCTGTAATCGGGATCAATTACTCCCGCACCCACATCAATGAAATATTTAAGGGCTAATCCGGACCTTGGGGCTACTCTCCCATAGCATCCAATAGGTATTTCCACTTGGAGACCAGTGTCCACCAGGGCTCTCCCTTGGCTAGGTACAGTCACATTTTCTATGCTGCACAGGTCAAACCCAGCAGCTTGAGGGGTTGCCCGCTTAGGAGCTTGGGCCTTCTCTGTGACCCTATGGTACTTTAGGACGAATGTCTGCTTTGGGGTAGCTTGGTCTTCTGGACGCTTAACCATCTTTTTAGCTGGGGTCTGAGGACTTCCAAATAAAGGCCCGGGAGCTATTACAATTAAACCTTCTCCCTCCTTCTTTCCTAGTCCTTCCACTAGACCCTGCTTAAATCTTGGCCAGTCTCTTCCTAGAACCAAATCAAAGGGTAGCCTAGGCACCACTGCTAACAGGACTTCCTCTTGTCCCCCCAGGCACTTAACCTTTAGCCTATAGGTGGGATATGATGTTGCAGCACCATGAATGCATCTGATGTGAACTTGGCTTTCAGGGGTTCTAGGCACAAATCCTTCTTGGGCCTCTATCCTCTTCCAAAGCCTTTTTGACATCATACTCTGGTCTGCCCCAGAGTCTAACAAAGCATTTGTGGTAATTCCTTGCACATCAACCATCAAAAGAAATCCTTCTTTTGGCTGTTTTAAATCCACACCCACTAAGTTAGTGTGTGTCTGACATCCTTTTTTTAAATGTCCCCATTTTCCACACTTGAAACATTTCTTTCTATTCCACTGTGTCATCTGGTTTGATACAGTACATTCATTTTCAGAAACATTTTTAATTATTTTCTTTTCTGATACAGCACATCTTGCCTCCGCACCAATCTTCAGAGGGCCACCCATTCTATGGCAAGCCTGCGTGGCTTCCAAGAATCTCTCTGCTAGCATGGTTGCCTCTCCAAGATTTTGGCAATTTTGCTGTATAAGGAAAGTGTGCAAATCTTTAGGCACCCCAGCCATAAATTGTTCAAGCATTATAATATCTAATAATATTTCTACCATCTTTTGCTCAGGCTCCAACCATTTTACAGCTAAACCTCTGATTCTCTGACTCAGAGCCCTGGGTGTTTCACCCACTCTCAATGTAGTAGCTCTAACTATTCGCCTATACTCTGAAATAGACAACCCTAGGCGATGTCTAATAGCAGCCTTTACATCCTTATAATTCAAAGCCTGGGCTGCTGGCATTGCTCTATAAGCCGCAAGCGCCTCTCCAGTTAATGAGGCTGCCAGCCTTACTGCCCACTGGGTCTCTGGCCATGCTAATGCTTGTGCCACTCTTTCAAAAGACTCTAGAAAATCATCAACATTATCATCTGGAGTTAGCTTCCCAAAACTAAATGCCCCAATCCCTTGATTGAGTCCCACACTGTCCACATGTGGTGTACCAGTATTCACTGCTGGTCTTGCATCTGTTCCACTTTGGTTCTGCAGCTGAACTAGGGCTTGCACCAGATCAAGCACTGGCTTCTGCTGGTCCATTAAGGCTTTCATAGCAGTGTCCTGTGCTTGCTGCGATAGCTCCTGTTGCCTGCTAAACTGGGCTGCCATCCAGCTAGCCATCTCCCTTGGATCCATCTTGATCCCTGCAAGAAACAAAGAAAAAAAAACCAAAGTGCACCACCTTCCAAACAGGTGTGGGTTTTTTTCTACTTTTTTTTTTTTTTTAAATTACCCCTGTGCTTACTCCCATCCACCACTAGACATGCCCAGGTACTTATTACCTTGTCTCAGTGATGAATCCAGCTCTGCACAGGGTCTTTTCCTCCTGGGACATCCACTTCTCCTCCAAAGTGCAGTTGAGGGAAAATCTTTTTTTCCAGCTTTAAACTTGAACTTTAGTTGTAATCCTCAGCAAGTAAATCCCTTTTGTGCAAAAGCAATCCGAAAAACTACGCCATTTGTCAGACGGCTGCCTGGGTGAGAATCTTCACACTCTTGGCAGGTGCATATTTCTATATGATTTGCAAGGTATTGTGGGCAATGTAGTTCATTCACACCAGACACAGCTGCTGACAATAATTTAGTTGTGCTCTTGGGTAAAGCCAATAAGATATTTATTTATGGGGTTATTTCTCCCAACACAGATATGCTTGGTAGCACATAAATTAGGTTACTTGCTTTCAGTGTTAACTTGGAAAAACAAAGTTAAAATCAGGAAAACAACAAATGAAAAGCCACAAAGCAAGAAACAAACTGTTCTTTTCAGGTTAACTCCTGATTACTTCCCACATAGATACAGAAGTGATTCTCTCCTAGCTCACAAGCAATTAGGTAAGGCTTAATTGCTAGCAGTTACCAGCTGAAACCCCTTAGCTGGCTTGCCTTCCACTGTGTGGGTCAAATCCTGCTTCAGGAGCTTTTCTGAGTAGATTAAAGAACAAATTTGTATTTCTTTTTACTCCCCCTTGTTCAACAAGCATGGGTTCAATATCATGGATTGGCACAGATGAATCTCTCAATGGAGCATTTTCAGGAGAATACTTGTTTCCCTGCTGTCTTTCAAGGTTATAGCTAGGGCATAAATCAGTGTTCATACCTGAGCTTCCATTGCTG
The DNA here is from genome assembly GCA_033557465.1 of Ichthyophis bannanicus. Lineage (NCBI taxonomy): Eukaryota > Metazoa > Chordata > Amphibia > Gymnophiona > Ichthyophiidae > Ichthyophis > Ichthyophis bannanicus. The sequence goes on along the minus strand of CM066032.1, from coordinate 1,340,948,120 downwards.
CTAGAGTTCCTCTCTATATAGCCTGGCCAGTATGTAGTCCAGTTCTTATGTCCAGCCTTCCAATCCAGATCCCTGGACACTGGATCTCTCTTCACATACCTTCTGGCACAGGTCTTAGGGTCCCTTCCACGTACAGCCGTCTCCCTCACAGGTAGCCTCTGGTGATTCCTAGCTCTGCAGCACCATTCCTCTGGCTTTCCCCAGTCCAATGGTGTATGCTGGCCCTTGGAATACCTCCCAGTATACGTACTGCTTTGGACTCTTCTAGACCTCTCAAAGGCTTTTCTCTTCCTTCTTCCAAAGGGTCTCTTTCCCTCTCTGTCCATCCGGTCTGGCTTCTGCTTCTGATGATCCTTCAGATGAAACTGATGATCAAACTCAAGCTGATTCTCAGGATACTGAGGACAATTCTCTGGATATCCAAGGTGATCATGAAGATGGTCATCTGTAGAATAAACTCTACTCTTATTCTGCTTAGATGAGTGATCCTCCCTAACACAGCGCAGCTGTGCTGAATCAGGCCCTGCCCTTTGAGATGAGTGCATAGGGATTACCTCATAGCCCTCCTGATTGAACACACGTTTCCCCACTTCAGCTCCTCTAATGGCTGCTGGAAACCTGGTGCATTCTGGGACTGGTAGTTTTTTATGGGAAAATTCTGTTTTCTTATTTCTACCAGAACTAACAGGTTGCTTGTTCAGAGTCACTTCACCTTTTCTATAGCACCTTCCTGAGCTATGATAAGCTTCCTTATCACAGACCGCACCTTGAATATTGTGTGCAATTCTGGTCGCCGTATCTTAAAAAGGATATAGCGATTTTAGAAAAGGTACAGAGAAGAGCCACCAAAATGGTAAAGGGGATGGAAGGATACTCCTATGAAGAAAGGCTAAAAAGGTTAAGGCTCTTTAACCTGGAAAAGAGACGGCTGAGGGGAGATATGATAGAAGTCTATAAATTAATGAACGGAGTGGAACGGGTAAACGTAGATCGATTGTTTACATTATCAGAATATAGAAAGACTAGGGGACATGCAATGAAGCTACAGTGTAAACTATTTAAGACTAATAAAAGAAAATATTTTTTCACTCAACGTGTAATCAAACTCTGGAATTTGTTACCGGAGGATGTAGTAAAGGCTGTTAGTGTAGCTGGGTTTAAAAAAGGTTTGGACAAGTTCCTGGAGGAAAGGTCCATAAACCATTATTAAGAAGTGACCGAAGATATCAATGCTTGACCCAGTACAAGCATTGTGGAACTTGTGTCTCTTGGGGAAACTGCTAGGTACATATGACCTAGATTGGCCACTGTTGGAAACAGAATACTGGGCTTGATGGACCTTGGTCTGACCCATTATGGCATATCTAATGTTCTTATGTTCTTATGCAGATAAGAAATCCATTGACGTTACTGTACATGGATTCAGTGGGTCTATCCATCCCTATTTTAAAATGATAACTTATCTGTTTAAAGTTATACCAGCTATTTGTAGAGCATCTCGTGGACAGATAAGTTACCCATGTAGCGGTTGAAAAATCACAGCTTTAAATGGTAAATTTTCACCCATAGCTCATTTTAAAACACATAATTTTGGCCATTTAGCAATTCAAATGGCCAGTTATACATATAATCAGCATGGATTCCGAACAGCACCACTGTTAACTGCAGAAGTACGATTGAATACTGACCAGAGGGTGGGTCATTTTCAAAGTCATTTCTGTGGGTAAAACTGTGCTTATTTGGGGGTCCACATTAAAGCAGGTGTGCTCTTGTGGGCATGCCTTGCATGCAGAAGATGCTGTAGAAAATGACCTCTTTTGTGTTTAGTGACATGGGAAATTTGCTTTAACAGATACCTAAACTCCACGAACAGAACAATGGCTGGGAAAAATCGTATTGCTAAAGCTGTTGCCCCCATTACAGCTTCTACCTCGGTCCAGACAGAGGTCCTAATGCCAGTTGAAGGACCGGTTCCATGGTGCCTGCATGCTGAAGCTCTGAGGAAACAAGTGGAGGAACTCAGAAAGGAGGTGGCGAGGCTGAGCAGCATTCAAGACAGTGAGAAGTACATTGATGAGATGCTTCTTGCAGCAACCAAGCTCTCCAGCACAGGAGAAGATGGGTGCCAACAGAATATCGATGGTTGGACACAAGTCACCAGGGCCTGCAAAATCACCAATCCAACTTCTCCAGCCCTTGAATTGAAGAACCATTATGCAGCCCTGGAAGTGAAGGAGGTGAAAGCATCCCTGGAAAGGGAAGAACCAGAGTTCAAGTACCCCAAAGTTGCAGAATCAGTGACCAGAAGGAAACGAAGGGTAGTGGTGGTTGGAGACTCTTTTCTGAGGGGTACTGAGGTGTCCATCTGCCGACCAGACTTGATGTCCAGAGAGGTATGCTGTCTGCCTGGTGCCAAAATCCAAGATGTTATGGAGAGTTTGCCGAGACTCATCAAGCCCACTGACTATTACCCAATGTTGCTAATCCATGTTGGAACAAATGATACTGCCAGGTATACCTCGGAACGTATCAAAAGTGACTTCATGGCTCTGGGACAGAGGGTGAAGCAGTTAGGTGCACAGGTGGTGTTCTCTTCAATCCTCCCTGTTGAGGGTAAAGGCCAAGGAAGAGAGGCTCGCATCCTGGAGATGAATGCATGGCTGCGTGGATGGTGTCATCGAGAGTGTTTTGGTTTCCTAGACCATGGGATGCTGTTCCAAGGGTTGCAGAGCAGAGATGGCATCCATTTGTCCAAGAAAGGTCAACGCATCTTCGGTAGTAGACTGGCTAATCTATTGAAGAGGGCTTTAAACTAGATTCGTTGGGAATGGGTGAAGAAAGCCCCCAGGTAAGTGAAAGCCCCCATGTAGGTGATACATTAAATACCTTTATGGGTAACAGGGGTAACATATGGAAAGCAGTGTGTATTAATGCCCGTAGCATGGGAAATAAGATCCCTGAAGTTGAAGCTTTGGTGGGAGTGGCTGACTTGGATTTAGTGGCAGTTACAGAAACATGGTTCACAGAAAACCATGACTGGGATGTAACTATACCTGGCTATACTTTATTCAGAAAGGACAGGGTAGGAAGAAGGGGAGGAGGAGTGGCACTATATGTAAAAACTACTATTAAAGCTTTGGAATTACAGAGCTTAAAAGGGAGAGAGGAGGCATTGTGGGTAAAACTAGAAAGAGGGAAAGAGAAATCTATTTGCATTGGTGTGATATACAGACCTCCCTCACAAGAGGAAGAGGTGGACAGAGAGTTAATTGAGGACATACGCAGCATTGCTAGGAAAGGGGAAGTGCTACTGATAGGAGATTTCAATATTCCAGATGTTGATTGGCACATTCCTGCTGCAGTATCAGATCCTGGATTCTCTACAGGGAGAACTATTCAGGCAATTGGTAACAGACCCCACACGTGAAGGGGCCATACTGGACTTGGTGTTTACCAATGGTGAAAGTGTTTCTGATGTTGTAGTGGGAGATCATTTTGCATCCAGTGATCAACAGATGGTGTGGTTCAGTATTAGGGCTAGGGCTGTTAGAATCCATTCCAAGGTGAGGATCTTAGACTTTAGGAAGACTAACTTTGCGAAGATGGGCCAATACCTCAGGGAGTCGTTAGTGGGATGGGAACAGCTGGGGGATGTAGAAAAACAGTGGTAAAACTGAAAGGGGGTATTTTAAGGGCAACCAACCTTTTTGTTAAAATGGTAAATAAAGGCAAAAGGAACAGGAGACCGCTATGGTTTTTGAAGGAAGTAGCTGAAAAAGTGAAGAAAAAGAGGGAGGCCTTTATGAAATACAAGAGATGACAGAGAGAGGAAGACAGGCATCTGTATTTGGAAAAACCTAGAGAAGTTAGCAAAGTAGTCAAGAAGGCAAAAATTCAAAAGGAGGAGGAAATAGCCAATGCAATAAAATGGGGGGATAAGACATTTTTCAGATATATTAGTGAGAAGAGGAAGGGCAAAAATGGTATTGTCAGACTCAAGGGTGCAGGGGGGGAATATGTAGAAGCTGATAAGAATAAAGCGGAATTGCTTAACAAATATTTTTGTTCTGTGTTCACAGATGAAGAACCAGGAGCAGGACCTCAGAAAACACCCACAAATAAGAACAGAAGCGAGGGACATCTTGAACAATTTTCAGAAGACTGTGTTCGTGAGAAACTAGCTCAACTTAAAGTAGACAAAGCGATGGGACCGGATGGGATACACCCTAGAATACTGAGGGAACTTGGGGACGTTCTAGCAGCTCCACTGACTAACCTTTTCAATGCCTCGTTGGAGTCGGGAGTGGTGCCAAAGGACTGGAGAGAGGCTCATGTGGTGCCTTTACAAGGAAGCGGAAGTAAGAATGTGGTTGAAAACTACAGGCCGGTTAGTTTAACTTCGGTGGTGAGTAAATTATTGGAAATGCTGCTGAAAGAGAAAATAGTGAAGTTTCTGGAGTCCAGCGGATTACAGGATCCGAGGCAGCATGGATTCACCAGAGGCAGGTCTTGTCAGACAAATCTGATTGATTTCTTTGACTGGGTGACCAGGGAGATGGACCGAGGGAGAGCTCTAGATGTGGTGTATTTAGATTTCATTAAAGCCTTTGACACTGTTCCTCACAGGCGACTTATAAACAAACTGAGCACTCTAGGGATGGACCCTAAAGTTACTGCTTTGGTTAGAAATTGGTTGGGTGGGAGGCGACAAAGAGTACAAGTAAATGGAGCTCACTCTGAGGAGAAAGATGTTACCAGTGGTGTGCCCCAGGGATCTGTCCTTGGTCCGATTCTTTTTAACATCTTTGTTAGTGATATAGCGGAAGGGCTGTCGGGTAAGGTTTGCCTCTTTGCAGATGATACCAAAATCTGCAATAGAGTAGACACCCAGGAAGGTGTAGATAACATGAGGAGGGATCTAGCTAAGCTTGAAGAATGGTCTAGAATTTGGCAGCTGGGATTTAATGTTAAAAAATGTAAGGTCATGCATTTGGGCTGCAGCGATCCAAGTGAGCAATACAGTTTAAGAGGTGAAGTACTTTTGTCCACTAAAGAAGAGCGGGACCTAGGCGTGGTTGTGTCTGATGATCTTAAAGTAGCTAAACAGGTAGAAAAGGTGACGGAAAATCACAACACAATATACATTAGGAATACAACATCATGAGAAAATAAAAAAGATATAGTCCACATTATGGGGTACGGCCAGAAAATAACAAGGGAATAAAATAAACATACAGATTAGTAAACAAGGCCCTAGAGCCTACAATAACGGAGAAATATCTATCTAAGAACCAGAATTATCCCCATCTGCTGTGCCTGAGCGATCAAGAACATGAGGAAAGGCGGGATAGAGGTGATATGATTGAGATATTTAAATACCTCCATGGCATAAATGTTCAGGGAGAGAGCCTCTTTCAATTGAAAGCAAGTTCTGCTATGAGGGGACATGGGATGAGGGTGAAGGGAGATAGATTCAGGAGTGATATGCGGAAATATTTCTTTACAGAAAGAGTAGTGGATCCATGGAATAGTCTCACAGTGGAGGTGGTAGAGATGAGGACAGTAACTGAATTCAAAAAAGCATGGGACCAACACAGAGGATCTCTAAAGGTAAAAAGTGGACTGTTGTAGTTGTTGTTATGGAAGGACAGACTAGATAGGCCATGTGGTCTTTTTCTGTCATCATGTTTCTATGTTTCTTAAAAAACAAACATTTCTGCTTTTAAATATCAACTCCATAGTTTCCATTCTGTTTTCTGCTACTGGTATTTTAGGAAGTGCTATATAGCACATTCCCATTCTCTTTTCTTCTCTCCACATTTTAAAATTGCTCATTTTCAAGTGCACTGAAAAGGGCTCATTTATTTCCTCATTGAATGCTGTTAACAAAGAAAGCATCTCCATTTTGAAATATGCAGTCATTTGCTAGTTTATAGATAAAACACCAGTTTGATACAAGATAGTTAATCAGCAGTATTTTTACTGTTACCTCACTTTGCTAAAAGCCTGATTTTCTTTTTTTACCATTTGTTAGGCTTTTAATCCATAGGAAGTCAATTTCCCCTCATATATTAGTTTATTTTATATTTTCAAATTGATTCTACTATACATTGATTTCCTGTTGTGTGCATTGTATCCTAAGCTAGGATTATGCATTTAGTGGAAGTGGATATTCCTTCCACATAAAGGTTGCTTCAGATCTATAGGACCCTTATCTTGAAAAGGGAGAGTCCAATTTTATTGAAACTGCTAAAATCCCACTTAATTGAATTTTTTTTCTAAGATGTACAAGCTTAGTGAGTTTTGGTTTCCAATTCAACTCTAGCTTCTTGGCGTTTAAATTTCCAAACCCCATAAAGACCTTTATGAAAAAGAACTTGCACGAATATTGTATTTCTGATACGATGAATTACTGGAGAAGCTCAGGGTAAGAAGCACTGAAATATCAATACTTTATAGCACATCTTTTGATCATGCCAGCTTTTCATGGCCTGTTTAACACATTCCTATAGAAAAAAAAGATTATGTCTGAGCCTATACATTACAATGGTAGAGGAATGAAATGCTGCAGAATAGAATTAAGGAGTGCGCTAGAACAGGAATGAGAACTGCTTCACAATGTTTGGTACAAAGCTGAGCTAACTCAAAAAACTGTCATCTGAAATGTCTATCAGAGGATTCACACTTTTGATTCTTTGCTCTTTACTGGGGCATTCTAAGCTCTGTAAATATTACTTTTTGAACTCTTCTTTTGTGCTGTCTAATCTACAATACACTACTATACCTTCTTGTTAGGTATATTCTTTATTTACTTATCATGCTTGTCAGCCACCTATCTAGCAAGTTTGAAGTTGTGTGGTACAAAACATATGGTAGCAGCAAGCCATCTAGCAAATGCAACAAGACAACAAATTCAGACAGGTCATAAACAATACAAAATATGTAATAAAATCAACAGGATTAAAATAAATGAAGCTAGTTCTATAAAGCCATCCTATAAAGCCAATAATCAAATCAAAGAGGTAACAGCAGAGTTAGACAGAGAAAGCTACACTGCAGAGACATGTCTTGCACCCCATTTCCAGTAGGTTAAAGAATCATTGACCTTCCTAAGCTCATCAGGCACAGATTTCTATAGATAAGGGTGACTACGTGAATGAGCCCTTTACTGTGTGGTTCGAGCCTAGGAATGATCTACAATTCTCTTTTTGAGGGTCTAAGTGGTATATATCTATACAGACAATCTTTAAGGCATTTGAGTGTCATCACTTTAAAGGCCTTAAAAAACCAAAAAGGAATCTTGAAATTGATTCAAAATGTGAAGTGTGCCAATGAAGATCTTTTAGAAAGAGGGAAATGAAGATTAAAAGATGTGCTGAAGGGGTTTGATACCCTGCAGTCCATGTAGGTTTTAGGGAAGTGCCCAGGGAAAGAAATTCATTTCACATTTTCTCCAGTTTTTGGAATGGCAGATTTGCCATCTCTTCCTTTCTACACACACTACGAAGACCCTCATCTACTCATTAGCCATCTTCCATCTTGACTGTTGTAACCTGCTCCTCACTGGTCTCCCTCTGAATCATTTCTCTCCCCTTCAATCTATTCAAAACTCATCTGCACAGCTTATCTTCTGTCCGTGTCACTATGGTCATGTAACCCTTCTTCTCTTGTCACTTCACTGTCTCCCTATCTATTTCCACATCCAGTTCAAACCTCTCCTACTTACCTACAAGTGCATTCCTTCTGCGGCTCATCACTGCTTTTCCTCTTATCTCACTCTACACTCCTCGGGAACTCCGCTCCTCTGGCAGATCCCTTTAATCTATGCCCTTCTCTGCCACTGCCAACTCTAGACTTCGTTCAATCCACCCTGTTGCTCCTTATGCCTGGAAAAAACTACCTGAGTTAGTGTGTCAGGCTCCTTCTCTGACCCTATTCAACCCGAGGCAACAACACAACGCGGCTAGAGCTCCCTGACCCAGGTTGAGCACGCCGTTTCCAGTTATTCACACCACAGCTCCTGACCAGGTAAACGCAGTAATACTGAACTATATATACTATACAAACGCAATGACACAAATCAGTTGCTCATTCTGAACTACTGGAGAAATAACAGCCACTTATCCCGAACACTGTGTATTGCAGGCGTGGAACTTTAATCTGTCTCATGTTGTCAGAAATTTGCCAGTAATAGCTACAATATCTAAGCTGATTATTTTTGCATCTGTCTCATGTTGTCAGAAATTTGCATGTAATAGCTATAACATCTAAGCTGATCGATCTGTCTCATGTTGCAACAACTGGCAATTTGCCAGCAATAGCTATAAGTACCTAAGCTTATAAGTAACTAACCCTTGCTACAGGCAGTTAATCGTAAGCGCAGAGTTACCCCTCCAATGAGTTTGTAACAATCCGTAGATCGGATTTGAACCTCAACCTCACAACTCATGGCTCTCATCACCTATACAGTAATTCTCTGCCTCTACGTATCTCTAGCCACATATGCCTATGTACCACACTTGCCACAACACCAGGCAATAATATGGCATCCAGTTCTTATTCATGGCCCAATACTGTTACCTATACTACCACTGATATATCCTGCTTACCTTGCTCAAGATGAAGCCATACCCAACCCAGACCTGAACACGGTGGTAAAGGTCCCAGGCAAGCCCCGGAAAAAACACGGCTCCAAACTAAAACATAATAAACACAGGAAGCCGGCAGCCACAAATAATAGAAGCAAACAACAGCAACCATGCCAATTATCGCAATCCACTATCACGATCTGCCTTATCAACGCCAGATCGATTAGAAATAAAACCCACATCATACACAACATCATCTCTGACAACAAGCCCGATATCCTCTGTGTCACCGAGACATGGCTCACCGACACTGACCCAGCAATAGTAAACCAATTAACTAAACCCGACTACACATTATTTAACTGCCCCCCGGCCCAACAGGAGAGGAGGAGGAGTACTAATCATTGCCAGAGCCTCCCTAATGTTCACAAACACATCCCTAACTGAATCTGAAGGCATTGATATACTCAAGATTGAAAACAAAACGTCAATCCTTTGCTTAATCTATAGACCCCCCTCGGCCCACCACGAAACTTTAGCCGCTGCTCTAGAAATCATCTCAACCTCTGCAATCAAAAAACAGCGCATCATACTGGGTGACCTGAACCTACCATCCATACCCCCATTACAGGCGGACGCTTTCTTTGAAGCCATGAACCAGCTCGGATACGTACAAATCATTCAAGAACCCACCCATAACAAAGGTAACACCTTAGATATGGTGTTCTTATCACACAACATCCAACAAAACGAAACTCAAAAACCCGAACCTCGAGTAAACCCGGTCCCATGGTCTGACCACTTCCTAATTGAATTTGAAATCCACTTACCATCTTTAAAGGAAAAGTCTCAAGCCGACCCAAAAACGCATCAACAGAGGAAATTCCAAAAATTCAATAGTGAAGCATTGGTAACTTCTATATCTACACATTTTGAGTACACCATCACGGACCTAGACAAGCTGGTAATCTCATGGAACTCAGGGATCGAAGCAGCTGCAAGACCAACCTGGAAAGCCACGAACGCTGCAGCAAAAACAAGAACCGAACCATGGTACTCTCCTACCCTATGCAAAATGAAAAGAGAGCTGTGCAAACTGGAAAGGAAATGGAGGAAAACACAAACCAAGGAAGGCAAGCAACTATACCTAACACTCCTCTCGAAATACAAGAATGAGGTCAACCTCGCCAAAAAGAGTCACCACACTAACCTACTCAATAAAGCTCTTAATAGACCCAGAGAGCTTTTTGAGCTTGTAAAGTCACTCACCAAAACTTCACAGAACACTGTCTATGCAGACGATATAAAGGCCCAGACGCTTGCTGACCACTACGCCAAGAAACTACACCCGCAACTACCCACAATCATCGATCAAAGCATGTCATTAGTCCTCACCCCTCGAGAAACCAACACTGTCCCTCAAGCAGACTTTGCAGCAGAATGGAACACCTTCCATCAATTAGGTGAGCAACAAATCATAAGCATCATAACCAATTTAAACACCACTACCTCCCCTCTCGACCCATGCCCAGCCGCTTGGATTAAAGCAACTAAGAAGGAAATCGCAAAACCCATCGCTTACATTGTCAACCAGTCTCTGCAACAAGGTATCATGCCGACCCATCTCAAGAAATCACTTATAAGACCCATCTTAAAGAACAAATCTCTCAACAAAAGTGACCCTGCATCATATCGCCCAATCTCAAGCATATCATTCTTAGCTAAAACAATCGAAAAAGCGGTTCAGCAACAACTGCAAGATCACATAGACGATAGAAAAGCCCTGGATAAGCATCAATATGGGTTTCGTCAGCATCACGGAGTTGAAACACTACTGCTGGCACTCCTTGACAATCTCCTCAGGGGTCTCGAAAACAAAAACGCTATGTTCATACTTATATTCATTGATATCTCAGCTGCTTTTGATGCAGTTCACCACAACACCCTCTTAAACCGTCTTGCCTCCATAGGTATAGCAGGGACCCCCTTAAAATGGTTTGCATCATATATATCCAATAGGATGCAACAAGTGCAGTTCAACAATGATAAAGCTGATGCCTTCCCCCAAACTCAAGGGATCCCTCAAGGATCCGCCTTATCATCTCTCTTATTCAATTTGTATATAAAGCCGGTCTGCGAGATCTTTCAGAAACGCAACATCAATTACCACATCTATGCCGACGATGTGATGCTATACACGCAGCTTGACATAACACAACCAAACTTCAATCCGCTAGAAGAATGCCTTGACATGCTCCAATCATGGCTTCAACAAAACAACATGTCAATAAACCACAAGAAAACAGAGGTCATGTTTATCTCCAAGAAAGCCAATTTCATCCCGCCCACCACAGTCACCCTTAACAAAAGCATATATCATACGAAACCTGTAATAAAATATCTAGGAGTCCTACTGGACTGCAACCTTAGGATGGACAAACACCTCCGAACAATTAATCGAGCCATCTTTTACAAACTGAAAATTCTGCAACCACTTCGCAATATCCTCGAGAAATCTGACTTTAGGACTGTTGCACAAGCTCTAATTATTCCACACCTGGACTACTGCAATGCCATTCTGCAAGGGCTTCCAAAGAACACCCTAAGCATCCAGCAAATGGCTCAAAATGTTGCTGCAAGAGTCATCATGGAAAAGAAAGTCACAGACCACATAACCCCAGTACTAATGGAACTGCACTGGCTCCCAGTGGCCGCTCGCATCATCTTCAAACTGCTCATAACAACTTTAAAACTCATCCATAACATCGCACCATCCTACCTCAATAACCTAATCGCTATTCAACCATGCAACAGGAACAGAAGAACCATGAATCTCAACACTCTATGTGTTCTGACCAGCATAAGATCTGTCAAGGCTGAAACAAGCAATAGGGCATTCACATATACAGCACCAATCCACTGGAACCAACTCCCACATGAGTTGAGACTCACAAACAACTTGAGTGAATTTAGACGAAAGCTTAAAACCCATTTGTTTCAGACCCACTACAACCTGACCTAACTGCGATACTCTACCTCAACCAGATGACCTTTGCCTGCCACGGCGGCTTTAGGAATACTGGCATGTAATCATGTATGGATTGTACTTTTTGGCATGTAATCATGTATAAATTGTATATATTGGGCCCCCTCCCACGCTATCACAATCAAATGTATACCCAGATCTGCATGCCCTAATCAAATGTATATTGTATCCAACTGATTCTCCGTGTTATATAAATCATTGACTAATCAAAAATGTAAATCTGAAAGATTTCGCTGTATTGTACGATACATTATGATTCTGTAAAGTAAACCGCTGCTGATCATAGGAAGCAGCGGTATACAAATGTTTGCTAAATAAATAAATAAATAAATAAATAAACTCCAGGCTGAAGATCCACCTCTTTGAGGCTGCTTTTGGATCCTGATGCTCCTCATTCTCTTGTCCACTACTTATGTGCATCTTGCCATACTCTAGTCCCCAGTTTTGCAATGTCTTTTCATCTTGATGAGATTGTAAGCTCTGATGAGCACACACTGTGTCTTACATCTACATGTACAGTGCTGTGTACACCTTGCAGCACTATACAAATGATTATTATAATTAGCAGTAGTACTAGTGCTACTAAAGTTCTGAATCTGTTTTCCAGAGGATTTTTTAGTTCCTTAAAATGTTTGGGGTAGTGGGAGGGCATTTGCTTTGTTGTTTGATTAGTGTGCACTAAAGGACATGTTTACTACAGTGTGGTAAGCACTTCATGTGGGCCCATGCTAATAGCTACCATACAGTTGGTGAGTACCTACCATGGGTTGGGTTTCTGGTGGATCCTCCTCTACTACCATCTTGCTTTCAGTTGGTGTACCTTAGGGTTTTGTCTTGGGGCCTCTCCTTTTCTCTCTCTACACTCAGTCCCTTGGTGCACTTATTTCCTCCCATGGTTTTCAGTACCATTTTCATGCTGATGACTCTCAGATCTACTTTTGTGCACCTGAAATCTCTCCAGGAATCCAGGCCCAGATCTCTTCCAGCTTATCTGACATAGCTGCCTGGATGTCTCACTGCTGCCTGAAACTGAACATGGCAAAAACTGAGCTCCTCATCTTTCACCCTAAACCCGCCTCCCCCCTCCCTCTCTTCTCTATTTCTGTGGATAATAGTACACTCATCCCTATTTCCTCAGCTTGCAACCTTGGGGTCATCTTTGACTCTCTCTTTCCCTGCACACATCCAACAGATAGGTAAAACCTGTTGCTCTTTCTCTATAGAATTGGTAAAATTTGACCCTTCCTTTCTACGCACACCACATCCACTCACTAGTCACCTCCTGTCTTTACTATTGTAACCTGCTCCTCAAGGGTCTTATTCTGAATCATATTTCTCCCCCTTCAACTCAACTGCACGATTATCTTCCACCAGTGTTGCTATGCTCATATAACCCCTCTTCTCAAGTCACTTCACTGGCTCTATATCCATTTCCACATCCAGTTCAAACTTCTACTACTACTACTATTAATCATTTATATAGCACTACAAGGCATATGCAGTGCTATACAAACATGTATAGAAGACAGTCCATGCTGGTAGAGCCTAGTTAAGACAGACAACACAATACAAGAGAAATAAGGGGTTCAATAGGGAGAGGGGAACAAGAGATTAGGATCCAAAAGCGGCCTCAAAGAGATAAGACTTGACATAAATATACAGGAAGTTTGTTCCAGGCATAAGGAGCAGCAGGGTAAAAAGACTGAAGTCTAGAGTTGGCAATAAAAGAAAAGGGCATAGAGAGAAGAAAGCCAGAGGAGGAGCGGAGTTCATGAGGAGGGGTGTAGGGAAAGAGGACAGAGGAAAGGTAATGAGGGACAGTAGAATGAATGTATTTATAGATTAGAAGGAGAAGTTTGAAATGGATATGGAAATGGAAGGTGAGCCAGTGAAGTGATTTCAGAAGAAATATGAGTGTATTGGGGCTGGCAAAAGATTATCTGCACAGCAGAGTTCTGAATAGATTGAAGAGGAGAGAGATGACTCTGAGGGAAACAGTAGTCAAGACTGGAGATAACTAAAGAGTGGACAAGATTTTTAGTTGTGTGTTCAGAGAGGAAGGGGCAAATTTTGTTAATGTTATAAAGAAATGAAAGGTTTTAGCAATCTGTTCACGGGCCCCAATTCTATAAGGCGAATAGCGGGGTTGCACATCCCACCAGAACGTATAACGGGTCTGGCACCAGGATGTACAGGGCCAATTCCACTCAAGGCCATGTATGGCCTGAGGACACTGGGGGGATGGCCAGACTATTCCACCTCAGAAGTGGAATAAATGCTGGCTGCACCCCCCACCCCGGATTGGACGGCCAGTATCCTGTTTCCAACAGTGGCCAATCTTGGTCATAAGTATCTAGCAGTTTCCCCAAAAGACACAGGTTCCACAATGCGTGTATTGGGGCAAGTAGTGGATTTCCCGGGTCCCCTTTAATAATGGTTTATGTACCTTTCCTCCACGAACTTGTCCAACCATTTTTTAAACCCAGCAACACTAACAGTTTTTACTAATCCTCCGGTAATGAATTCCAGAGTTTGATTATGTGTTGAGAGAAAAAATTTTCTCTTATTAGTCTTAAATAGATTACACTGTAGCTTCACTACATGTCCCCTAGTCTTTCTATATTTTGATGGCATAAGCAACCAATCTATATTTACTCATTCCACTCCATTCATTAATTTATAGACTTCTTTCATATCTTCCCTCAGCTGTCTCTTTTCAAGGTTGAAGAGCACTAACCTTTTTACCTTCTCCTCATAGGGGTATCCTTCCATCCCCTTTACCATTTTGGTGGCTCTTCTCTGTACCTTTTCTAATAACGTTATATCCATTTTAAAATATGATGACCAGAATTGCACACAATATTCAAGGTGTGGTCTCACCATGGAACAATATAGAGGCATGACAATATTGTTTGTTTTATTCTCCATTGCTTTCCTTATGATTCCTAGCATTCTATTTGCTTTCATGGCCCCTGCTGCACACTGGGTGGAGGGCCTCAATGTGTTATCCACGATGACACCTAAATCTTTTTCCTGGGTAGTGGTTCCTAATGTGGAATCTTGCATCGTGTAGCCATAGTTTGGGTTGTTCTTTCCTAAATGCATAACTTTGCACTTGTCCACATTAAATTTCATCTGCCATTTGAACATCCAGTCTTCCAATTTATCAAGATCCTTTTGCAATTTTTCACAATCCTCTTGGGTTTTAACAACTTTGAATAATTTTGTGTCATCTGCAGATTACCTCACTCATTATTTCCATTTCCAGGTCATTTATGAATATATTAAAAAGTAGCGGACCCAGCACAGATTCCCGGGGTACTCTACTATATAACTTTCTCCATTGGGAAAATTGGGTATTTAGCCCTACACTCTGCTTTCTATCTTATAATCAGCTCCTGATCCACAATAGTATACTGCCTTCTCTCCCATTACTTTTTAATTTCACCAAGAATTTCTCATGAGGGAACTTGTCAAAGGCTTTCTGAAAATCTAGATACACTATATCAACCGACTCACCTTTGTCTATCTGTTTATTCAGACCTTCAAAAAAAACATAACAGATTAGTAAGACAAGATCTTCCTTGGCTAAAGCCAAGTTGGTTGTCTCCCATTAAGGCAAGACAATCTACATGTTCAGTAATTTTGTTCTTTATAATGGTTTCTACCATTTTTCCCGGTACCAACATCAGGCTCACTGGTCTGTAGTTTCCCGGATCACTCCTGGAGCCCTTTTTAAAAATTGGCAATACATTGGCCATCCTCCAATCTTCAGGTATTACAGATGATTTTAATGATAGTTCACAGATTACTAATAGTAGGTCTGCAATCTCATATTTCAGTTCTTTCAACACCCTTGGATGTATACCATTCAGTCCAAGTGATTTGCTACTCTTCGATTTATCAAATAGTTATAATGCATCTTCCAGGTTATCGATATTTCTTTCAATTCTTCTGCAGCATCACCTTCAAATACCATTTCAGTCATGGGTAACATCCCTACATCTTCCTCAGTAAAGACCAAAGCAAAGAATTCATTCAGTCTCTCTGCTATGGCCTTGTTCCCTCTTAGTGCCCCTTTTACCCCTCTATCATCTAATGGTCCAAATGACTCTCTCAAAGGGTTTTTTTGCTAAAAATGTACTTGAAAAAGTCTTTATTATCCATTTTTGTTTCCACAGCAAGCTTCTTCTCAAATTTTCTCTTTGCCTGCCTGATCAATGCCTTGCATCTAACTTGCCACTGCTTATGTTTTTCCAGTTTTCGTCATTTGGCTCCTTTTTCCATTTCCTGAAAGAAGCTTTATAGGCAACAATGCCATGACAGCAATGGACCTGACACAGATCATAAAGGAACCAACACATGAAAAAGGAAACACACTGGACCTCATATTTCTAAACTCCCAAACCGCCTCCGCATACAGAAGTCCGTCAATCTCACCAGTACCATGGTCGGACCACTACATCATCAACATAGCTCACACCTACCAACCAAAAAATAACAGAGGAAACGGACAACACACAAGGAGATTCAAAGCATTCAACAAAGAAGACTTCCTAACCCAAACCCTGCCTAAACTACTCACGAACTCCAGCAACCTTGATGACCTAATCCACAACTGGAACACCACAATCTCCTCAGCATCCAGCGCAACTATAAACAAAACCAATACCAGACCCACCTCCTCAAAAGCCCGATGGTTCACCCCCATCCTCCGGATACTAAAGACCATTCTTAGATGAGCAGAAAGGAAATGGAGGAAAACCAAAACCGAAAAAGACAAAACAAAATACCTCTACAAACTCTCTACATATCACTCAGAAACCGACAACGCGAAGAAAAACTACAACACCAAAATCATCACGACAGCCATAAACAAACCTCGAGAACTTTTCCAAATTGTCAAAAAACTGACAAAAGCACCTAGTAAATCTGACCAGCTGCCAGATATCCCCCCTGATCTCCTAGCCCGGCAATACAAACAACTTCAACAACCGCAAAGCTCAAACCACTATGCTGAAACAACCAAGACGAATCCATGCACCATCATAAACAAAGACTGGAATACGTTCGACACAACCTCAAAAGAAGAAATATCTTCCACCATCTCCTGCCTGAACACCACCACCTCCCTGATGGACCCCTGCCCTACTGATTGGATAAAGAAAACCAAAGAAGCCCTGAGTACACCGTTAACCCACATCATAAACGAATCCTTTACCCAAGGACACATGCCAGACGCCCTCAAGACCACAATAATTCGACCGACCCTGAAAAAGCACAACCTACACCCCCTAGACCCCTCCTCCTACAGACCAGTAGCAAGCCTCTCCCTCACCACCAAGATAATAGAGAAGGTAGTCCAACGTCAACTCCAAGAACATCTGGACATCAACAATATACTAGACCCCCAGCAACACGGCTTCCGACCACTACATGGAGTCGAGACCCTCATGACCACACTGATGAACACCCTTATCATAGGAACCCAAGAAAAACACTCCGGATACATCCTGATCTTCCTAGATATATCAGCGGCCTTTGACACCATCTCTCACGACATCCTCATACACAGACTCCAAACAATTGGAATCAAAGATACTGTACTCCAATGGTTCAGGTCCTATCTAACCAACCGACAGCAACTGATCCGCACCAGCACCTCAACTTCGCCCCCCCTACTGGCAACATCAAGGAGTACCTCAAGGATCCACATTATCAGCCATGCTCTTCAATATCTACCTCCGTCCACTCTGCTCAGTCATACGCACCCACAACATCAACTTCCACATATACGCAGACGACATAATGCTCTACGCACCAATTACAACCACAAACCCAGCAAATGACCAGCTATCAGCCTGCTTCACTAAGGTATCCAACTGGCTACAAGAGAACAACCTATCCATTAACATTAAAAAAACCGAAGCTCTTATAGTAACAAAAGACCCAGACTTCAAGCCACCTACCCACCTCAGCATGGGAACCACGCAAATTCAAGTACAGCCACAAATAAGATATCTAGGCATTATCATTGACCAAGCTCTAACCCTTAAGCATCAAATCAACAAGACCACCGGAACTATATTCCACAAAGCTAAAACTGTACAACGTCTCCGACCCCTCCTCGAACCTCAGGACTTCAGGATAGTAATGCAGGCTGTGACACTCCCACATCTGGACTTCTGTAACATAATCTACCATGGACTACCCGCCACATAAACCAACCCCCTCCGAACTGCCTTAAATACTACGGCAAGGATTATTCAGAATGCGAAAAAACGGGACCACATCACTCCAATCCTAAGAGACCTACACATTCTTCCCATCGAAGCAAGAATCAAGTACAAAGCCATCCTACTCACCCACAAAACCATCCACCAAACACAGAACACCCCGCTTCACACCTTACTACCTCGCCCGATCCACGGCAGAACAACCAGACAATCCTCCAATAACTTCATCACCATCCCCCACAAAAGAACCAAGTCCACACAACGGACCTGCAACAGAGCCTTTGAACTTTATGCTCCATCCCTCTGGAACTCTCTGCCGAACCACATCAGAAACAACGGTGATCTCACATCTTTCAAAAAACAGCTGAAAACGGTCCTATTCCGTGAACATCTCTGAACAGAAACACCACCCCCTCTTCAAGAACCCATGATTAGAAACTGCAAGATTGTAAATGTCTATGTCCATCCCAAATCATTAATGTGTTGTGACCGCTTTGATTGAAGGATAAGGCGGTATACAAAACTGTCTAAAATAAAATAAATAAAAAAAATTAATGTTGCCCCATGGTGATGGCCCCACCCTATAACCATTGATTCCCCCCCCCCCCCTGTTATGTGTTACACCGCTTTGACCCGGTGAAAAGCGGGATATAAATACAGTTAAATAAATAAATAAACAGCCTCTCTGACCTCACCTTTAAACCATGCTGGCAGTTTTTTGGACTTCCTTCCACTTTTCTTAAAGTGTGCAATATAGCTTGTCTGGGCTTCCAAGATAGCATTTTTAAACAACACCCATGCTTGATGTAAATCTTTAACCTTTACAACTGCTCCTTTTAGTTTTTTCTTAACTATCTTCCTCATTTTATCATAGTCTCCCTTTTGAAAGTTAAAAGGTAGTAGTGTGGATTTCCTTGCCATCCTTCCTCAATTTATTAAATTCAACATGATCATGCTATGATCATTATTGCCAAGTGGCCCCAACACCCTTATCTCTTGCACCAGATCTGGTGTTTCACTAAGGACTAGGTCCAAAATGATTTCCCCTTTTATCGGTTCATGAACCAGCTGCTCCAAAAAGGAGTCATTTATTTCATCTAGAAACTTCATCTCCCTAGCCTGCCATGACATTGACTCAGTCGATACCGGGGTAATTGAAATCACCCATTATTATTACTGTGCTGTAACTTTTGTTAGCTTCCCTGATTTCTTTGAGCATTTCATCATCCATTAGTTCATTTTGGCTAGGCGGTCGATAATACACCCCCACAGCCATCATCTTCCCCTTCCCCTATTTACATGGAATTTCATTCCATAGAGATTCTACAGTGTATTTTGTTTCCTACAAAACTTTAAACCTTTGTGACTCAATGCACTCTCTATCACATGGTGAAACCCCTCCAACAATTTTATCTGCTCTATCATTATGATATAGTTTGTATCAGGTATCACAGTGCCCCACTGGTTGTCCTTCTTCTGCCATGTCTCTGAGATACCAATCATATCTAACCTCTCATTTAGTGCTATATATTCTAACTCTCCCATCATATTTTTTAGACTTCTAGCATTTGCATACAAGCTTTGTAAAGGTTGTATTTTATTCATGTTAATTTTGTCATCGGTAGGCAGGGGTAATTTGGACTCTTTAAGCTCTGTCTGTCTGTACTTAAGGGCATTTTGGTTACTTTTGTCTTTATTTGAACCTCTCTGTTGATATGCCCTAACTTCAATCCTTTGCTAGTATCCTTGAAAGATACATTGTTCAGCTGTCAGCTTTCTCCTATTATCTAGTTTAAAAGCTGCTCTATCTCTTTTTTAAAGGTTAATGCCAGCAGCCTGGTTCCATCTCGCTTAAGATAGAGCACATTCCTTCAGAAAAGCCATTCCTTTCCCCAGAAGGTTCCCCAGAGGTGGAATTGCATTTCGGAGAATGCTAACCTGGTAGTTCTGGATTTCAACGTCCCACCTAAAAGTCTAAATTTGGCCTCTAGAACCTCCCTATCACACTTTCCTATGTCATTGGTCCCAACATGTACCAAGACACCAGACTCCTCCTCAGCACTATCTAAGAACTTGTCTTGGTGGCGCATGAGGTCTGCTACCTTTGTACCAGGCAGCATGTTACCAGGCAATCCTCATGTCCACCAGCCACCCAGCTATCTACATGCCTAATGATCGAATCACCAACTACAATGACTGTCCTAACCTTCCCCCGTGGGCACATGGCCCTGGAGAAACCTCCTTGGTGCAAGAGGGTTTTACATCACCTGGAGGACAGGTCCTAGCTACAGGATCATTTCCTGCTACACCAGGGTGATGCTCTCCTGTCAGGTGACCTCTCTCCTCCATGGCAACAAGGATGCTGGCAGACTGGAGGTGGGACTTCAGCACTAAATCCCTTTAGGTCTTGTCTATGTACCTCTTTGACTTCCTTATGTCCTTCAAGTCTGCTACTCTAGCCTCCAGAGATCAGACTCATTCCCTGAGAGCAAAGAGCTCCTTGCACCTAGTGCACACATAAGACTCCTCACCAATTGGGAGAAAATCATGCATGTGGCACTCAATGCAAAAGCCCCCATCTCGCTGCTAGACTGCTGTCTAATATGTGTGAGGGACTCTTAATATATGTGAGGGGCTGCAAGAATGGATATTGACTTCACTGGAAAGGGCGGCTGAGACTTCTGTTCCTTCTTCTTCATCCAAGCAGCGGAATACTGGGTGTCTTCCAGGTCAGTTGGAACAGGGCCGGTATGATGCATGCACAAAACTGTTGTTTGCACAGAGCCCCACAGTTCAGGGGGGCCCTGTGCCAACTTCATCCTGTACATGCTGTCTGACTGAGAGTGCGTCGTGACACCCGACCAATTGGCATTTGGCATCGACCTGGCCCCGGATGGCCTGCTGCTGGGATTCAATCTGGTCTGGCAGGCCCCCGCATGGAAAAAACAACAACTGAATTTGATCGTTATGCTGTGGGCCACAATTTAGCGATTAAACTCAGTTGGTTTTTTTCCATGCCTCACATGTTGCCTGACGTCAAGCTGATGTTTATGTGCTGGCCCATGCACCTTGGAAGAGAAGCACTTTAGACCCAACTCCTCCCATCCAGCATGCTCATGGCTTCATTTGCATGTGGTGCAGCTGCTGGAGCAGAAAGAGTCAAGAGAACGAGGCAGTTATGGAGCTGGAGAGGAGAGGACAGGAGGCACCTCTAGACAGATATGGGCTGCCTTGCAGCACAGCTGAGCAGGCCAAGGCTCGGGGGAGGCCCCTTCTCTCGAACCAACACTCCAACAGCAATTGCATAGCAGAGGCAAGGCTGTGGCTCTGGATCTGGATTCAGAGGAGAAGAGATTCTGTCCAGCCAGGTGATGTTTTATAATTAATTTTCTTTCACTCTCTTTATTATTTTCAAATACAAAACAGTTTTGGAACCAGATAATTTAAACTATGTCAAGTTTTTTTTTAGTAAATAGACTCTAACCCTTCACTCTAATCTGCATCTACACCCTATCTATTAAGTGAATCTAAAGTGACCGATACTTCTCTATATTTTTACTTGTTCTGTTTTTTTGTCGGAGGTTTTTGCCATGAGAGATTACTCCCTCCCGAAGCGTAACTTCCCTTTTAATCACTTTTATGGTAATCTAACCACCGTATAAAATGCTGTGAGGTAATTCCAATCAAATGTAATGCTACATCACAGTCACAATCACAACCCCATTTAAAGTTCCACACTGCAGATCTTAACGAACACAGCACTGCGTTTAGAGCCACACTCTCCTTTCCGGCCCTGTCTCAACGCTTAAATATCTGCTATCATTTGTACTCATCTGATTAATGTATCCCAGCCTTTGGAGTTTCAGCTTCCTGCCTTTTCTCCGAACATTTCTTGTTCTTTCGGTTCTTTATAAAGAGAAATAATGCAGTTCACCTCCCATTTAGACTGGACACTCCTGTTGTTTCAGTCGCACTTGCTGATCAAATTCAAAAGGAACAGCGAAAAGTTCTTAAATCCTATATCAGCCCACTACTGTGACCTCATATTAAGCTCATCCAATCCAATTCCAAATTCAGCCCCTTCGGTTCTAAAGAGCCAATCCGAAAAATCCAACTCTGTTCCAGCCATTGAAGACGTTGCTCTCTATCCCCTCCTCTAGGATTTTCAGGAACATGATCTATGATTCGCCATTGAAAGTCTAAAAATGAATGATTAAAATCCATACAATGTTGAACTACAGGGGCCGAACTTACTGCATTTCGTATTCGTGAGGCATGCTCCTGTAAACGAAGTTTTACCTTTCGAATAGTCCATCCAACATATACCTTTGTACAGGGGCAAACCAATATATAAACTACATAAGTTGTAGAGCAGGTAGTTAACCATTTAGACGTCTGCTTTATAGTAGAATTAGGAATGGACCATTCCAAACCTTCAATGGTCCGCTGACAGAGGTCACAAGATAAACCCTTAGAGCATGCAAAATGACCTCTTGGGGAATCCTCTGAAATTCGTGCTGATCCAACCTGTGCATTACTTATCAGATTACCAATGTTCAAGCCCCTAGTATAGGCTATCCGTAATGGCTTCTGAAAGCAAGAATGAAGAGCCAAAACATGCCAATGCTTTTTAAGAATGGTTCTGATATTAGGAATATTAGACATATAAGTTAATATGCCTGTTATAAAATCGGCTTCAACCTGTTTATTACTGGAATCTCTTAGCCACTCTCTATGTGTATAGCGGGCCCTTGTCAGGGCTTGTTTCACTATGGCTAAAGGATAACCTCTATGTAACAGCCTTAACTTCAAATCTTGAGCATGATATTCAAATTCTTGAATGGAACTGCAAATTCGCCGTAGACGTAAAAACTGCCCATAGGGCAGACCTCTCTTTAGGGCTGGAGGATGAAAACTAGAATAATCTAAAAGAGTATTTCTTTGCACTGGTTTTCTATAAAGTGTTGAACCCAAGCGAGAGCCCTGTTTAAAAATTTTTACATCCAAAAACTCCAACTCCTGTGTATGAAAATGTAGTGTGAAAGTTAGATTATCCTTCTGAACATTCAGCCAATCTATGAAAGCAGGTAAGGCTTCTTCAGTATCTTTCCAAAGAAAGAAAATATCGTCCAGAAATCTAACCCATAGGCTTATCTTGGAATACCATTCAGAAAGGAAAATTTTATCCATTTCAAAATCCGCTAAATAGAGCATGGCAATTGATGGGGCCACAGTGACCCCCATCGCAATTCCGTAAATCTGGTAAAAGAATTCCCCCTCAAACTGAAAAAAGTTCTTAGTCAAAATCAATGACAACATTTGCAGAAAGAATTCTTTCGGTATTCGAGCAGGTAAAGGTACCTCTAACTTCCTTATTACTTCCAACGCCTCCCTCTGGGCGATATTAGTATATAAAGCTACCACATCCAATGATACTAAAATTACATCTTCAATAGGCTGCATAAAAGAATCCACCTTCTCCAAAAAATGAGACGTATCTCGTAGATATGAAGGTACTTGTTGTGCACATGGCCTCAAAAATATGTCACTGAGATGGATTTATGTATTTTTGGTACAGTATAGAAATTAGGGACCAATGGATGCTTTGGTGTCAAAAAATTAAATTCTTTTTTCGTTAACCAACCATGATCCAATCCCTCTTGTACCAAATTCATAATCATTGCTCGCACTTCTATTGTTGGATCACACTCTAGATGTTGATAGAATTTGTTATCATTCAATTGTGTTCGGGCAGTTTGTAAATATTGTTCCACAGATTGGATCACTGTTGCCCCTCCTTAATCTGCTCTCTTTATAATTATGTTCGGGGTTTGGCATAAATTCCTTTAATGCTTGCCATTGAATTTTCGTCAAATTGTTGGTAATATAATGCGCTCTATTATTAGAAAAAGATAGTTCCATCTGCTGCAGGTCTTGTAAAACCAATTGCTGGAATGTTGAGATAAATGGATCCATTTCACCCGCAGGAATCCATTTGGATGGTGATCGAACCACTGACACATCCGGTGTTAACGGGTTTGTAGCGCAAAAATGAATGACTCGCAATTTTCGAAAAGATTTTTGTAAGGCTATCCGAACCTGAAAAGGCTGGTATTGAACCCGAGGAACAAATGAAAGCCCCTTATTCAATACCAGTTCTTGAGCCTCTGTTAGGGGGAATCCTGAGATATTTATAACTGTGGTTTCGCCCGTGTTCTGGTAACTGGACCTTGAATCTGATCTACCGCAAGATCCTGATAATCTTCCCCTGATTGCCAACCCCGTCGCCGGCCTCTTCCTTGCCGGACCCGACGAAAAACCTGTTCCTGTGGCACAAAATGTTTAGACATTACAGCTCTGCCCCACCGAGCAGTACCATATTCTCCCGAACTCTCTTCTTCAGATTCAGCTTCAGAGGAGGTGGGAAAAGAAACTGATTTATGTTGTAATACTGTCTTCTTAGCCCATGTAAATACTTGGTCCAATTCATAATCTTTTTGGTCCCTATTGAATTTCTTAATTTTTATAGACTTAACATAATCCCTAAATTGATCTAATTGTGTGGACATTTCTGCCATCTGAGAATTAAACCGTTCTTCAGTAAGATTTGATTTGATTTGTAGTTCTAATGATTTTACATCCACTTTTAGCTTCTGTTGTTCTATAAGAGACCTCTGACTTAGTAATGCCACCAAATCCAAACTACATTTGTTAAGGATGCTATTCCATTTGGCATGAAATTCCACATCGTCTATATATAATTTCGGGGGTTTTAAAACCCGCAATCCTCTAGGGCTCATTGTAGATTTTAAATACTGATTCATAGTTAATTCATGTAATTCTGTCCTTATTAATTTCTTATTTAACAATAATAAATCGTGAAACGAGGACAAATGGAGCATGGCTTGAGTATCATCGAATAAAGCAGGTCTTTTGACCAACTGTTGAATCTGTTCATCCGTAAAGGCAAAAGTTGCTTGATTGGATTTCAAAGCTGAAACTGAAACTCCAAAGGCTGGATACATTAATCAGATGAGTACAAATGATAGCAGATTTTTAAGCATTGAGACAGGGCCGGAAAGGAGAGTGTGGCTCTAAACGCAGTGCTGTGTTCGTTAAGATCTGCAGTGTTGAACGTTAAATGGGGTTGTGATTGTGACTGTGATGTAGCATTACATTTGATTGCGATTACCTCACAGCATTTTATACGGTGGTTAGATTACCATAAAAGTGATTAAAAGGGAAGTTACGCTTCGGGAGGGAGTAATCTCTCATGGCAAAAACCTCCGACAAAAAAACAGAACAAGTAAAAATATAGAGACGTATCGGTCACTTTAGATTCACTTAATAGATAAGGGTTTTTTTAGAGCAAAAGAATTTCCATTTCTAGGGAAGAAGGTGGGACCAGAAAAAAGCTTGGTTAATTAGTGTTTTTTTTTAACTTTTTTTCTGGTATTCAGTCAGACATTTGGATTTATCACATTGTCATTGAAATCTGTGTAAGGCTGCTGTCTGAACATTTATGGATTCATTCAGTGGGGGCTGGGGCATGTTTACTAAGGGGTGCTAAGTGGTTTGTGAGGCCACTGACTGCAGTAAGTTATCATGCAATCATAATAATTACTTCATGCTATTTCCCATGTGCATTAGAGAATGGGTGGTTCCGGGGTTAGGGCCGGGATAGAGAATTGACGAGAGCACAATGCAGTTAGTTTGGGGGTAGGGTATCTATCCTGCACCTAATGGTCAATGCTGCAGTTAGTCTCAGGGTACAAACAAAATATTTTAATACTGAAGAACTAGAAGGAGTGAGTGGCGGGGGGTGGGGGGATAAGTGGGGTAAGGATGAAGGTCACAAGTTTTAGAAACCCTAATGAAATAGATGTGCACCCTAAATTCCCTTTGGAAATACACATATCTATTTCATTAGGGTCTGTAAAAGTTGTGACCTTAAGCTTATCCCATTTCCCCCTCCCCCGCCTCAAAAGAACCTCTCTAAAAGACAGGGAAGTAAAGAACATGAATACTGTATGGGGAAAATAAATTCCCACTGCTTTTAAATGAGCTCAGAGCTGTGGATATCAATCAGTATATATGTTGTAGTGAGTTCTACTGGTTATGTTGGATATGCCAAGAACAAGCTTAGACACCTGTGGCTGTTCTATATATGACCTTGTCAAGCAATTCATTTTGCCTTTTATTGATATCTCCACTTAAGATATATACTGGATCTGTGCTGTATATAACAATCTCTTACACACAAAAAGGAGCGGAGAGTCTATTGGCAGGAGATCCAGCATTTATTGAAGTTCACCCCAACACGTTTCGGCATGCGCTTTCTTCAGTGTGAAAAGCCTCATACAATAAAACAATAAATATGATAAAATCACATAATTAACAAAATGAACTATAGAGAACAATAAATAATCAATATATCATAAGTAAAAAACATAAAATCCCAATTAAAAAGGGACAAAACTAAAATATAAGTACAACATAAAAAAGTGACATGTGATTATAACAAATGAATAAAAATAAATAAATATAAATGCATGTATATCACCTCTTAAAGTGCATTGTGTGTGTTACCTAAAAGACAAACATAATTGCAAAAGAAACAAATCTGAAAAGCCACAACTGTAAAACAAAATTGATAATACAGGTACAAACTTAAAAGAAGCAAGTAAAAGTGGTTGCAGGGCGGACATTGACAGATTCTAATACAGTGGACAACATTGCCCAGAATAAAACTTTTTCTAATAAAAATCCATGCATGTGATAAAAAATGTAAAACCAATGTACACAGCAATCTAAAAAGCCCATTGGCTAAACTGAAAAAAAAGAGGGGACGAGAAAGGACAGAGTAGAACATCCACAAAGTGCACAAATGAAAAATAAAACAATGAATAATATGGGTTGTGGGACATGCAGCCCCACAATCCGCCTAAACTCTATTCCCCCACTGGCTCTCCCCATAAGTCCTGTGCTTCAGGATGGGGAGAGGCAGTGGGGGAGGGGGAGTACGGGATTGGGCCGCCCAGCAGCATGTACAGGGCCGATTCGGGTCATAACCCTGAATCTGCTGCCGGGCCTTCTGGGGTTAGGGTTGCCAACTGACAGGTTTTCAGCCGGCCTGGCCGGTTTTTCCATGGCCAGGCCGGCTGCCGGCACAGATATAGAACCGGCCCTTGAAAAGCTGTTTTTTTGCTCTAGCCGCGAGATCGGGAGCGGCCAGAGCAAAAAAAACAACTTTTCTCCATAATGCACGCGCGCAAACGCGAACGTAATCGATCCTCCGTGCAGCCGCTGCTTCTGCTTTTCACAGAGCAGCGGCTGCAATAAAGTTAATTTGAAAAGGAAGAGAAACCTGAGGAGCCCTCCTCCCTCTGACATCACTTCCTCAGGGGCTGCAGAAGGACAACCGGAGGGCTCCTCAGGTTTCTCTTCCTTTTCAAATTAAGTTTATTGCAGCTGCTGCTCTGTAAAAAGCAGAAGCAGCAGCTGCACGGGGCAAAGCAGAGGCAGCACTGAGGAGTGGGGGGAGGGGTGGAAGCAGCATTAAGGGGGGTGCAACACTAAGGGGGGGAAATGAAGCAGCACTAAGGGGGTGAAGCTGCACTAAGGGGGGCAAAGCTACACTAAGTGGCAGGGGGTGAAGATGCACTAGTGGGGGGCGAAGATGCACTAAGGGGGGGGTGGTGAAGCCGCAGTGCTGGTCGGGGGGGAGGCCAAGGACTACAAATGGGCTGTGATGAGGGGGGGAACCTGGACTGGGAAAGGGCTAAGGGGGGGGGGGTGACTTGGACTGGAAATGGGCTATGAGGGGGGAGGGGGAACTTGGACTG
Organism: Ichthyophis bannanicus; assembly: GCA_033557465.1. Lineage (NCBI taxonomy): Eukaryota > Metazoa > Chordata > Amphibia > Gymnophiona > Ichthyophiidae > Ichthyophis > Ichthyophis bannanicus. The sequence goes on along the minus strand of CM066032.1, from coordinate 1,340,920,405 downwards.
GAAATAGGCTGTGATTAGGGGGGCTAGGACTGCAAATGGGCTGTGATGGTGGGGGGGCTAGGACTTCTAATGGCCTGTGATGTGAGGGCTAGCACTGGAAATGGGCCGATGAAGAGCTGGAATAGGACTGGAAATGGGCTGATGGGGGGCATGGGAGAATGGGACTAGAAGAGAGTGGATGCTGGGTGGGTCTAGAACTATAAGGGAACTGATTTTGGGGGAGGACTAGAATGGATGGGGAATGAGAATGGAGAGGGGAAAAGATATTTTGTGTGGAAGAAAAGTCTACGATGGGCCGGGTATTGGGAGAGTAAGAGGGGCTTGAGAATGGAAGGGTGAAATTTAAATGGATGATAAAGGAATAAGGAAAGAATTGGGGGAAAGAGCAAAAGGGAAACAAGCAGAAATAGAGAGAAAATGGAAAACATCTAAAAGAGAAGAAAGGACAAATGGATAGCTTGCAGAAGACACAAAGAAACCAGAAGAAAGTGACTGGAACTGAAAAATAAAATGCCCAAACAGAAGGAAGAAAAATACTTTTTATTTTGAATTTATTAACTGGAATATGTCTGGTCTGGGAAGTGTCTATTGCTAACATCTTTGCGTTTTTGTTTAGTGCAAGAGGAAATTACTTTATAGTTTTATTTCTCCAGTGTTGTACATTTCATGTTTGGCTTTTGGGGTTCCCAGTTTAATTATTATCTGACCAAGGAAGTTAGCCTACATGTATCCTCGGTAATTTTTGTGGGTGGGGCTGGGGGCAGGGCAGGGGTGGGACTAGGGGCGGAGAATGGGTGGAGCATGGCGAGCCACAGGTGTCGGGTTTTTCTTGGTGAAAAAGTTGGCAACCCTATCTGGGGTGTACTACTTATATCATCTCAGAGGTGGTGTAAGCAGCATTTTTTGGAGCCACCCCCAGGGCCGGGGCCAGGGCCGGATGCAGGGGAGGGGGGCAGCTGTGGGTTGGGTGTTGGTGATTTTGGGGGCCAGAGATGCAGATGTCTGGGGTAGTCAGGCAGGAGGGACACACAGGGCCATCCTTGGGTCCGATTCTGGCTCCCACGGGAACGTCTTGTTCCCATGTATCAGAATTGTGTCCTAACGGCGACGTCTTCAGCGGGGACATCCGGACGGCCCGAATGTCCCCTTCCTGGAGTGAGGCTCTATGGGAGCAATCATATGCTTTCTATAATAAAGCCAGTACTGAATTCTTGACAGAGAAGATTATAACAGCAACACAGGAAGTAGCACAATGGGGAGGAGGTGGGAAAAATAAAAGAAGGAATCTATTTTTTAAACCCTAATTTCTATGCTGCTCTGTAGGCAGAAATATAAGGGTAGAAACAAACCATGATTAGCGCGACCCTCATGCATGTGCTGTACATGGAACCCATATGTAAGTGAGGTGCAATTACCAACAGACATATATGAACAAGTAATCGTGCTCCAAGTGTCAGCCCAAGCATAATGATGGCTTATACTGTGTAACACTCACTAGCTCCACAGTAATTCTATTGTGTGGAGATGAACTGTGCCTAATAATTCTATAAAATGAAAAAAGGATTTTTGGTCAATAACTGGTACCAAAAATGCGTGGGAAAGATCACAAGTAAACAGTGTAAGGGAATGACAAAAACTTGCCTGAGTGTTCATCAGCTTCCACAATGAGTGAACGCTATTTTGAAAAAGGAGACACTAATGGCAATTCACTCCTTAAGAATGCCAACTTGCGTGCCAAAAACGGAGTCAAAGGGCACACAAAAGAGAATCATGCAAAAATCAGGCTATTTACAAGTATGTGAATAAAATAAAATTTAACATTTTGAATAATAGGACACTGGCAAGCGATCATGAACTGCTTACTTGTGATCTTTCCCACACATTTTTGGGATGCTACTATTGAACACAAATCTTTTTTCATTTTATAGAACTGATCATCTCCACACAATAGAATTACTGTGCAGCTAGTGAGTATTACACAGTATAAGCCATTATTATTCTTGGGCTGACACTTGGAGCGTGGTTACTTGTTAATTCTCAGAAGTTCTACCTGTTCTTGGTAAGGGGGCAGAAAGGCTGCATCACATAAACAACTTTAATACATGGCTCCAAACCTGGTGCAAACAAGAAGGATTCAGATATATAGGTAACTGGGGAAAACAGATGGATCAACAAGAGACTGTACTGTGCTGATGGACTACATCTCTCTGTCGCAGGGAAAAGGATCCTAAGTGAAAAATTTAGGCAGTATGTGGACAGGCATTTAAACTAGGGAAAGAGGATGACGGATGGAGGAGGACAAGTTCAGGACATCACTCCCAGCAAAAGCAAAATAACATTGGAAAAACACTTTTGAACCACACATCACTAGCAAGTGGGAAGAGGCGTGTAGAACAAAATCCATGCAAAATACAGGCAAGTCAGTCAACAAATGCTGGAAAGCAATCAGCACAAATGCTCAAAGCCTAACCAACAAAGTTCCTGATCTGGAAGCCCAAATGGTGGAAATGGACTTGGACATTGTGGCCATTACAGAAACATGGTTTAACGAGTCACATGAATGGGATATAGCCATAGCTGGCTATAATCTATTTAGAAGAGATAGAGAGGGTAGAAAAGGAGGAGGAGTAGCCCTATATGTCAAAAACAATATTAAAGCTGCTGAAATTCAGGGGACGTGGGGAAAAGAAGAAGTGCTGTGGATTGTGTTGGAAAGAGGAGATGGCACTGTCATCCATACTGGTGTAGTCTACAGGCCTCCAACTCAAACCAAAGAAATGAATAGCGAATTGATCATCAATATTGCAAAGATAGCCACAAAAGGGGAAGTGATCATATTGGGTGACTTTAATCTACCCAATGTGAATTGGAGTATTCCTTCCGCAAATCTGGAAAGCAGTAAAAAAATTGTGGATGCCTTCCAAGATGCATTACTTAGGCAAATGGTGATGAAATTGACCAGGGAAAGCTTGATGCTGGATTTAGTACTGTGACATAGTGGGTCCTTCCAGCCCGGTAGAAGAGGCTAAAAAGCCAGGAACAGGAGTAGGGCTGAGTTGTAAACAAAAGCACATGGCTTCTGGTTACCTTAGAAACCAAGCACAGAGGCAAGAGAAATGCCCATGCTACCATTCAGGGAATGAGTCACGAGCTAATGCAGGACACCTGCTAGGGGTGGAGTTGAGCACTGCCCTAGAATTCACCCTGATAAAGAGAGTTCAGTTGAGCTTATGGAGTTAGAAGAAGGAGGAGAAGGGTTTGAAGAGGAAGAAGGAGAAGGAGTAGGAGCTGAGGCATGTGTGCTAGATAAGGAAGCTAATGAGAGTTACGGTGAAGGCAGCAGTGCCAGGAAACAGCCAGAGTCTCTGTGGAAGTGTGAGACAGAGTCTTTCTTCAGGAAAAGAAAAGAAACCCCAAGGGAAAGATATACTAAGGGCAGAGTGGATTACCTGCAGTATCCAGGGGAACACAGAAGTGAAAGGAAGCCAGGAAGGCAAGTGAAATCTTCTGTGCAAAGCTTAGGTTGGGAACCTAAAGCCAGCCCAAAGCCACAAAGAAAACCTCCACCAGCTAGGCTAAAAGGTAAGCCAAAAGGCTGGTATAAAAATACTTACAGTGACTGTATTTACCCAGAGGGTTGGAGCTGGGAAGAGAATACCTGTGCTGATAACGTTTGTGAAAGCCAGTATTTAACTCAGGAATATCAGGTGAAACCTGAAGCAGTTAGAAAGGGCGTGGCATCAGGAGTGCCGTTACAAACATTTCCTTCTAGCCAGGAAGAGTTAATGGACTTTGAACCTGAGTGTGTGAATTTTGATGAAGATATCATGGACTGTACGATATCGCTTGCTAATGAAATAATCTCATTATGCTGAAGGCATGTTTTGAAAGAGAAAGTACAGCACTACTAGCATTGAGAAGCAGAGAGCTGTGAAGAAACAGCATTGTTACGTTGGAATGCTAGATATCAACCTGTTTATAGCTGAAGTAAGCCTTTTCTGTTAAAGAACCTTTGATTTGTCCTTATGCCAGTAAATACCTGGTTTGTGTTACTTTGTTCATGGTGAAATCCACCCCGGGAGGGGAAATAAAATCCTTTGGTTGCTTAAACCACTTTTCCACAACTGCTCCTCATTGATTCAGTGAAGGGACTACATTTCCCAAAAAGCCCAGCTTCAGGATTTGTAAAGTAGCTGCTTCAGTGGGGAAGACCCACTCACTTAACCTCTACTCACTTATATACGGGGGTTTAAGGAGAGCTGGTGACAGTACTCACCAATGGAGATAGTGTGTTGAATATCCAGGTGGGTGCCCATTTGAGCAGCAGCGATCATCACATGGTGTGGTTTGAGATAAAAGCCAAGGTGGAGTACAATCACAGTAAGATCAAAGTCCTAGTCTTCAAAAACACTGACTTCAGTAAAATGGCCAAGTACTTGAAAGAGGAGATGGGAGGGTGGGAGGGGGTAAGGGAACTGGAATTCTATAAAATGGAAAAAAGATTTTTGGTCAATAACTGGTACCAAAAATGCGTGGGAAAGATCACAAGTAAATAGTGTAAAGGGAACAACAAAAACTTGCCTGAGTGTTCGTCAGCTTCCACAATGAGTGAACGCTATTCTGAAAAAGGAGACACTAGTGGCAATTCACTCCTTAAGAATGCCAACTTGCGTGCCAAAAAAGGGGTCAAAGGTCACACAAAAGAGAATCATGCAAAAATCAGGCTATTTACAAGTATGTGAATAAAGTAAAATTTAACATTTTGAATAATAGGACACTGGCAAGCGATCATGAACTGCTTACTTGTGATCTTTCCCACACATTTTTGGGAAGGGTGGGAGGGGATAAGGGAACTGGAACAGAAGCTCATAAACAGAGGAACACAGAAAAGAATACAGGATAAAGCTAAAAGAGACAAAAATATAAATAAGGATAGCAAAATCAAAGGCAGAAGAAAATATGGCTAAAGATGTGAAGTGTGGAGATACAACTTTTTCAGGTATATTTTGGAGAGGAGGAAAATCAGAGGTGGAATTGCAGGATTCAAAAGCGCTGGGAATGGATTTGTGGAAAGTGACATTGAAAAAGCGAAAATGCTAAACAAATACTTCTGTTCCATTTTTAGTAAAGAAAATCCTGGAGAAGGACCACCTGTGATTGATAAATATATAAATGGGAATCGAGTAGATACCACACCATTCACAGAAGATGATGTGTTAGAGCAGCTTGCAGAACTGAAAGTGGTTAAGACCTTGCGACCGGATGGGATACATCCCAAAATCCTGAAAGAGCTCAGAGAGGTTCTTGCAGGGCCGTTAAAGGATGTTTTTAATAGATCCTTGGAGACAGGAGAAGTTCCACAGTACTGGAGAAGGGCTGATGTGGTACCTCTTCACAAAAGTGGTAACAGGGAAGAAGTGAGAAACTACAGGTCAGTAAGCCTTATCTTGGTGGAGGGAAAAGTAATGGAGGTGCTCCTGAAAGAGCAAATAGTGGACTTTCTCAAAACCAATAGGTTGCATGATCCGAGGCAGCATAATTTTACAAAAGGATGATCTTGCCACACAAATCTGATTGAGTTCTTTGACTGGTAACCAGAGAACTAGATCAAGGGCATGTGATGGATGTGATCTACTGAGATTTCAGCAAAGCCTTTGATACTGTTCCTTATAGGAGGCTTATCAATAAACTCAACAGCTTGGAGATGGGTCCCAAGGTGGTGAACTGGATCAGAAATTGGTTGACTGACAGACAACAGAAGGTGATGGTAAACGGAACTCACTCAGATGAAAGGAAGGTAATTAGCAGTGTGCCCCAAGGTTTGGTCCTGGGACAGATACTGTTCAATGTATTTGTGAGTGATCTTGCTGAATGACTGAATGGAAAAGTCTATCTTTTTGCAGATGGCACGAGAATTTTCAGCAGAGTGGACTCCACTGAGGGAGTGGATAACATGAGGAAAGCTCAAAAGCTGGAAGAATGGTCTAATGCTTGGCAATTAAGATTTAGTGTGAAGAAGTGCAGTGTCATGCACTTGGGAAGCAGAAAGCCAAGGGAATTGTATGCGATAGGGGGCAAGAGGTTGATGTGCACGGACTAGGAGAAGGATCTCGGAGTGATTGTTTCTGAGGATCTCAAGATAGCGCAACAGTGTGACAAGGCAGTGGCAAAAACCAGAAGGATACTGGGTTGCATACAAAGAGGAATTATCATCAGAAAGGAAGAGGTACTAATGCCACTGTACCAGTCGCTAGCAGGGATGGCCCAAGGGGAGTTCGGGGCCATGTGCGGAGACTTGGTGTGGGACCTCATTTGCATAAGAGACCTCATTTGCATAAATATTTGCATAATGTTACCATACACTAACTTTTGGTAAACATGCCTCTTAATGACTGTATGGATAAAGAAAGACTAAAAGATTTCTACATTAAAATAATCCAGTGCCAACCGCCAGGCACATTAAGAACTACTACAAACACTGCCCATTTAGAACCCATAGCAAACCCGCCATATCGTAACAGCACTACCAGGACTCACAAAGCACTAGACCCTACCTATCAAAAGGCAACACTGCAAATATTAAACCAATACATTTCAGAGAATAACAATAAATGACCTACTGGGGAAAGAGAACAAGTGACACTGTCAAATAGGAATTACATAAACAGAATACCTCAGCTCAGTTACACATGCAGAACATAGACCATCACCAAACAAGGAATCACAATTTAGAAACAGGAAGACAATAATTAAACTGGGAACCTCAAAAGCCAAACTTGGAATGTACAACAAAACTGTAGAAATAAAACTATAAATTAATTTCCTCTTGTACTAAACAAAGCGCAGACGTTAATGATGCACATTTCCCAGAGCTGACACATTCCAGTTAATAAATTCAAAATAAAGAGATATCTTTCTACCTTTTGTGCATTTTTTTTCCAGTTGCAATTGCTCCAGCCACTTTCTTCTGGTTTCTTCGTGTCTTCTGCTAACTCTCCATCGTCTGCTGTCCATTTGTCCTTTCTTCTCTCTTCTAGTTTTTTTTCTATTATCTCTCTAAATCTGCTTTAACATACTAATCTTTCTCCTTTTGCTCTTTCCTCATTCCTATTTCATCCACTCAAATTTTACCCCCTCCATCCTCAATCCCCACTTACTCTCCCAATACCCGGCCAATTGTAGATTTTTCTTCCCTCCCACACAAAATATTTTTCCCCTCTCCATTTCACTCTCCCAGCCCCATCCCATTCTAATCCTCCCCCAACATCAGCTCCCTTCTAGTTCCAGCCCCACCCAGAATCCGCTCCCTTATAGGCCCCGCATCAGCCCATTTCCAGGCCTAGCCCCCCCCCCCCAATCAGTCCATTTCCAGTCCTAGCTCCCCCATTCATTTCCAGTCCTATCCGAGTCCCTCCATCAGCTCATTTCCAATCCCAGTTCCCCCATCAGCCCAGTTCTAGTCCTTTCCTAGCCCCACCATCAGCCCATGTCAAATCCTAGCTCCCCTCCACTCAGCCCATTTCCATTCCAAGCCCCCATCCCCATCAGCTATTTGCAATTCAAGCCTCCCCTTCCACTCAGCCTTTTCCAGTCCTAGCAACCCCCCCACCCATTATCAGTCCTAAGCCCCCCATCAGCCCACTTCCAGTCCTAACCCCCCTATCACCCCATTTTCAGTCTTAGCCCCCCGATAGCCCATTACCAGTCCTAACCCCCCATCACAGTCCAACGCTCAGGCACGAACCCACGTCACCAGGAGCAGAACCAATACAAAAAACGTGGATACTCCAGTTTTTTGTATTGGTTCTAACCCCCCATCACTCCATTTTCAGTTTTAGCCCCCTCCCATAGCCCATTACCAGTCCTAACCCCCCCCATCAGCAAAATTAAACAAAAAAAAAAAGCTGGCTGCTGCCTCTTCCACTGCCACGGTGGCAGCGGCAGGATCGGGTGTCATTGGGGCCCCCCTGCTCGGCAGAGTCCTCCCTCCCTGCATCCGTTCCCTCTCGCGCTGGCTTTCAGAGCCGCAAAGGGGAGAGTTTCTCCCTCACGGCTCTGTTAAGCCAGCTGGGGCTGATGGGAAATGGGCATTTCCTGTTTCCCATCAGCCCCAGGCCCCGGCAGGGTTAGCAGAGCCGCGAAAGGGAAACTCTCCCTTTACGGATCTGAAAGCCAGCGCGAAAGGGAGCTGATGCAGGGTGGGAGGGCTCTGCCGGGCAGGGGGGGGGTGGGCCGCAGACACTCGATCCTGCTGCTGCCACAGCGGCAGCAGCCAGCTTTTTTTTTGTTGTTTAATTTACCTATGCAGAATGTTCTTTGCGCGGGGCCCCCCTGAAACACAGGGCCCTGTGCAAAAAACATTCTCGCTCAATGGACGGGCCGGCCCTGGTCGCTAGTGAGGCCTCACATGGAATATTATGTTCAATTTTGGGGAACATATCTTGCAAAGTATATAAAAAGACTGGAAACAGTTCAGAGGAAGGCAACCAAAATGATTTGGCGCCTGCATCAGAAGATGTATGAGAACAGACTTGAAGACCTAAATATGTAAACTCTGGAGGAGAGGAGGGACAGGGGAGATATGATTCAGACCTTTAAATACTTAAAAGAGTATTAATAGACAAACAAACCTCTTTCAAAGACGGGGAAGTTGTAAAACTAGAGGACATAACATGAAGCTGCAAGAGGGTAAACTGAAAGGCAATGTCAGGAAATATTTTTTCACTGAAAGGGTGGTGGATGCTTGGAATGCCCTCCCAATGGAAGTGTTGGGGGCAAATATAGTGAAAGGAATTCAGCATGGCATGGAACAAACACAGTGGATCCCTTTATAGCAACAGGATAAAATCAAAATAAACATAACTATCTCTTATATCTCAACAAATAAGGGTGACCTACACGCAACAGTGGATACACCCCTAAAAAAGGCATGGGGAGGGGTGACCTGGATGGAGCGGCAGGTGCACCTACTCTTGCCACCTTGCTTGGCAGACTAGATGGACCATATTGGTCTTTATCTGCCATCATATACTATGTTATTTTGTTACTATGTAACTATATATGTCTGTTGGTAACTGCACTCACTTACATGAACCGACAGAGGGGAAGCCATATTAGACCTAGTCCTTAGTGGAACACCAGATCTATTGCAAGAGATAAGAGTGTTGGGTCCACTTGGCAATAGTGATCATAGCATGATCGCCTTTGATTTAATTAGTGGAAGAGAGATACTAAGGAAATCCACAGTACTAGCTTTTAACTTTCGAAAGGGAGACTATGATAAAATGAGGAAAATAGTTAAGAAAAAACTAAAAGGAGCAGTTGCAAAGGTTAAAGACTTACATCAAGCTTGGGTGTTGTTGAAAAATACTATCTTGGAAGCCCAGACCAGCTGTATTCCACGCTTTAAGAAAAGTGGAAAGAAGTCGAAAAAACTGCCAGCATGGTTTAAAGGTGAGGTCAGAGAGGCTGTTGTTGCCAAAAAAGCATCTTTCAGGAAATGGAAAAAAGAGCCAAATGACGAAACCTGGAAACAGCACATGCACTGGCAAGTCAAATGCAAGGCATTAATAAAGCAGGCAAAGGGAGAATTTGAGAAGAAGCTTGCTGCGGAAGCAAAAACGCGAAATAAAGATTTTTTCAAGTACATTCGTAGCAAAAAACCTGTGAGAGTGTCAGTTGGTCCATTAGATGATAGAGGAGTTAAAGGGGCACTAAGAGGCGACAAAGCAATAGCGGAGAGACTGAATGAATTCTTTGCTTCGGTCTTTACTGAGGAAGATGTAGGGATGTTACCCATGACTGAAGTGGTATTTAAAGGTGCGGAAGAATTGAAGGAAATATCGATACATCGGGAAGATGTATTACAACTATTAGATAAACTGAAGAGTAGCAAATCACCTGAGCTGGATGGTATACATCCAAGGGTGTTGAAAGAACTGAAATATGAGATTGCAGACCTGCTATTAGTAATCTGTGAACTCTCATTAAAATCATCTCTAATACCTGAAGATTGGAGGATCGCCAATGTAACACCAATTTTTAAAAAGGGTTCCAGGGGTGATCCGGGAAACTACAGGCCGGTGAGCCTCACATCAGTACCGGGAAAAATGGTAGAAACCATCATAAAGAATAAAATTACTCAGCATGTAGATAGTCATGGCCTAATGGGAGACAGCCAACATGGCTTTAGACAAGGAAGATCTTGTCTTACTAATCTTTTATTTTTTTTGAAAGTGTGAGTAAGCAGGTGGACAAAGGTGAGTCAGTTGATATAGTGTATCTGGACTTTCAGAAAGCCTTTGACAAGGTCCCTTATCAGAGACTTTTGGCAAAACTAAAGAGTCATGGGATAGGAGGCAGTGTACTACTGTGGATCAAGAACTGGTTAAAAGATAGAAAGCCTTCTGGCCCTCGCCTTAGCTACCTTAAGAAATAATCACACCCGGGCCCAGGTCCCACTGTTTTGTGGATAGAAACACTTCGATCCCATATGCTGTACTGCTTCCTTGGATTATTGTAGCCTAAATGCATGACCCCACATTCTTATGCATTAAATCTCAACTGCCAAATTCTCGACCAATCCTCAAGCTTTGCTAGATACCTCCTCATGTTATCTACACCTTTTTGGGTGTCTACTCTTTTGCAGATTTTTGTATCATCCACAAAGAGGCAAACCTTATCTGACAGCCCTTCTGTAATATCAAAAAGAATCAGACCAAGGACACTACAAGGATATTGCAGCTGTTTGAGTATCGATACATGTATTTTGGTTCCAGTATGTTTAATTTTAAATCATCAATTTGTTTAGTGGTGGTTTGTAAAAATTTTCAGTGTGTTTGCTTTTTCAAAGTATAGTCCATTCTGGGTCCGATTCTGCAAGGTGACTAGTGGGGCTGTACGTCCCTGCGGGATGTCCAGCCCCACTAGCCGCCTGAACCATATGCTGCCTCTTGGCCCCACTGCATGCACAGAGTCGCTGTGCATGCTGTGGGGGATGGGGATGGAGAGTGGGTGCAGCATGGGCAGGACTTACCCCTGGATGTATAGGGCTGATTCCGGTCATTCACCAGGGGGACAGCCAGCATATTCTACCTCGGAGGTAGAATAAGCACTGACCGCCCCTCTGGATCAGCCGGCCAACCCCCTAGCAGCAACGGTGGTGAGCAGGGTGAGTCCCTGCTGCCCGATCTGTGCCCCAGCTGCCCCTGTGGAGGGCAGGTTGTGCTGCGGGGAAGACATCCCTGTGGTGATGCAGGGGCATGCGGGGCCATCTCCCAGGTCTCAATCCTGCACCTGCGGGAACATCTGGTTCCAGCGGTGCAGAATCAGGTCCTAATGGGCCCGTCCTGTTTGGGGCCATCCAGATGGCCTGGACATGCCCCCACAGGAATCTGGCTCTCTGTCTGTATTATGAAGGCCAGTAAGATGTATCTATCCATGTGAAATGATTGTAAATTGATATGGGCTGTGATTGTGATAGTATATAACAATGTAGTGATTGCATGATTCATTTATTTTTCTAGAGAACACTGGACTAGCTGTTTCTCTCTTGAGATTTCATATACAGGCAGATGTGGAAATCTCTTTTGAAAAACTTATGAACTCAGTAAGTTCTTCAATGGAAACATTATATATATTAGCATATGGATCCTGTGACATTTGTATATTGTATAAAAATACACTTGTAGGTTACACACACACATTTATACCGTCTTCAGAACAGGGGTAATGTATACATAAGCATTTGTGCAGTGGGAGCCTATTTTATAAAGGCACATAGGACCCCATGTTGACTTCATAAAATTAGTTTTAAATAAGCACCTGGAGTGAAGAAGTAGCCTAATGGTGAGAACAGCGGACTGAGAACCAGGGAAGCCAGGTGCAAATTCCACTGCTGTGCCTTGTGACCTTGAGCAAGTTACTTAACCCTCCATTGCTTCAGGTACAAACTTAGGGGCCGATGGAGCAAGACATGGTAGGCTTTGTCCAGACGTTAGCAGATATTGCCCACAATTTTGTGCGCTACCAGTGCAGAAAGGCGATTTCTACACAAGCTAACTATGCACAAAGGCTTGAGCAGACAGCAGCACACAGCACATTTGAACCCATGGTAATGAAATGATTAACTAGAGAATTGCATAAAACACCAGAAGGATGAACTCAACACTGGGATTTTAATGCAAGTCTGAGGAGGCGTAAAAGGTTAGCTTAATATGTCTACAGTCAGCACTGGTAAGGAATTTATGCCTGTTTCTACTCTATCTTTGCTGTACAGCACCTGTGACATTTTAGTTTGCTGAAGGGAGTGGTGAAAAATATGGCAGGGGAGGTATACTATCTGGCGCATAAATATCAGTATTCTGCGTAGAATTTCTGTGTAGCATAATATTGATGTCTATATGCCAGATAGCATTCCAGCACATGCACACAAATGCCAAACTGGTTTTTTGTGCACATGATATAGCTTCTGCTAACAGACCCGTGCATACAGGTGTCTGGCTTGCACTCCTGGTTTAGCGCAGACGTTCTGTGCACAACTTATTTGCATGTTGTTTGCTTACAGCATTGGAGAGCCTAACTTCTAAGTTAGACTAATATGAGGAAACCTTGCACTAGAACGTTAGCGACGGGCTCTTGCACAAGAGTTTCTGTATGGATCTGAACGTCGCGCCCTCCAAAGGGTTCCTATTGCTAAACAGCCACAATGAATATTTCAGAGTGATCTTGGTGGGTTTTTGATTGCTGCCACATTTATTTACTGTGCTCTTGTGAGGCTCAGCAATTTTATAATTCCTTATTTGAAGGTAGTTTTAGATATTTTATTTTATTTCACGTTATTTTACTGTAGACTTACTCTGTGGAAGAAAGGCCTGACAATCTACTTCCAGTCGCACCTTGCTAAGAGAATCTAGGGGCTTGGTCGCCAGGAGTCAGCATTGACACAACGGCATACACTATATTACAAATACAAAATTTAACACATAGTAAGGGGAAAACCAGTTCCCACGTCTAGATTTAATGTAAACTTTGTTGACACTTGAGGTCAGTGCTAGCAGTCCAACTTGTTTTGTTGTTCCAGACCAGTAGAAGCTGTATTGTTGATATAGGGCTTGGTATAATATTTACATTACTGCCTTTTCATAGCTGGGATTATTGCTGCGAGATGTTTATAATAGCAGGATTCCTACATAGGCGCTGAACATCTGTGTGATATGCATGAGAATTAGGTGATTAGTTTATTTGTTCAGCTCTTCCAGATAAAAGAGCATTTCGCTGCCCTTCATATATGGCTGGCAGTTTCCTTTGTTCCTAAGGTTTGCGATCTGTCTAAATGACTATCAAATAATACTCTAAGAGATCATTTTAAAAGCCCTAGTCATGATTTGGACGTCTGAAAACTTCCATGCGGATATCCAAATCATGGAGACATCCCTGGAGCCATTTTACATTGAAAAATGTGAATTAGGATAATTCGGTAATATAATATTTGGTATATCTGATCAATCCTTTTTGGTTACAGCTTCGCAAGAGAGAGAGTAAACAAAACACACAATGAGCAGCAGAGACAGAGACAGATTTTGAAAATATCCCTCTGGTGCTGAGAAGGCAAGAAAAAGAAGACATGAGCAAGAGTCGTAGAAACACAGAAAGGAGCTTTGGAAAAATGCATGAAAAAAGATCAAAATGTAGAAGAAAGTGAGACAACAGATATCGTACAGCAGAGTGAATTGGAAGTGCTGCCAGAATTGCAAACTGAACAAACACACGGTAAGAAAAGTCCACTGGAGATGACTGAGTCAAGCACAAATTCTGCACTTGAGCAACACTTGAGAAGTGTAATCCATGAAAGTGCTGCTCTAGTCACCAATTTTGATGATCCAGGATGCTGGCCTCAATTTATTGACTCAAAGTTATGTGACTTTCTTGTATTAAGAGTTCTCACTCAGATCCAGGACTATTCCTTTCCAAAGGACCAGTACAGCGTAGTTTCAAGGCAGCATATTATGTTCATATGATGTCAAATGGTAAATCTGTCAACTGCCGTTGGCTTATATATTCTAAAAAACTCAACACCGTGTTTTGCTTCTGTTGTATATTATTCCATTTTGATGTTTCTATCCCCACACAATTCACAAAGCATGGATGTTCAGATTGGGCCCATTTAACTTCATGCTTGAAATAACATGAACGTTCCATAACACATTTTGACTACCTACAACAGTGGACTGCACTGGAACAGAAACTAGCAAGTAATACAGCTATTGAGAGTGTTAATCAATTTGCCATTAACACTGAAAGACAAAGATGGCAGAATGTTCTTGAGTGTCTTTTTGCTATTACTTATCACTTGGCTTCTCAAAATAATGCTTTTCGTGGCTGTAATGATACACTGTACACTCCAAGCAATGGAAATTTTCTGAGCTTGGAAGAGCTGTTGGCATGTTTTGATCCTGTGATGCAGGACCATGTTAACAAAGTTAAAGACAAGACTGTCCATAACCATTACTTAGGCCACAGAATTCAGAATGAAATCATAGATGTAATAGCTCAAAAAATTAAAGACATTATAATTGAAGTTGAAGCTAAATACTTCAATATAATTGAAGCTAAATACTTCAATATAGTTGAAGCTAAATACTTCAATATAATTGAAGCTAAATACTTTTCAGTGATTTTGGACTGTACTCCTGATATAAGTCATCAAGAACAATTATCAATTATTCTGAGAATTGTTAAGGCTGCAGCAACTGATCAGGATATTGAGATCAAAGAATAATTTGCTGACTTTATTGTAGTTGATGATATCACTGGCAAAGGATTGGCAGATGTTTTAACAAAAGAACTTGACTCACTAGGACTGAATTTGCTGGATTGTCGTGACCAAGGTTATGATAATGGGTCCAATATGAAAGGACATAAACAAGGAGTTCAAGCTCGTATACTGAAAACAAACCCAGGAGCATTCCTTTCACCATGTAGCAGTCATAGCTTGAACTTGGTGCTTGGAGATACTGCAAAGTCATCTAACAGAGCAAAAACATTCCTTGGTGTGCTGTAGAAGATTTATACAATATTTAGTGCCTCTCCAAGCAGATGGGAAATTTTGAAGGACAATATCATCTCCCTGACTGTCAAATCTCTATCAGAAACCCGGTGGGCATGCCGAATTGCTAGTGTAAAAGCAATTCGGTTTCAAGCATCTAATACCAAAGAAGCCTTGTTGGAATTTGCAGATGCAACAATTGATTCTGTAGTTCAAAGTGAAGCCCATTCAATAGTTAACAATGAGCTTGGCTCTTTCGAGTTCTTGGTCAGTTTTGTTCTATGGAATGATCTGTTTGCTGAAATGAATATAGTTAGCAAAATTATGCCAGACTTAGAGATTCAGATTGATGTGGTTCTGAAACATTTAGAACATTGATGTACATTTCTTAAGAAATAAAGGGAAACTGGTTTCATTTCAGCAATTATTAGAGCCAAAGAAATTGCAGAAATTGCAGTGGAACCCATATTCAGACAGAAGCATGTTATAAGAAGGAAGAGAGCTTTTGACTATAAGGCATGTGACCAACCTATTGAAGATGCAAACTAATCTTTCAAACAGAATATTTCATAAATGTCATTGATAATGCTGTTATTTCAACTGAAGAAAGATTTGAACTGTATAGACAGCACAGTACAAATTTTGGCTTTCTATACAACATTGGACGACTAAAGGAAAAAGCCGCAGAAGAACTCCTGCAATGCTGCAAAAATGTACAGTCCCTTCTGAGTGATGCAGGAGGTCATTATTCTGATATGAGTAAGGGCGCAAGCAGGGTCCCGGGCTCCCGGCGTCCGCGTGTAACTGGGTGCCCAGCCCGATGTGGGACCCTGCACGCGCTCGGCTTAGGGAATTGGCGAGGGGAGGGGATGTGTGTTATGGGCAGGACCCGGGCGTTCTTTAAAGTGATTGGATCCCCCACTGGAGCATGCGCGGGGGATCCAATTGCATGCAGCGCGCATGTGCTCGGGGCTGCGGCAGCACCTGAGCACATGTGAAGCGGACACGTGGAGGCTTCCCACCCGCTGGGTGGTGGTGAGTTTGGTGGGACTTGGGGTGTTGCAGCTTGGGGGGGGCGGGATTCCGGGGTCCAGAGCCTTAGGCCACTTGGGGCAAGGGTGGGGTGCCCACGATAAACCCTGGCAGACTTGTGCTACTGATACGGCAAAGTCGGAGAAGGGTGATAGGAACTTGGCCGGCGGCTTGACCACGGCTGGGGCGGAGGTGAGGTCACCTTGCTAATCGTATGGCTGGTGACGGATCGCTCCGCTGGGGTATGGTTGTTGTTGATTATTGTTCTGAGTGTTCAATTGTTTGATTATTAATAAAGCTGCGACCAGTTGCTTCGAAGAACAGTGTCTCTGGAGTTTGTGGGCGACCCACGGGGGTGGGGGACATGGACTGGGGGGCGGGGGATTTGGGTGAAAAGGTGGTATGTGCATGTGATTGAGGGTGAGCATCGTGTCCGTCTACCTGGTTAACGTAGATGGAGATGATCTGTTTTTGAAGCTACAGCATTTATCAGCCTTTGTTCAGGAAAACAGATCTTCTCTAGAAGTCCTCAAGTACCTTCATAGAAGCCATCTGTTGGATGCCTATCCTAATACATCTATTATACTAAGAATTTTATTAACTATGCCAGTCACGGTGGCATCAGCAGAGCACAGCTTTTCAGAGCTAAAACTGATTAAGACCTACGTATTTGAGATCTACAATGAGTCAAGAGTGGCTTGTTGGTCTTGCATGCATTTCAATTGAGAACAGTATTGCTCAGGCACTGGATTTTATTGATCTAATTGATGCTTTTACAGCAAAAAAAGGCTAGGAAGGTTCCACTTTAAGCAAGACCACATGTACTAAAATGTGAGACTATAAATATTGTAATCTCTTTCAAAACACAGTATTTCTTTGTAGTTATTGATAGTGCAGGCTGCATATATTGGTTTGTAGTGTTTTCCATTTGGCAGATTATTCCTTGATTGATGTGAAATGTATAATGGAATATAGCATTCAAGGACAGCATCTAAAGAAGAGTATTTAATATAACCTGTGGATGTTCTGATTGTTAGTCTTGAAAGTTACCATTCTTATTAAACAGGTTTGGGCTGTCACGGTTGGTTACATAAATATGTATCTGTTCAACAATGAAAAAAACAACTTCTGTTAAATTACATCATTTCAAGAATTATGGTGATATGGCTTCTTAACAAATTGAGAAGCAGTGTAAATAATAAAAGTGAAAATGATTGCTCTCGGATACTACCCTCTGGTTTTTCTTGCCTTGCATAATGCTAAGCTCCCGTCTTGACTACTGTAACCTACTCCTTGCTGGTCTCCCTTTGAGTCATCTCTCTCCCCTTCAATCTGTTCAACACTCTGCTGTGCGACTAGTCTTCGCCAGCCTTGTTATGCCCATATTACTCCTCTTCTCAAATCACTTCACTGACTCCCTATCCTTTTCCGCCTCCAGTTCAAACTTCTCCTGCTGACCTATAAATGCATTCACTCTGCAGCTCCTCACTACCTTTCTTCTCTTATCTCTCCTTACAACCCCCCTCAGGAACTCTGTTCTTCTAGCAAACTACTTCTATCTGTACCCTTCTCTTCTACTGCTAACTCCAGACTTCGCTCCTGTCATCTTGCTGCACCTTATGCCTGGAACAAACTATCTGTGTCAGTATGCCAGGCACCCTCTCTAACCCTCTTCAAATCCAAGTTGAAAGCTCACCTCTTCGCTGCTGCTTTTGGATCTTGACTCACCTGATCTCCTTTTCTCTCTCCTTTTCTTTCCCCTAGTTTATCCCTCCTTACACCTGTGTTTTGTCTTGACTAGATTGCAAGATCTAATGGGCAGGGACTGTCTCTTACATGTCTGTGCAGCACTGCGTACGACTGGTAGCGCTTTACAAATGCTCAGTAGTAGTAGTAGTAGTAGTAGTAGTAAGCTCTCTTATTGTTAAATGTTACTTTAAGAGGCACAAACCTTCTGTAGTCCTACACTATTAGGCACATAACTATTACATTTGAGAGAATAGATTGAATGGGAACATTGATATAAGGTCCCACGGTTATGCAAATATTTATGCAAATGAGGCCCCACAATGAGTCTCCGCACATGGCCCTGGATCCCCCTTAGGCCGCCCCTGGGTTGGAAGCTCCATCACCTCCGCCTGGATTCTCTTTGAAGTGACCAGAGGTTTTCTCTCTTGTGCAATTTGGCAGGCGATTGCCAATCTGGGTCAGGCCTTGGCTCTGAACTTAGAAGTTCTTTCAGACAAAATTTCCTCTCTTGAAAGTCAGTTTATGAAAATGGAGAAAGAAGTTTGGGGTTAAAGTAGCAAGTTCCTAGATGTGAAGAATGGATTAGCAAACTTTCTGGGATTGAGGCGCTCTTGGTGAAAGATAATAACTTGTTACGAAGTAAAGTTGAATCCTTAGAGAATGTTTTTAAACAGTCAAATTTAAGGATTGTTTATTGTTTGTTTATTTCACATTTAATATACCGCCCCCCATAACATCGAGGCAGTTTACAAACAAAATCAATAGTTAAAAAAGAGGAAATTACAATAAATGATAGAAGGGAGGAAAGTAGAGACAGAATAAACATCCAGTTCAAAGACAGAAAACAGAGAAAGAAAACTTAGGGGGGGAAAAGCTAGAGAGAAAAGATGAGTCTTAAGAAGAGAATGGAATTTGGGATAGGATTCTTCTGTACGGAGGTTGGTGGGGAGGGAGTTCCAGAGAGAGGGTCCTAAATAGTAGAATGCCGATTTCCTGGTAGATTGCAGATGAGCTTTGGAGGGTGCTGGAAGGTGAAGGCGGTTAACGTGTATGGACCGAAGACTACGTGAGGGGGTATGGTAAGTCAGTAAATCCGAAAGGTAAGCAGGTGTTGAGCGATAAATGGCTTTATGAGTTAAGGTGAGGACTTTAAATGATATCCGGTAGTCAAGTGGCAGCCAATGGAGGTGATGTAGCAGAGGGGTGACATGGTCACGAGGGGAAGCGTGGAGGATCATGCGAGCAGCTGTATTTTGAATCAATTGAAGACGGTGTTTTTGACATTGGGGGAGACCGGCAAAAATAGTGTTGCAAAAGTCTAATCTGGTGATGACCAAAGAAAGGAGAAGAGTAGTGAGGGCCTGAGTGGACAGAAAGGGACGAATAGCACGAATTTGCTGGAGACGTAGAAAAGAGCACTGAGAAATGTGAGAGATATGGTCATGAAAACTAAGGGCGCTATCAAGAAACACCCCAAGGTAGCGAAGCTTAGGGACTACAGTGATGGTGGAGCCTGCAAGGGATGGAGCAAGTGAAGGAGTAGGAGAAGTGTGCGGGAACCAAATTGCAGCAGTCTTATTAACATTGAGCACCAGACAATTGGAGGAAAGCCAAGAAGAAACAGTGGACAGACAATCTTCTAAAGGTGCTATATCAGGGTGAGATGAAGAAGTGTGATGCATCAGAAAGATATCGTCAGCATAGAAGTAACTTGAAATCCCGGATTGCTGAATGATTAGTGCCAATGGGGCAAGAAAGACGTTAAACAATAAAGGAGCCAAAATGGAACCCTGAGGGACACCACAAGGGAGTGGAAAATGGTCGGAGAGTGAAAGGGAGGAGGAAACAGCAAAGGACCGATGACAGAGAAACGAATGAAACCAGTGATATACCGAACCACGAATACCCGCATCCCGAAGACGAGAGAGAAGAAGGGCGTGGTCCACCAGGTCAAATGCTGCAGAGAAGTCGAGTGATACCGCTAGAGTGATGTTGCCCTGGTCGTGAGAGGTATGAATTTCATTTAATACAGCAGTGATTGTGGACTCGACACTAAAACCGGGTCTGAAACCGGATTTCCTGGGATGAAGAAACAGTGTGGAGGCAAGGTAGTGAGAAAGTTGTGAGAAAACCACCTTTTCCAAGATCTTAGAGGAGAAAGGGAGGTTGGAAACTGGGCGATAGTGAGCAGGGATGGAGGGATCAAGGGTAGGTTGTTTTAGAAGAGGGCAAACTGTGGCATGTTTCCAGGGGGTAGGGAAGGAACCAGAAGATAATCTAAAATTAATGATGGTCAGCAGAGGTTGAAGTAATGAAGCAGGGGGTTCAGAGAACCATGAAGAAGAAATAGGATCCAAATCACAGGTAGTTTTCCGAGTAGTAGACAGTAAATGAAGCAATTCTGAAGAGGAAACAGATGAGAAGGTGGACCAAGTGTGGGAAAGGCATGGAGAGAATGGGGGAGAGACAGGAGGGGGTGATGGCAGGGCTTGGGGGCAGTGAGGGAGAGAGGAATGGAGATTCTGGATTTTAGAGGAAAAAAAGGTCGCCAGGGTGGTAGGGCTAGGAGCTATGTTGGGATGAGAAGAGCCCTGAACAGAAGAGGACTGCAAGCGAGAGAGAGTGTTCAATGTAGCGAAAAGCTGACGGGATCTGTTAGGGGCAGCTATGATTGTGGAGGAGTAAAAAGAGCATTTCGCCTGATGAATAGCGGAGCGGTAATAGGCATGGCAGGATTTAAATTTGTGATAGGAGGCAGAGGGGGCCTTGCGCCAGAGACGCTCAGCTCTTCGTAAATGAGAGCGAAGTAGAGAGAGCCCAGCGTGGTACCAAGACTGGTGAGTACGGCGCCGTAGTTTGAAAAATTTGATAGGGGCAACTTGGTCAAGGTGCATGACAGCTCAAAATTCCACGTTGTGACCTGGGAGGAGGGCGAGCAGGAAGGGAAATCAAACGGGAGAGGAAGGAGAGCAGTGGAGAAGGCCTGCCTAGTGGATAATCAATTTTCCAAAGGCACCTCTGACAGATCGGGACTGGCTCATACGTTTTGTTTTTTTTTCCGACATAGAGATAATTTGTTTTTGTCTTATAAAATTAGGATGTATCCTGATGGTTTGAGGGAAACTGAGAAAAGTAGGAAGGAGTTCCTTCTTTTGAGACCTTGGGTTCTTCAGCTTGGTGCCTTGTTTTTCCTGAAATTTCCCTGTAAATGTGTGATAAAATATAAATATTGTCACACTCCCCTGCTATGGGCCAAAGGCTGTATAGTAGGGGTGACCGCTGTTTTGCTTCTGAGTGTCCTTTATACTATCTAGCAGCAAGGGTTGCTGGGATATGTAGTTTTTGGTTTCACTCTCACAAAAATGTGTTGTGGCACAAGGGTCTTTTGGAACAGATAAATTTATTATTGTTGGGTTTTTCCCCTCACAGAGGTTCTCAGGCAAATAAGCAAAGCAATATAATTCTTTTCCAGAATAAACAGAAAAATAGGAGCAAATGAAAAGCATCAAATAAAAGTGGAAAAACTGTTTCTTCACAGCAGCACAAAACTTCCAAACAACTTTGTAATTCTTCTTACCAAAGCTTGTTTAACATAAGTTTATGTCCACTCTATTACACATAGAACAGTCCATCTCAAAAGAACCAGAGGACTCAGGAACTTTTGCTGCGTCAATGATCATGTCCACGCTTTCATCCTCACAGCTCTGCCTAGGAGAACTTCTAGGCTGGCATTCTGGAATAGCCTTTTGCAGCTGCTCTAGAAGATTCCTTCCTCTACTAGCCGTGATGTCCTCTAGCTCAGGAGTTTGGTTAGTACGTAAGCTTCTCTTTATGGTTTCTACATCTGCATTAAACCATTTATTCCAAGTGTTTCTGCTAGGTGGTTTTACAGCCGTGCTATCGTGGCACTTGTTAGCACTGGCTTTTAGTTGTTTTACAATGTCTTCAACAAGACTCTGATTAGGCAGAAAATCCAACGTACCTTGTCTGCTATCACTGCCCGGTCTGTGCTTGGAGCTCTCTTCCCTTCTACAGGTAAAATGCTTATCCCTGTCTTCAGGTAGCTCCCATGACGGCGTTGCCTTAGCTTTAAGGTAACTGGGATTGGACCCACCAGAATCCCTCTTACCTGGAGCTGGGTTCCAAGGCTTCCTCAGTTGCTGCCTTCCTTGTTGAAGTGGTTTAGACACTTGTAAAGGCTTTTCCCTGCCTTCTTGTACGTCCTGATTCTCAGTGCTGCTCTGAAAGACTAGCCCTGAAGCTGGTTTAAAACGACTTCCTTGTTCAGGCATGCCCTTCTGACTATCCAGGTGCACCTCATTAGGGCTGCTTCCAGCTCTTATGTCATGAATCTGACTGAGCTGCATTCTCTCTGAAAGCTTCCTGCTGTCATGGAAACCTGGCTTGCTCTGGCTTTTAAAGGTGCAGTGCTCGCTATTTTCCCATTCCATCTGCTCAGGCTTGCTTTCAGTACCACAATATGCTAGATATATATTTACAGAATCTACTACATAGTAACATGGAGGCCTATTCTAATCAGGCCATCCATCACCTCTATGTCCGGGAAGAATCGGACTGTGCAAAGTTAGACCCGATTCTGATCCTGCGGTCACTGGGGGATCAGAATTTAATCTAACACTTGGACATGCAGGCTGGGACCTGATTCTGCCTGGCTGTATGTCCCAATGACTACCCATGTAGCAGAGTCAGTCTCCTGACTGGAGCCACAGAGCCATGGAGTCTTGTCGCCATGGCACCGCGGCTCCATTCAGGAGCTGCGAATGCCAGCCGCCACAGATAAACTCCTTTCCCTGAAGCCGGACCCTCAATCTGGCCTCCCATGCCCAGGGTCCAGCTGTGAGAAACTTGCTCCACCCCTGCCTCACCTGTCCACGCTGGCTGCCGAAGAAACTCCGCATCCAGGGGGGACTTATTCCTCCTCTGAGGTGAAATAAGTTCCCCGTCTAGTTCCAAGGCCCAAGAAATAAGGGACCAACCTCTGAATTGGCTCTGTGCTTCTGGGGTCATGGCCCGCCCATGCCCTGCCCTCGCTCTGCCTCTGGAACACCCCTACCACCCCCATCTAGGCTTCCACGTACAAACCCACTGTTTGTATGGGGAAGATTTTGCCGGGGCTGGCATGGGGGCGAATAGCGGGGATGGAGTGACCCCCATAGTAACATAGTATATGATGGCAGATAAAGACCAGCATGGTTCAACTAGTCTGCCCAGCAAAGTGGCAAGAGTACATGCATCTGCAGCTCCATGCAGATCAACCCTCCCCATGCCTTTGTTTAGGGGAGAACCCACCGTTCCATGCAGGTTGCCCCTATTTGTTGAGATATAAGAGTTAAATTTATTTTGATTTTATCTTGTTGCTTTAAAGGCATCCACTGTGACTGACCCATGCCATTTTGAATTCTGTCACTGTATTTGCCCCCACCACTTCCATCAGCAGGGCATTCCAAGCATCCACTGCCCTTTCAGTGAAAAAGTATTTCCTGACTTTGCCTTTCATTTTACCCCCTTGCAGTTTTATGTTATGCCCTCTAGTTTTACAGTTTCCCTGTCTTTGAAAAAGGTTTGTTTGTTCTTTAATGCTCTTTAAGTATTTAAAGTTCTGTATCATATCTCTCCTGTCCCTCCTCTCCTCTAACGTATACATATTTAGGCCTTCAAGTCTCTTCTCATATGTCTTCTGGCGCAGGCTCCAAATCATTCTGGCCATCTTCCTCTGAACCATTTCCACTCTTTTTATATCCTTTGCGAGATATGGTCTCCAAAACTGAACACAATATTCCAGGTGAGGTCTCACCAGCAACTTGTACAGGGGCATTTGTACCTCCTCCTTTCTGCTGATAATTCCTTTCTATATGCAACCCAGCATCCTTCAGGCTTTGGCCACCGTCTTGTCACACTATTTTGCCACCTTGAGATCCTCAGAAACAATCACTCTAAGATCCTTTTCCTGGTCCGTGCACACCAACCTCTTGCCCCTATCACATAAAATCCTCTTGAATTTCTGCATCCCAAGTGCAGTTATTCACATTAAATCTTAACTGCCAAGCATTAGGACAAGGTACTTCAGGCCGGAGGGCCGGGGGTTCAAGTCCCACCTGGGGACAGCAATCTCAGGCTGGAGAGACTGGGATTTCTAGTCCTATAGACACTCCTTGTGGTCTTGGGCAAGCCACTTAACCCTCCATTGCCCATGTTCCCTGTAAGTATTAGCGTATGTGTCTCATATCCCCTCATGTTAAATGTATCCCCCAATTGACCGCTTTGACCCGGTGAAAAGCGGGATATAAATACAGCTAAATAAAAAAAATAAATAAAAATAAAAAATTAGACCATTCTTCCAGCTTTTGTAGATCTTTCCTCATGTTATCCATTCCTTTAGGGGAGTTCACTCTGTTGCAAACATTCATGTCATCTGCAAAAAGACAGACTTTTCCATTCAGTCCTTCAGCAAGATCACTCACAAATACATTAAACAGTACCAGTCCCAGGACCGATCCCTGGGAAACGCCACTAATCACCTTCCTGTCATCCGAGTGCGTTCCATTTACCATCACCTTTGGTCGTCTGTCAGTCAACCAATTTCTGATCCAGTTCACCACCTTGAGACCCATCCCCAAGCTCTTCAGTTTATTGATAAGCCTTCTATGAGGAACAGTATCAAAGGCTTTGCTGAAATCTAGGTAGATCACATCCATCGCATGCCCTTGATCTAGTTCTCTGATCACCCAGTCAAAGAACTCAATCAGATTTGTTTGGTGTGATTGTCTTTTCGTAAAACCATGTTGCATCAGATCATGCAACCTATTGGTTTCGTGAAAATCCACTATTCTCTTTTTCAGGAGCGCCTCCATTACTTTTCCTGCCACCGAGGTAAGGCTTAGTGGCCTGTAGTTTGTCACTTCTTCCCTATTGTCACTTTTGTGAAGAGGTACCACATCAGTCCTTCTCCAGTCCTGTGGAATTTTTCTGTCTCCAAGGATCTATTAAAAACATCCTTTAAAGGCCCTGCAAGAACCTCTCTGAGCTCTTTCAGTATCCTAGGATGTATCCCGTCCGGTCTCATGGCCTTGTGCACTTTAAGTTTTGCAAGCTGTTCAAGCACATCATCTTCTGTGAATGGTGTAGTATCTAATCTATTCCCATTCGTATATTTGTCATTCACGGGTGGTCCTGCCCCAGGATTTTCTTTAGCAAAAACAGAATTATTTGTTTAGCATTTTTGCTTTTTCAATGTCACTTTCCATGAATCTGTTCTCTGCACTTTTGAGTCTTGCAATTCCACCTCTGATCTTCTTCTTCTCCCGAATATATCTTTTTTGTATTGACCCAATGTGCTCTGTCTAGCTCTGCTTAATGATGTTATTCTTATGACCCGTATTTTAAATGTCTTCCTTTTCTGCCATTCGCAGTCCTCATTCTCTTTTTTTCTTTATTTGCTATGGTGTTTTTCTTGTAATAGGAGGTTGGATCACCTCCAGTTTTTGTGAACCGGTGTCCTTCCTGGAGTTTTTTTCAAATACCTTTATTTGAATTATTGTTTGTTGTATTTCACCCCAATGTTGGACTTTTGGAATTTCTGTAAAGTTGTTTAAAGATAAAATGTAAAAGAAAAAAGGATATGACAGATGCAAGGGACCACGGTGGAAGAGATAGAGCTTGGTAGATGGGCAGGAATGGGAGACTGACACAGTGCAGGGTATTGTTGTTAAGTGTCGTTGAGTCAGTGTTGAATCTTGGCAACCCTCTGGATTGTTGACCTAAACTTTGTTCAGTCTTCAGCCAAGTGGCTCATTGTTGATAGAGTGGTATCCATAGCTGCTGTTATTGTATTGATCCATATCGTTGCCGGCCTTCCTCTTTTATGGGACCTTCTACCTTGCCAAGCATTATGTCTTTCTCCAATGATCTCTCTCATCGCATGATATGTCCAAAGTATGAAAGTCAAAGTCTTCTCATCTGAGCTTCTAAGGAAAGCTTAGGTTTGATCTCCTCTAGTACTGACTGGTTTGTTCTTCGGGCTGTCCACGGTATACACAGTATTTGTTGCTAGCACCATAATTCAAACGCGTCAGTCAGGGTAGTGGTACATAAGTGAAGCAGGAGGTAGGCAACTCAGCTGTCAGCAGGTGCACCATATTCCCTGCTGAAAAATGTATGGAGATGTTCTTGGCAGATACAGAATCTGAGGCAGCCGCATGGGTGGAATTTACATTTGAATCATCGGATATACTGAGCATGTACTGGCTGAAGAGGCTATGGAAGAGATTGTTGTTAGCCATGGGATTGCAGAACTTAGTCAGGAATAGGTTTTCTCTGGCTGCCTATCAAAGATTTACAGCATGATTGGCTCAAGTGCCCCACACTGACTTCCTCCTCTCCCAGATTGGCTCCGGTGTAAATAAAGTTCATAATGAAAATAAAGTTCACAGTGGTAATTAGTGACATTTTCCTGAGCATACATGCTCATTTAGTGGATTCCATAATGAACCAAAAATTGTGATTTTTGTGAATTTTTCCATTCGTATGAAAACTAGTGCACCTGCCTAGTAACTGTAGCATGCATTTTGATAGCAGAGTCATCGTTACTGAAATCACTCTGCCCCTTTCTGTACATAGATTTTATGATGACTTTGATTTTGCACTAATGTAAGTCTTCGTTGTGATCTGAAGGCTGCTATAATTAGGACATACTCTGCTTTTATAAAATCAGAGGTAGACAATAGTATTTGCGCAGGGTTCCTTTGAGCACATGTTAATTGAGCCTGCATCTGCAAGCCTAATGAAATCTTTTTCTCATCACATAAGGAGCTAAAGCTAGTCTTAATGTTTGGTGGGTATTTTATGTGTTGTCATTAGCAGATGAAATTAGGAAACTAAAGAAAGAATTGTTTAAATGCAGTCTTATCACCCAGATAATAGCACACTAATACTGTCACAATGGATGTGCGGAAGTGTAAGTAAGGCAGGTTCATCTTCATGAAAGTTAGTTTAAAAAAAAAGACTGTATAACACATGTAGCGCCCCCCCCCCCCCCCCGCCCATGCCCCACTATAGAAATGCACTTTCTACTGAGCTGCTGGGATCTGATTCAGTGTAGTATAGCTCCTTGGATTTTCCCCAAATAGTAAGGGAAGAAGTCTCTTCAAGACCCTTAGACTAGAACTCGCTCACTGGTATTTGGTGTTCCAACAGAAATACATTTTATTCAGTAGTGACAACCTGACAAAGTATATACTTTCTGGGAGATGAATTTATATGGAAGACAAATCTTTAAAACTAAAATGCCACATCAAGAAATTCTATTTACAAAGGAATGTAGGAGAGATACTTTGAGTAAATGGTACTAGGAAACAGTGGTTCCCAAACCTATCCTAGGGGTTTCCCAGAAAGTTGGCTTTTCAGGATATCCACTATGAATATTCATGAGAGAGATCTGTATGTACTGCCTCCACTGTATGCAAAACTACCTCCTGCATATTCAATGTGGATATCCTGAAAACAACCCATTGTTCAAGGGGTTTAACTTCTCACTGGAGTAATCCTTGGCTCCTTAACTCCATTATTTTTAGCAATCTCCTCTGGCC
Source organism: Ichthyophis bannanicus (assembly GCA_033557465.1). Taxonomy (NCBI): domain Eukaryota; kingdom Metazoa; phylum Chordata; class Amphibia; order Gymnophiona; family Ichthyophiidae; genus Ichthyophis; species Ichthyophis bannanicus. The sequence goes on along the minus strand of CM066032.1, from coordinate 1,340,892,973 downwards.
TCCTCTCTTCTCCTGATGGTGCTGGCTTAGAATGTTCTCCTTGAATTCCTCAAAATTGTATCTCTTCCTTTTTTCCTCAGGATTATTTATTTATTTGTTTGCTTGGTTATTTATTCTGTCCAACTATAAGTCCCAAGGCAGGATACAATTTAATGTCCATGAATTAATAACCACATAGTAACAGACAACACAAAAACGTTTACCTCAACCTATATGAAAATTTCTGAAATTACATAAAATGGCCAATGGACCAAAAAAACTGGGTCCGACTTATTCTTAATCATTCTCCACTGAACAAATGAGTCTTTAGACTTTTCCTAAACCCAACCAGAGTGGATCCCTAATTAAACATTAATGGTAGTTTATTCCACAGTGTGGGCACTCTAACTGAAAAGCTTGCATACGGTAACTACCATCCATAATTACCCTCAGCCCTGGAACTGCCAATAAGCTCTCATTTGTAGAACATAAGCTCTTACTCTTGGAGTACCAGCTTAATTTATCCAGCAAATATTATGGCTCCATTGCATTCAATACTTTAAAAGCTAGGGTCAGGATCTTAAACTGGAACCAATGGAATTCAGCTAAAACAGGAGAAATAAGTTCTCAAACTCCCACCCATCTCAGAACCTTTGTGCATTCTATACTAACTCCAATGGTATACCTGATATTTTGGCAGTCCTAAATAAAGATCATTACAGTAATTGAGATGGGTACTGATTGCAGAATACAATAGCTTAGCAAATACATGTTCCACAAAAATACTCTCATTTTTCTAAATTGCCGCAATTGATAGAAACAGCTACTGTACATACTACTCCAGATTTCTGGTATTGTAGTGTCAGGCAACCATCAAATTCCACATCTAGATTTCTTTCTTTCCAATAAATTACTGGATACAGATGAGTTTTGTACCCGTAATACCTCTGCCAATTCCAGTATAATCTGTTCAAATGAATCGAATTCTCCACCATCTCCAAATACTTTTGTAGCTTCTGAATCCCACTTACCCTATTTTTACCCAGAGGCACTAGAAACTACATGTCATCAGCAAAGATAAAATACTTAACACCAACTGCCCTAAATATCGCTGTTAACTGGTATTAAAAAAATAAAAATAAAAGTAAAGGTGACAATATTGCCCTTGTGGCACCCCATACACAACTGGATAGGCACACGATCACCTATTGCTAAGTGATGACAGCCATGCCAAAAGTATCCTCCCAATGCCAAGTCTCGCAGACAGCATAGCAACAAATTATAATAGACTGTATTGAAGGTGGTACTGAGATCTAACATTGAGTGGGTGTGGTTAAGTGGACAGGATGATGGAAATTGCTGGACTGATTGTTCACAATTATGTTCTGCACTGGAGTTTAAGAATGAGTCTTATTTGAAGTATGGTATTGATCAATGGCAACAATGAGGGTTGTGTCCTTGAATGTCAATGGGCTGAATCATCCAATCAAATGTACATAAGAAAGTCTTCAATTATTTAAAGAGTCTTGATCCAGACATCTTATGTTTGCAAGAAATACATCTCCTGAAATTCGCCTGCCAAAAACTCAACATACAGTTTCTGTACTGCTTGCCGCAGGCATGTGTTTTTAATCAACAGATACCCAAAAAAGTTGGGTAGTGGCTAAAATGTCCATTAATGGTTATGTATACTTCATTATATCCAATTGTGTCCCCAGTAGACATAATCCTTCATTCATTAAAGAAATTGGCGTGTGAGTGTTAGAGATGGTAGCTGAGGAGAAAGTTATTGCTGGTGATTTTAATATTCCTCTAGATCTCACTTTGGATTGACAGTTGTACTGCAGGGTGGCAAAAACAAAGGCATGTAATGAATTTAAAAATGTGTTGTTCATAGTTTGGGTTAAGAGATGTAAGGAGAATTCTTAACCTGACCAGCTGTGAACATACTCTTCAACTACTAATAACCATACTTGTATAGTGCTACTAGGCATACACAGTGCTATACTTATTACTCAGCCCCGCATCATACTTATTCTCAGATTGTTTATGTTTTGATATCTAAGTCTAGTATGTGTGTTGTCCTTGATGCAAAAATACACCTGTGTCTGCCCAACTCAAAATTGCTACACTGAATGGGAAATCAGACTCTTGGATGCTCAATAATAGGTATCTTACAGAAAAAGCTTTTGTGATGAAGTTAGGGAGTTTATAAAAGAGAGTTGTTGTTTTTTTAATTAATGACACTGGGGTTATGAATCCCTCTGTGACCTGGGAGGCTTTTAAAGCTTACTGAACTTGGAGGAGGAAGCAGAAGTAACAAGAGATCTGTCATTTAGAAAGGGAGATAGGATAGGTGAGAGACTAGTTCCTCCCATAATTGATTCTGATGAAGCATCAATAAAACAAATTGATCAGTCAGCAGTTCGGCCAGGATTTAGTTTTGCAAAAATCTGGTCACTACATGGGTGTGAATAGAGCCAGCATATTACTGGTGAGGTACCTAAAAATACATAAGCAGAGGCAAGTGATTTCATCTATTTTTGATGGTAAACAGCAATTGGCCCATTTGGAAGAGGAAATTATGCATACATTCATTGCTTATTATACTAAACTTTGTTAGTCCAAATGTAGAGATACAAGTTAGATTAGCATGCATTTTTTTAAGGATCTATGTTGTCTAACTCTGTTAGACATAGATAAACAATTGTGTCCCCATTATAATTCTGGAGATTATGGAAGCTGCAAAAAGACTACTGGTCAACAAAGCCCCAGGTCTGGATGGTCTTAAGGCTGAATTTTATCGTTGTGTTAATGGGATTATGGTCCCATTGTTTCAAAAGCTGTTTCAGTTTTTGTATGCTAGCCCATTGCAAAGGGGAAGATTTATAGAGGTTAATAAAACCTGGTTGCGGCACACAACTGGTTAAGAATTTTTGACCGGTTTCTTTACTTTGACTGTAAAATGCTGGATAGCTTCCTAGCAACCCATTTGAAAAGGGTTCTGCAAACCATGTAAATGCTAGTTAGCAGGCTATTCAGCAGCACTAGTATGGTTAGTGTTGCTGGATATCCACAAGTGCTGCTGCTACACGCCCCAATGCTATGCGGTTAGCATCAGGGCATGTCATGGGCGTTCTCGGGTGGAGCAGAGGCAGCACCTGCTGCTAACTGGGCAGCAGTGATTTTGAGCTGCTGCGTGGTTAGTGAACTGTGGGTAAAGTTAGACCTGGCAAAGGCTGGCCTAACTTTACCTGCAGGAATAAACCAGGCAGCAGCTCAATATCACCACTGTCCGGTTAGCTTACGGCTGAGCAGCAACCCGGATATTCAATGCTCGTGACTGGATATGGCCCCAGTATTGAATATCCAGGATTAGTATTCAGCGGCGATGGATATGCACTTTACAAGCGCTAGCTGCCACCGCTGAATATCCCCCCTCCCCATTCATAGGCATAAAGTGTGATTTTTCTGAAATCTAAATATTGGGGATAATGCCAGGGTTTTCCATGATCTCATTGAAACTGCAAGATGGAAAGGTATCCCATCTGTTGCTATATCTTGATGAGAAAAGCATTTGATAGCATAGAATGGAGCTACTTGTTTAAAGTATTAGATTGGTTTGCCAGTGAGTCTGACTTTATTAATGTGTGCAGGTACTTTATTCTTGCCCTGTATCTTGACTGGTGATTAATGGCAGCAATCTCATCCCATATAGTTGTATAGAAGTATAAGCCAAGGCTGCCCTTTCTCACCTCTACTCTTTAATATTGCTCTTGAACCACTAATTTCCATCAGAGCTGCTCCTGAAATTAAGGGATTAGGCTTGCCTAGCTGCTATTACAAAGTTGTAGCATATGCTGATGGTCTCCCTTGGCTATTCGCCAAATCTAAAAGTTCTTTTACTATGGTATTAAATGTAATAAAATTGTTCTTCTCCTTTTTTCCTTTTCAGGGCACAGGGTCAGTTGAGTAAAGTCATAGGTCATATCCCTAAATGTTAATACACATCTCCAGGAACAAGCAGGAATGTAGTCTTCAAATATGGATGACGTCGGTACCGAAGGAGCCCACACAGGAATGCTCCCCAGTGTCCAATAGGAAAGATTTTGGGAGCACTCCATTGCACCTGCATAGCTGCCTTCCTGCCTTCCCAATTCCTCTCTTCAGTTCTTCATTTTCTCTTTTTGTTTCCGTCAATGCCAGCACCATTTTGACACCGCTGGTTCCCTTATTCTTTCTTTTATGTTTTCTTTATTAGTAAAAAAAAAAAAAAATTTCAGGCCATCTTAGGACTTTAGCCTACCATACAGTCCACTGACAGTATGGAGAAACCGACCGGTGGTTTCAAAACATGTTCAAAATGTGGTAGTACCATTTCAGCAACTGACATACATGATTGGTGCTTGAAATGCATTAGGACTGACTACCAACCAACAGAATGTTCCCTTTGTAAAAAAATGACAAAGAGAGGCCTGCAGAACTAGGCCTCTAAGTTTGGAACTCTTTTCGCTTTGGACACGGTATCTTTGGCATCAACATCTTTGAGAGCCTCATCCTCCTCACATGGTTCTCAAGCACAAGTCTTCCTCGAAGACAGAAAATTCCTCCAGAGGTAGATTTATTTATTTATTTTATTTATTTATTTAGAACACATTTATATACCGCTCTTTCCCAGGTATCAAGTGCGGTTTACATTGAACAGAAAAGTTGTTAAGGTACATGAAAGTACATGTCCTAGACGTTTTACATGAAACAGAGGTTAACTTTTTACATTTAACAGTATAATTAAGAATTCTAACAGTGATGTCATCCATCTTGATTAGTTGGATGTATCAGAACTTTATACAAATGCATCAACTTTATACAAATTTACAAAGTTTTTTTTTTTTTTTTTTTAACTTATGGATTGAATCACATGAGAATCTCATTCCCAGCATCAAGATGCCTCAGGCATTGCCCTGGAGAAGGATAGGCCTGCTAAACAGCCCAGGCGGGAGGACCTGCCCTTCAAAGCCATCGAGGGTCTCCAGGATGCTCCCGAGGCCTCGCCTCAGGAGAGCTACGTGCCATGCTCTGGGATGGTGGTGCAAATTTCCATCACCGATACCTAACATCGGCGACCTCGATAGACCAGTGTATACTGGCCATCGAGCGGAGCTTGGCAGCTCTATTGGCAGCTTTGGTTCCCATTAAACCATTGCCTTCAGGAACCAGGCCGTTGATACTAGTACAGGTAGCAGCACCAACATTGACACCAGTGCAGGGTGCATTGGGATACATGGCATTGTCATCACTGCCACCCATGCCTTCCCTCGAGTCCATCACCGATATTGGGGTTTGACCCAAACAGTTCCTGGAGCCCGATACCAATACGCATCGGTATCATAATCTGGCGGAAGGTGAGCACCGTTCCCGCCGATACTTTGAGTCCTCCGATTCTGACTACCCTGTTTCGAATGAGGAGTCTCTATTTTCCTAGGGGCCCTGAGGCATGCCTTTGGAACCCTCCCTGCCTCCAGGATGATGCGTGTCACCTCCTGAGGACATGTCCTTCCAAGAATTCAGTACACAGGGAGCAGAAGCAATGGACGACCCAGTTGCTTAATGTAATCTCAAAAAGCTTTATTGTAGATCCCCGACGCGTTTCGGCTTGCGCCTTTCTCAAGGGGAGAGTTGCTTACAGAGAACAAATAAAAACAATTGAATGTATACATAAACATCACTTTGAAAAGGACACCGGGTGACATTTATATAATAAATAATTTAAAATAAATAAATCTGATGTGAAATCAAGGGTTTAAAACATAACAATTAAAAAAAAATATATATAAAGGAATATATATATATATATACATATACAATAAATTAATCACGTTTAATATAATAAATCCATGTAAATAAAAGAAAAAACACAATAAATATCTATAATGTAACATAATTAAAAATAATTATGTTACATTATAGATATTTATTGTGTTTTTTCTTTTATTTACATGGAAATAATTATGTTACATTATAGATATTTATTGTGTTTTTTTTTCTTTTATTTACATGGATTTATTATATTAAACGTGATTAATTTATTGTATATGTATATATATATATTCCTTTATATATATATTTTTTTAATTGTTATGTTTTAAACCCTTGATTTCACATCAGATTTATTTATTTTAAATTATTTATTATATAAATGTCACCCGGTGTCCTTTTCAAAGTGATGTTTATGTATACATTCAATTGTTTTTATTTGTTCTCTGTAAGCAACTCTCCCCTTGAGAAAGGCGCAAGCCGAAACGCGTCGGGGATCTACAATAAAGCTTTTTGAGATTACATTAAGCAACTGGGTCGTCCATTGCTTCTGCTCCCTGTGTACTGACTGATCCTTGCAGGAGCCCTGCTCTCCTGTGTGCTCTTCCAAGAATTCATTCATGACCTAGCTAGGGGTCTCTCCAAAACAGTTACATCTGAGAAAGAGCCCAGGGTGGAGGATTTGGAGATCCTCCAATACTCAACAGCTCCCAGGGAGGCAGCCATCTTCTGGTGGACTGCATCCCCCATGATCTGATGCTCTGGATGTAGGAGACTCCCCTCACGATCTCACCTCATACTCGATGTCTCGATACCAATGGTGGTGAAATCGGTGATGCACCGACTCAAGAGTTCCAAAACTCATTCCTCTAACCCACCGGGTAGGGAAAAGGGAACCCTCAATGCCTTTGGGCGTTGATGTTTTCAGGCTTCCATAATTTCAGCCATGATTAATTCCTATATACTCTTCTCCCAGATGATAAGAGAGATGACTATCTTGCTCTAGCTAGACATATCCAAATGTGTCAAAATTTGTCAATCGGGCAACCTTCGATGCATTTGAGTGCACAAGCAGAGCCACAGCAATTTGTATTGGTGCATGTAGAAATACATAGCTTCAGGCCTCAGATCTTGAGCAGTGGGTTCAAGATAAGCAGAGCAACATACCTTGCACAGGAGAAAACCTCTTTGGCAAAGACTTGCAGGATAAGGCTTCTTAGTTAGAGTCAGAGAATACCACCCTAAATAGGTTGTCTAGGACAACAGCTAACCCTGCTAGAAAGAAGACAGCTTCTCAGTACCAGGCTCAAGGCCCTCAGAAGAGACAGTAACCTCCTAAGCAACAAAAGAAGCCATAGATGGCTAAATCTCAACCACCTCCACAGCCAGAGCATAAGAACATAAGAACATAAGATATGCCATACTGGGTCAGACCAAGGTAAATCAAGCCCAGTATCCTGTTTCCAACAGTGGCCAATCCAAGTCATATATACCTAGCAGTTTCCCCAAAAGACACAGGTTCCACAATGCTTGTATTGGGTCAAGCATTGATATCCTGGGTCCCTTCTTAATAATGTTTTTTGGACCTTTCCTCCAGGAACTTGCCCAAACCTTTTTTAAACTCAGTTACACTAACAGCCTTTACTACATCCTCCGGTAACAGAGTCTGATTACACGTTGAGTGAAAAAATATTTTCTTTTATTAGTCTTAAATAGTTTACCCTGTAGCTTCATTGCATATCCCCTAGTCTTTCTATATTCTGATAACGTAAACAATTGATCTACGCTTACCCGTTCCACTCCGTTCATTAATTTATAGACTTCTATCATATCTCCCCTCAGCCGTCTCTTTTCCAGGTTAAAGAGCCCTAACCTTTTTAGCCTTTCTTCATAGGGGTATCCTTCCATCCCCTTTACCATTTTGGTGGCTCTTCTCTGAACCTTTCCTAATAACGCTATATCCTTTTTAAGATACGGCGACTAGAATTGCACACAATATTCAAGGTTCGGTCTCACCATGGAATGATATAGAGGCATTATAATATGCTTTGTTTTATTTTCCATTCCTTTTCTTATGATACCTAACATCCTATTTGCTCTCTTGGCTGCTGCTGCACACTGGGCTGAGGGTTTTAGCAATGATGCCTAAATATTTATCCTGGGTGGTGGTTCCTATTGTGGAACCTTGCATCGTATAACCATAGTTCGGGTTGTTTTCCCCTAGGTGCATAACTTCGCACATGTCCACATTAAATTTAATCTGCCATTTTGATGCCCAGTCTTCCAATTTATCAAGATCCTCTTGCAATTTTCCACAATCCTCTTGGGTTTTAACAACTTTAAATAGTTTTGTGTCATCTGCAAATTTGATAACCTCACTCGTTATTCCCTTTTCCAGGTCATTTATGAATATGTCAAAAAGTAGCGGACCCAGCACAGATCCCTGGGGTACACCACTATTCACCTTTCTCCATTGGGAAAATTGGCCATTTAGCCCTACCCTCTGCTTTCTATCTTTTAACCAGTTTCTGATCCACAATAGTACACTGCCTCCTATCCCATGACTCTTTGGTTTTGCCAAAAGTCCCTGATGAGGGACCTTGTCAAAGGCTTTCTGAAAGTCCAAATACACTATATCAACCGACTCACCTTTGTCTACCTGTGTATTCACACCTTCAAAAAAGCATAACAGATTAGTAAGACAAGATCTTCCTTGTCTAAAGCCATGTTGACTGTCTCCCATTAAGCCATTACTATCTACATGTTCAGCAATTTTGTTCTTTATGATGGTTTCTACAATTTTTCCCGCTACTGACGTCAGGCTCACTGGTCTGTAGTTTCCCGGATCACCCCTGGAACCCTTTTTAAAAATTGGTGTTACGTTCGCCATCCTCCAATCTTCAGGTATCACAGATGATTTTAATGATAGTTCACAGATTATTAATAGCAGGTCTGCAGTCTCATATTTCAGTTTTTTCAACACCTTTGGATGTATATCATCTGACCCAGGTGATTTGCTACTCTTAATTAATTGATTAATTAGCGAGTTTTTATATACCGCATCTTCCATTGATCAGTTGCGGTTTACATGGAACAACAGTAAACAGGCAAAGCTGCTTTTACAGATAACATTGTGAAACTACAAAGAAATTTAATTTTACTCTTCAGTTTATCTAATAGTTGTAATACATCTTCCTGATGCATCATTATTTCCTTCAATTCTTCCACACCTTTAAATACCACTTCAGTCATAGGTAACATCCCTACATCTTCCTCAGTAAAGACCGAAGCAAAGAATTCATTCAGTCTCTCCGCTATTGCCTTGTCGCCTCTTAGTGCCCCTTTAACCCCTCTATCATCTAATGGACCAACTGACTCTCTCACAGGTTTTTTGCTACGAATGTACTTGAAAAAGTCTTTATTACGCATTTTTGCTTCCACAGAAAGCTTCTTCTCAAATTCTCCCTTTGCCTGCCTTATCAATGCCTTGCATTTAACTTGCCAGTGCTTGTGCTGTTTCCAGGTTTCGATGTTTGGCTCTTTTTTCCATTTCCTGAAAGATTTTTTTTTTCTCTTTATTTAGTTTTCAAATACACCAGAGTAAAACTAAGTGCAATTAGAATACAGACATATCAAAGGAAAGATTAAACATCAAAGAAAAACAGAAACCTTGGTATAGACCCCTAAATTAAACCTCTATAAGGTTCCAGGAAAAAATAAATTTATCTAAGAATAATAACCAAAAAAGGCTATATGTTTTTTTGGCAACAACAGCCTCTCTGACCTCACCTTTAAACCATGCTGTCAGTTTTTTGGACTTCCTTCCACTTTTCTTAAAGTGTGGAATACAGCTGGTCTGGGCTTCCAAGATAGTATTTTTAAACAACACCCAAGCTTGATGTAAGTCTTTAACCTTTGCAACTGCTCCTTTTAGTTTTTTCGAAACTATTTTCCTTATTTTATCATAGTCTCCCTTTCAAAAGTTAAAAGGTAATACTGTGGATTTCCTTACCATCCCTCCTCCATTAATTAGATCAAACGCGATCATGTTATAATCACTATTGCCAAGTGGCCCCAACAACCTTATCTCTTGCACCAGATCTGGTATTCCATTAAGGTCTAGGTCCAATATGGCTTCCCCCCTGGTCAGTTTATGAACCAGCTGCTCCAAGAAGCAGTCATCTATTTCATCTAGGGACTTTATCTCCCTAGCATGTCCTGCCGTGACACTGACCCAGTCGATACCGGGGTAATTGAAATAACCCATTATTATTACTGTGCTGTAACCTTTGTTAGCTTCTTTGATTTCTTTGAGCATTTCATCATCCATTTTGTTCATTCTAGCAAGGCGCTCGATAGTACACACCCACTGCCATCGCATTCCTCTTTTTACATGGAATTTCAATTCATAGAGATTCTACAGCAAATTTTGTTTCCTGCAAAACTTTAATCCTTTCTGACTCAATGCCCTCTCTAGCATAGAGCGCAACCCCTCCACCAATTTGATCAGCTCTATCATTACGATGTAGTTTGTACCCAGGTATCACAGTGTCCCACTGGTTGTCCTCCTTCCACCTTGTCTCTGAGATTCCAATCATATCTAACCTCTCATTTAGTGCTATATATTCTAACTCTCCCATCTTATTTTTCAGACTTCTAGCATTTCCATACAAGCATTTTAGAGACTGTATTTTATTCATATTAATTTGGCTATTGGTAGGCATGGGTAATTTTGGATCTTTAAGCTCTGTCTGCTACATACTCGAGGACATTTGGGCTACTTTCCTCTTTTGTGGAAGCACTCTGCTTTTGGTAGTATCCTTCAAACAAAGATTCTTGCGAACCATGTGCTCTTGTGTGACTGTAGGCTTTTCCCTATTACCTAGTTTAAAAGCTGCTCTATCTCTTTTTTAAAGATTAATGCCAGCAGCCTGGTTCCATCCCAGTTAAGGTGAAGCCCATCCCTTTGGAAGAGCCCCTCCTTTCCCCAGAATGTTCCCCAGTTCCTAACAAATCCAAAACCCTTATCCTTGCACCATCGTCTCATCCACGCATTGAGACTCCAGAGCTCTGCCTGCCTTTTGGGTCCTGCGCGTGGAACATTTCGGAGCATGCTACCGTGGAAGTTCTGGATTTCAACTACCTACCTAATAGCCTAAATTTAGCCTCCAGAACCTCCCTACCACATTTTCCTATGTCATTGGTACCGACATGTACCAAGACAGCAGACTCCTCCCCAGCACTATCTAAGACCTTATCTAGGTTTCGCGTGAGGTCTGCTACCTTTGCACTAGGCAGGCATGTTACCAGGCGATCCTCACGTCCACCAGCCACCCAGCTATCTACATGCCTAATGATCGAATCACCAACTATAATGGTTGTCCTAACCCTTCCCTCATGGGCACATGGCCCTGGAGAAACCTCTTTGGTGCGAGAGGGTTTTACATCACCTGGAGGACAGGTCCTAGTTACAGGATCACTTCCTGCCACACCAGGGTGATGCTCTCCTGTCACGTGACCTCTCTCTTCCATGGCAACAGGGATGCTGCCAGACTGGAGGTGGGACTTCAGGACAATATCCCTGTAGGTCTCGTCTTTGTACCTCTCTGTCTTTCTTATGTCGTCCAAGTCTGCTACTCTAGCCTCTAGAGAACGGACTTGTTCCCTGAGAGCAAAGAGCTCCTTGCACCTAGTGCACACGTAAGACCTTTCACCAACTGGGAGAAAATCATACATGTGGCACTCAATGCAAAAGACTTGAAAGCCCCCATTTTGCTGCTGGACTGCTGTCTGCATCTTAGTTTTAAGTTTGTGTTTAGATCTTTAAGTTCTTCACGTACTAAGGGTTGCTATGGATACTTATACTACTAAAATGTACCTAATACGTTTAATATACCTTGTTCACCTGAAGCTTAATTAATCTAAGGTCCTTAGTGTATGGCTGATTTGGATAACGAGCTGCACCTGAGAGCACCTCCTTTCCTTTAAGATGTGTAAGTACCTATAAAGCTACGATTATCCCAGGGGTGGGTGGGTGTAGGTAGGGAGGGAAATAACACTTATTAAAAGAGAGCTGCTACACAGTACCCTATCCTGTGCTTCTGAGGTAAGCTGTGACCAATCTCCTGGGTGATTAACTGCTTGGATAGAAGGAGTCTTTCAAAATGGCCTTTTGACCTGCCACCTGGCATTAACACCTATTGAAAACATTTCACAGGTCTCTTGCCCCCTAGGTAGAAGGCCTCTTTGTAAAGGTCTCTAGAAGACTTTATTTGTTGCTCAAAGAATACTAATTCTGTTTTCCTTTTATGCTAAGTTATATTCTGATTTGATTTAAATTAAAGCTCTTTGCTGCTGCTAGGCTCTGACTTATTATGAAATTTAAACTAGAAGCTCTCTGCTGTGTTTTAAATTTAACCAGAAAGCTCTCTTCTGTGTTTTAAATTTAAACTAATAGGACTTTGTTGATACTAGGCCCTGAGTGAGTATTAAATTTAAACTACATGCTCTCTGCTGGGTATGAAATCTAACCAGAAAGCTCTCTTCTGTGTTTTAAATTTAAATTTAAACTGCTGCTACTAGGCCCTGACTGATTTAACAAATACACTGGGTTCACAGATTAATCAGCTTTAATCGAAAGAAGTCCCTTCAGAAAAATTCCCAGAAGTATATACTCACAATTGCAGTCCGCGCCTGTTTTTTTACTTTTTTCTAGAGAACATTGTCACCTTGCATCTGGAGGACCCTCATCCCCTCCACATTGCAGGCAGACTGTGTCACTATGAGCACTGATGGCACCTTATCACCTCAAAACAGAGCAGACACTTCCCAAGAAGTTCAGCTTTCTTTGCATCATACCATCACAGTACTACAACACTTGTGATTTATCATAAACTTTCCAAAATCCCAGCTCACTCCAGTTCAAAGACTAGAGTTTATAGGAGCTTTACTGGACACACAGCAGGCCAAGACGTTTCTGCCCTAACTCCGTTGTGCCTGTCTCATCAAGCTAACCTCACAAGTGCTACTCCAAGTCCATCTGACTGCCAGAGAAATTCTGCAACTTCTGGGGCACATGGCTTCAAAGTATATGTTGTCCCATATGCCTGCCTACATATGCGGACTGCCGAGCGGACTCTTGCCTCTCAATGGACGCAGACATCAGGCCACCTCAGGGATAAGATCCAAGTCACTGCCCCTCTCACCACATCCCTCCAGTGGTAGTGTTCTCCAGAAAATCTCTTAGTCGGTTCACCTTTTCAGATGCCTCCACATCAATGCACCCTGATGATGGATGCCTCCAAATTGGGTTGGGGAGCTCTCTTGGACACTCTCTCTATAAAAGGCCTTTGGACAATGGAGGAGTCACAGCTCCAGATCAATCTCCTGGAGCTTTGTGCTATCTCAAATGCTCTCACAGTGTTTGAAAATCACCTCAGACCACAAAAAGTCCTAGTCAGGACAGACAATCAGGTGACTATGTTCTATGTGGACAAACAGGGTGGAACAGGCTCTTGGCCACTCTGCAAGAAGGCTCTTCATCTGTGGTCCTTTGCCATTTCTCATCAAATGCATCTTCAAGTGGGGGGCTAAGACAACAGAGAAAGCCAGAACTGTAAATAAATCTGATCTATGAATGTGACTGTAGAGAGAATCAGAAATGTAACAATGTCTGAAGACATCTCATGAGAATGTAAATATGTTATACTCCCCCCTGGTGATGGTATACCCCTTTTCCTCCTGTAATTGCAAATAACTCTGTTAAATGTATCCCCCCTTGTTTATTGTAAACCCCAGGGGAGTTCACTGTCTTGGCAGACAAGCTGAGTGGGATCCTTCTTCCCCACGAATGGTCCCTCCATCTGGATACAATGTCCTATATTTTTCAGACCTGGGGAACTCCAGACATAGATCTGTTTGCCACACCACAGAATGACAAGCTTCCCCACTTCTGCATCAGGACTCTGACGTCCAGCATACAGCTGGTGGATGCCTTCCACCTTCATTGGGGTCAGGGTCTCCTTTATGCTTTCCCTCCCATACACCTCATTCCCACAATGTTTTTCAAGCTACAGGCCGACAACGGTTTCAAGATTCTCATAGCTCCTCACTAGCCATGCCAACTGTGGTTCCCCCGCTGCTATGTCTCACTCAGACTCAGCCTCTACGATTGGGATCTGTGCCCGATTTCCTCTCCCAGGAAGACGGGACACTGCTCCATCCCAATCCATGGCCTCTCTATCTCACAGCTTGGCTGCTGAGTACAAGACTTTAATCTCACTCAAGAGGTTAAGGAGATCCTTTTGGCTTCCAGGAAGCCCTCCACCAGACGTTCCTATGCTTTCAAGTGGCACAGGTTCTCACTTCTCTGCTTCCATGGATGCACTTCTCCAGTATCTCCTCCTCCTGTCCTCAACAAGTCTCAAGACCAACTCGGTGAGAGTTCACCTCAATGTCATTGAGACCTCTCATCATCTCTTGGATGGACAGCCCATCTCCTCACAACCGCTAGTAGTACGCTATATGAGGAGGCTCCTGCTGACCAAGCCACCTATTAAGCCACTTCTGGTGGCTTGGGATCTCAATGTCATTCTAGTGCAGCTTCTTAAGCTGCCCTTTGAACCAAAGGTGGTGTCTCCTCTTCATTTGAATCAGTCAGTTTACCTTCCTGTATTCTTTCCTAGACCACATGCATTTAGAGCAGAAGCAACCCTGCATATGTTTGACTGCAAGTGGGCGTTGGCTTTTAATCTCCAGAGAACTCAAGATCACTGTAAAGCCTCACAGTTGTTCATTTCTTTTTATCCTAGTCACCTGGGACTCCCGATATCTAAATATACACACTCCATATGAATAACAGACTGAATTTCATCTGCTTATGACAAAGCAGGACTCTCCCTGGAAGGGCATGTCACTGTTCATAATTTTCATGCCATGGCTCCCTCAATGGCAAACCTACGCTCTGTGACTATTGACAAAATTTTCAAGGCAGCAACTTGGTCTTCTGTCCATACGTTTGCTGCCCATTATTGTCTCGACAAGGACCCCCACTGGGATGCCATGTTTGGTCAAGCTATTCTCCGGCACCTCTTTCAGACTTGAGGGCAACTCCTACCCTCCATCGTGGACTTTGACAATACCAGACATCCATGAGGAATCCATGACCTCTTGAGGCCTACTCCAAGGCGAACCTCCACTGGTTCTGAGGTCACTTCATCTGGCATCTTAGAGCTAGGGAGTCCCATATGCAAAGACTACATTCCTGCTTGTTCCAGGAGATAGTGTAATTACTCACCTATAACAAGTGATCTCCGGGAACAGCAGGAATTTAATCTTCACAACCTCTCCTAGGAGTTGTAGGGTTTTCTTTTCTTACGCTCCTTTTTCTTTCCTATTGGATGCAGAGGAGAGTTCCTGCGCAGGTTCTATTGGTACCGATGTCACCCATATGTGAAGAAAAAATTCCTACTGTTCCCGGAGATCACCTGTTACAGGTGAGTAACTACACTTTCAGGAAGTGATAGAAGGACCAGGATTTAAATGAATGTCAATACAACTTAAGTGTCTTGGGGCAGTTTTTCAATGCAATAAAGAAGTTATGATGAAGCTTAATTTAGATACCCTTGTTGCTCAGTTGAAAGCAGAATGTTGGTTCTCTCTTCATGTCTTGGTTGGGGAGGCTTAAGGCCATCAAAAAACTCCAGCAACAACTTCATCCTTATCTTCCTTGACATTTCAACTGCATTTGATTCTATTCCACACCTCCAACTGCTGCAGAGACTCTCGGAGATTGGGATCCAGGATATTTATTTATTTTATTTATTTAACATTTCTTCTATACGCGCTATTAAAATCAGCGCGGTGTACAATGAACAAAACATACTGCAATGCATACAGGCAACATTGAGTTTACAAAGAACAGGGAAAAATAACACATGGGATAACCGGGATAACTATGTACAGTTTAACTTTAAACTATATACATTGACTATATGTAATATTCTAAACTCGTTTGTATATTGTAAGTGATTTCATGTGGATGGTGAAGGTAAATGGTTATCGTGTGGACTATCGTGTGGGCTAACCATTTTCTGGTTGTATTAGGGTGCTAAGGGGTCTGGAGTATGTGGGAAGCTTGCTAGATGTGTGAGTGTCCGGGATGACTTCTGGGTAACATTTTGTGAACAGATGGTGTTTTAAGGCTTTTCGGAATAGTATTAGGCTTTTGATGCCACGGATTTCATGGGGAAGTGTGTTCCAGTTTAGAGGAGCGAATATTGAGAAAGCTCTGTTTGAAGTAGCCTTAATACACGATGTCATCATCCTAGGAACTATTAAGGTGTTCATAGCAGTAGGCCTCCTGTTTCTATTTTCGAGGGTGCTGTGAATTAGCTTGCTGATTGGAGTAGGTGGGTAGTTATTCAAGGCTTTGAAGGTAAGTACTAGTGACTTATAGTGGAGTCTGGCTTGTAGAGGTAGCCAGTGCAGATCTTTCATGATAGGCGTTATGTGTGCAGATCTTGGTGACCCAGAGAGGACTCTTGCAGCTGCATTCATAGCCAGGCGAAGCGGATTTAAAGTTGTTTGAGAGATCCCATGGAGGATGATGTTCGCAAAATCTAGGTGAGGGAGGACTAATGCCTGGAAGGTTGATCGGTAGTCAGTATAATCAAGTAGGGGGCGGAGGTGGCGTAGTGTTCTGATCTTATGATATATAGTCTTTGTCACATTCTTCACGTGCGTTATCATATCCAGGTGCTGGTCCAGTGTGATGCCGAGATATCGGATTGTGGGTTTGGACTTCAATTCAATGTTGTTGACCAGTAGCGATGGAGGAGGTGTGAACTTACGATTCCTTGTAACAAAAAGAACGTCAGTTTTGCTGTGATTGATTCGTAGGTTTTGTGTCAGCAGCCATTCAGCTACTGCTCTGAAACAATTGATTATTGGGGAGAACACTGGTTGGTCAATTTTGAACGGCATGTATAGGAGGATGTCATCTGCGTATGCCAGGCATTGTACGTTGAAAGATCGGATCAATTCACATATCGGCTGCATATATATATTGAACATCAGTGCCGATAAGGAAGATCCTTGAGGTACACCTTGGGATTGTAGGAATGGTTCAGAGGATTCATGGCCTGTTTTGACTTGTTGCCACCTGTTGGAAAGGTAGGATTTATACCATTCTAGTGCTGTGCTTCGAATCCCCTTTTCTATCAGGCGTTGCAGAAGTATATCATGATTCACAGAGTCGAAGGCGGCGGAGATGTCTAGGAAGATGAGGACAAATCCTTGTTGTATGCTGTTTATTCCAGTGACCAGATCATTGAATAGTGTTGTAAGGATTGTGTCGACTCCATGTGCTTCCCTGAAGCCATGTTGTGATTGGTCTAGTGGTGCTTCCATGTCGATATGATGCTGGATCTGTTGTTGAGCAGCTTTCTCGATGATTTTTGCGAGCTTGGGTATGCTCGAGATTGGTCTAAATGATTCCACTTTGGATGGGTCAAGTTTACTGTTTTTCAGTAGGGGCCTGATAGAGGTGTGTTTCAGACTCTGGGGGAATGAGCCTGTTAGAAAGGACTGGTTCAGTATCTTGCACAAGATTTGGCTTAGATCATGTCGCAGATCTTTGATCCAGCTGGCTGGGCATGGGTCGTTAGGTGCCCTGCTAGGATTGATGGAAGCAATAATGTTCTCAATCTCACTAGTTGATACCGTATTGAAATTGCATAATGATGTTATTTGGGATGCCTTAGGTGATACAGAGGAGTTGCTGATATTTATGTTTGTGCTGGTCTTAATCATTTTTGATTGCAGGTAGTTTGCGTAGTCCTGTGGCTGAGGCATTGCAGGTTGGACTGAAACTGGCTCTCCTGTTATAGATTTTACTAACCTGAACAGTGCATGTGGTTTATTGATGGAGCGTTTCAATAATTCTGTGTGGTGGAGTTTCCTACTCTGTGTTATCTTCCCGCGGTGGGTAGTTAAGTGTGAATTATATGCTGCAAGGGCCTCTGGGGAGTGGGTTCTTCGCCACTGTCTCTCAAGTTTGCGTAGTTGGTGGAGAGATGTACGAAGGTCCGTAGAGAACCATGGCGCGTGTTCTCGTTTTCTTGTTTTCTTATCATTGTGTGAAGGACATGAGGCTGCTCTGAGGTTCTCATCCCATTTGGATATAAGGTCGTCTAAGTTGAGGGAGGTGTTGGTCATAAGTGGCTGAAGATTTTCTAGGACAGCATCACGGTTGAGAGGTTGAAAGCGGACTGTGTGGGTCCCAGGTGTGTAAGATGGCATTTGGCTCTTGTGAGAAGTATAGGTGGGTATATTGAATTGGATAAGATTGTGATCTGACCATGGCACTGGTGTCACCGACAGTGCAAGGGCTTGGTGTGTTAAGGTGTTGAAATGAGGTGCGAAAATGAGGTCTAGTTTACCTCCCTTGGTGTGAGTGGGTGAGTCGACGTATTGTTTGTAGCCTAGATCCTCTAGTGCATCTAGAAACGCTGTTGAATGGCTATCATGGAGAGATGGGAGGTTGAAATCACCAACTAACCAAATTGGAGAGCGTGAAGTGGATGTTGTGCATGCAAGCTCAATTATTGTTGGAAGTTCATCTGGTAATGGGGAGGGTGCTCGATAGAAAAGGTTGATTGTGCAGAGCTCATTAGATATGGTGAGGGAGTCAAGGTGGGTTGAGCTGGAGGAGTTGCATAGCTTGAAATTTAGATCTGCTTTGGCGAGAATGAGCGTTCCGCCTCTTTTCTGAGTGGATCTGTGGCATGTGTATAGATCAAATCCTGGTGGCAGCATCTGATTCAGGAGGATGTTGTCACAATCAGATAGCCATGTTTCCGTGACCATCAGGATGTCGAGATTGTATAGTGGAATCAGGTCAATGGCTGCAGGCCATTTTGATCGTACTGATCTGGCATTTATCAACGCACATTTCAGTAGGCTTTGGCGATGTTGTTTCTCAGCTTCTGTCTTGTTTATGGCTTGTAGAGGAATGTTAAGTAGATGGGAGTGGGATGTATGGTTGCTTTTTGCCGTTGTGTGGTGGGGAAATTCATACCATCTCCTTCCAAATGTATGTAGTATTGGTATGTAGTTGGTATCATGGTTGAGAGCGTCTGAGACGCAGGGGAGACCTGAATGATATCACATTCAGCTGATTCCAATCTTACTTGAACTCCTGAAAACAGCGAGTGAGGAGCGCGACCAACTTATAAATCCCCTTCACCCAACAAACTGGAGTACCTCAACCTCAAGGCTCAAGCCTCTCAGCCCGCCTCTTTAATATATATATATATATATATATATATATATATATATATATATATATATATCCAACCGCTATGTCAGATTTTCAAAGCCCACAAGATACAATATAGGATCTATGCCGATGATGTCATGTTCTTTACTCCTTTCAACCTCCTATCCCCAGACCTCTCCAACCTCTCCAACCACAGAAGCACACAGTTGGCTCACCGCACACAACCTGACCATCAATAAAGAGAAAACAGAAGCTTTACATGTAAATACTAACCCAGCTTTCATCCCCCCAGCAACACTGAAACTTGATAACATATCAATCAGAGTCAAAACAGAAACAAAATATTTGGGAGTAACTATCGACCAACAACTAAAATTCCAATTGCACATAAAAAGAACAACCTTTGCTGTCTACTTCAAGCTAAGCACTCTAAAACATCTCCACCCCCTCCTCACCACAGAACTATTTCAGACTGTCTGCCAAGCCACGATCACCCCAGTATTAGACTATTGTAACATTATCTATCATGGTCTCCTGAAAACCACCCTCCACCCTTTACAGATGGCACAGAACACAATGGCACGCATCATCTATGGAGCTTCCCACCAATCCCATATCACCCCTATTCTGATCCAGCTACACTGGCTTCCCATCACAGCCAGAATCAAATACAAAGCACTTACCACAATATTCAAAATGCTACACAATGAATCAGCCAATAGCCTCTAGACCCTACTCTCAAAGCCCCCCAATGAAAAGTCATGGAGAAATGCTTCCATCAACCTCCTAAAGCTAAAGAGTAAACAATCTATTTGCAGTTGTGCCCTCTCACTATTTGTACCTACTCTCTGGAACTCCCTATCCCCAACTCTATGAGCATGTCCAGACATAACTGAATTCCGAAAAAAGCTCGAGACATTCATATTCCAAGAAGAGTATAAAACACATCTGGATCCACAAACCCATCCACCATACATACAAACTAAACCAACTGCATACCACTACAGCAACCCACTAGCCCAAGTCAATGTAAATATGTACTCGGCTCTATATGTCTGACTACAATGTAAATAGTTAAGAACTAAAAATATTGTTATCCAATTCTAATATCTTGTAAATAGTTGAGAACAATGTATACTGTTATCCTGTTCAAAAGTTAAAATGTTTAGTTCTATGTACAGCACAGGCCCACCAAAGCCCTGCTATGTTCTTTTAAATGTAAACCACCTTGAATGGTAGAAAGGTGGTAGAAAAGCAAGTTTAAATAAATAAGTAGATTATGCTAACTCTACAAATAACTTATGCACTGGGGATGTTACCATATCTTTGTTCAAAGGCTTTCTACAAAACCTTGGAGCATATCTTGGTCAGCTTTTTATGACACAATAAAAAGGGATCCAGGGTGATCTGGAAAACTACAGATCAGTGAACCTGACGTTAGTGCCAGACAAAATGGCAGAAACCATTATAAAGAACAAAACTGCTGAATTGTTTTTTAAGTGCCATCAAGTCAGTGCTGACTCCTGGCGATCCAGCAGACCCCTGATGTTTTTGGCAAGGTATGACCTGAAGTAGATTTCCAGGACTTTTCTTCTGAGGTAAAGGAGGATAAAGTAACTGGCCCCAGGTCACAAGAAGTGCCAGTGGGAATTGAACCCTGATCTCATAGTAACAAAACTATCAATCCAACCACTAGGCTACTCCTCCATAGATATAGTGATGACTAAATGGGGCAAAGCCAGCATGGACTATGCAAGAGAAGGCTTTGCTCTTCAATCTGCTACAGTTTTTAAGGTCTGAATAAACATGTAGATGAAGGAGAGCTGGTTGATATAGTGTATCTGGATTTTCAGAAAGCCTTTGATAAGGTCTTTGTGGAAATTTAAAAAGTCATGGATTAGGAGGCATGCACTATTATGGACTGGGAACTGGTTAAAAGATAGAAAACAGAGATTAGGGCTAAATGGTTAATTTTCTCAGTGAGAAAGGTAAATAGTGGAGTACCCCAGGGATCCATATTGGGCCCACGGCTTTTGAATATATTCATAAATGATCTGGAAATGGGAACAACAAAGGAGGTACTCAGATGTGCAGATGACACCAAATTATTAATGCGGTTAAATCACTAAAGGATTGTGAGCAATTCCAAAAGGACCTTGAGAGATTGAGATACTGGGCATCCAAATGGCAGATGAAATTTTATGTAGACAAGGGCAAAGTTATGTACTCAGGAGCTTGTTTACTAAAGTGCACTACCAAGGTAATGTGAGGTTAGAGTGCAGTTTCAGTGCTATGCTATAAAGCAGCACAAAGCCTCCACACTAACAACTCCACACTACCTGGCAGCATGCATCGGGGTGGGGACTGGGCAGGATGGGGCATTCCCAGTGTGATGCAATACAAAGGCGCTTGTCGCCCATGCTAACTGCGAAGTACTTAACCCTGTGCGAGTGGTGCAGCCGCTTTTGGGTTGGCAGACTCAGCTCCATCCACCTGCTTTTCGTGTCCCCTTGGTGGCGGTGGTGGGGGCAGCAGTGCCGCAGACCTGACCCCAAATTGAAAAAAAAGCACACGAGTCTTTCCAGTTCTGTGTTTGCTACAGGTCTGATCCCTCCCTCCTCTGACGTAGGCTTGCATCAGAGGAGGGAGGGATCAGACCTGTGTGCAAGCATGGAGTCGGAAAGACCCACTTCCTTTTTTTAAATTTGAGGTCAGGTCCGCTCCGCTGCTGCTGCTGCTGCCAACACTGCCGAAGGAACACAAAAAGCGGTGGTGGCAGGGCAAAGGCAGGCAGCATGGTGGGGAGCCGGCTGGACATGGAGGTGTGGGATAAGCTGGGGAGATGCTGGGCATGGGACAAATGTGATGGGGAGGGGGGGCACCTGACGTGCAAGTTGCACAGGCACATTTATGGCTTGGTACAGCCCTGGTGCTTTATGCCAGTAGTGTGGATGCAACTAATACCTCCGCAAACCCAAAAAGTGCACAGAAGAGGAACATGAACCCTATTTCTGTAGAAACAGTAAAGTAAGGATGCTGCACCAAATAAATGCATCAGATCTCAAATCATTTATTTCACCAAGTTCCAAAATGGCATCACTGGTCTCTAGTAGTACTGGGTGGGTGATGATGGGGGTATATAGGAGGGCCTTGGGGAGGCCTCATAGTTGCTGGGATTCAGGTGGGGGTCTTTTTGGCAAGAGGGTTTGCTTGTGGGAGAATTGGATGTTTTGGGAAGTAGGGGGGGATCCGATGTGTCAGGCGATCACCTTTTGAATGATCATGGGGTGGAGGAGTAGCCTAGTGGTTAGAGCACTGGCTTGGTAACCAAGCAATCAGGGTTCAATTCCCACTAGCATTCCTTGTAGCCTTGGGCAAGTCACTTAACCCTCCATTGCCTCAGAAGAAAGGCCTGGCAATCTACCTCTGGTGACACTGCCAAGAAAACCCAGGAGCTTCTGGGTCACCAGGAGTCAGAACTGACTCAAAGGCATACATTGCATTGGAGGGGATCAGATGAAATGCAAGGATATTGGGGAGGGATCAAGGTTGATGTGGGTGATTGTGAGAGGGATCAAAGTCAGGAGTGACTGGAGAAGAGTAGATCTCATCATCAACAATTGTCCTTTCCAGCAGGCACCTATTCCTGTATCAGGGCAGCTGTAAATAATGATTCCTATAATTTTTTTCTAGAGAAGTGGATTCCACTTGTAAAATAGGAAATCCATATCTCTATTGTAGGCCCACCCAAACTATTTCTTTCTCATCCCTCACCACATCTCCAAGAAATTTAAACATGGTAAGCAATATGATCCCCGCGTTTAAAAAGACCCTGTTCTAAAATGGCATTTACATACCTCCCAGGCGCCTTAGTCAGCAGGAATACAAACCAAATTATTGATGTACTTAGCGCGGAAAGCAAACACTCCAAACTTGATGTTGTCATCCACTTGGGTACAAATGACCTGGCTAGAAATAGTGCCTCTACAGTCCAAAAGGACTTCTAATCTCTGGGAGAAAAACTCAAGCCCATTGTTAACACTGTAGCATTCTCAGAAGTTCTACCTGTTCTAGGTAAGGGGCAAAAAGGCTAAATCACATTAATAGCTTTAATACATGGCTCCAGACCTGGTGCAAATGAGAAGGATTCAGATTTATTGGCAACTGGGATAACACATGGACCAACAAGAAACTATACTGTGCTGATGGACTACACCTCTCTGTCGCAGGGAAAAGAATCCAACGTGAAAAATTCAGCCAGTATGTTGATTTGCATTTAAACTAGAAGAAGGGGGTGACAGACAGGGAAGGTCAAGTTCTGGATGTCACCCCCTGCAAAAGCAAAATAACAGAAACAACCACACTTTAAAACAACACATCGGGGGGGCGGAGCCCGATGTCCAGCGGGATGGTCGCATAACGCTGAGGCTCCCGAGAGGCCTACTCAGAATCCTGAATTAACACCGGACATACTTGAATTTCTGCTCTGATCTTGCCGGGGCACATTGGTGAGATGGCGGAGACCAAACCTACGCGCCTGGAATTTTGGATCTCCAGCGGCTTCTCACGGCAAACGCTCCAAAACTGAACCCCCGTCCCCGCAGAAGGGGCTGGCTTTGCGCGAGGGCCCCGAAATGCAGCAGGAAATCCTCGCAGAGATTAGAGGGGTTAAGGACCTCGTGCAGTCAAACGGTGAAGCACTCCGAGCGCTGCGGGAAGATCTTGGTGTGTTACAAGGCAGGCTAGAGGGGCTCTCTTCGCGTCAGGACAAAATGGAGAGCGTATTAGACTCCCACGCGGTCCGGTTGTCCAAACTCGACAAAGTTGAACGTCAGGTGCGGGCCTTGCAGAAAGAAGTGGAAGATGGCAATAATAGAGCGCGCCGCAACAACCTACGACTCGTGGGCATACCGGAGGGAGCGGAATCGGGAGACATGAAGGAGTTTTTATATAAAATCCTCCCTTCCTTGCTCCAAATCACCTTTACCAAAGAATTGGAGATCGATCGCGCTCATCGTGTACCCACAAACATAACGCTCAACAGGAAGACCCCGCGGCCTATCATCTTTCGACTTTTGAGATATCAACATGTGGAGCAAATTCTCAGTGCCTCTCGGGCAAAGGGCCATATGGAGTTTGAGAGCCATAAGATCTCCTTCTATCCTGACTTGGCTAAACCCACGGTCGACCGCCGAAAGCGCTTTCTGGAATTCCGGCCGAGGCTTCAACAACTACAAGCACGCTATGGCCTGATGTACCCGGCCAAGCTCCGAGTCACGCTTCACAATCAGACAAGAACATTTGAGGACCCTGATCTACTAGCGGAGTTTTTGGATGCTAAAGAAGCCGACTTGATGCGTTGACTTCCAGAATATTCCTGCCAGTATTCTCATATCCGCTGTGCCTGCCATATTGGATTTGCCGCGACTCAGCAAAAGTCTGCCGAGGGCGGTTTGTTGCCTTATCTTGATGATATCTGTGACCCGACTCCATCTACCCATCGTAGCCTCGATGAGTATCAGAGACAGTGTTAATTATGGACTCTGGTGTTTTTTTTGTTTTTTTTTATGTCTCTATCTTCCTCTCTAGGGCCTCCTCCCGCAGACATATGGTCGCCATTTTCATTGGGGGTTTTGCTTCTTCTCTAAGTTACTTTGGTACATACTTTTCAATATGGGGTGTATTAGTCAGCAGACTCGGTGATTATATCATTTTGTACAGTTTCTGATTATGTTGTATGTTTTCCAGTGCCCTTATCTAAAATGTCTATTACTGATCGATGGCACCATGTAAGATTTTATCATTGAACGTAAAAGGAATCAATAATCCGATAAAACGGAAGAAAATCCTAAGCTATCTAAGTCATGAAGCTGCGGATCTGATTTTCCTCCAAGAAACGCATTTAAATTCGAAGGAAACCCTTAAACTCAATATTAAACCTTACATGGTGGCCGCCTATTCTCCAGCCGTTTCTAAGAAATGTGGGGTTGCCATACTGGTTAGGAAATCTCTGCATGCTACTATTATTGCGACTAGCTCAGATACAGCAGGTAGATGGTCCAGAGCTCACCTCAAGATAGGTAACCTTGAAGTTACATGTATATGCCTTTATGCTCCTAATGTGGATGACCCTGCCTTTTTTGCTACCATTGCTCAGGTTGCGCAGGCCTCTGCTAATACTTCATTGATAATAGGGGGGGATTTCAATTTAGATCTTGATCCCCTGATTGACAAACAGCCGCCTAGGACAAGTGGTCCCCCCAAGAGTCATACCATGCTTACCTCTGTGATCAAAGATCTTGCTTTAGTCGATCTATGGAGGTTACTACACCCCAATGAGCTTGACTTTACTTTCTTTTCTTCCCCTCATAAATCCCAGTCTCGTATAGATTTCTTTCTCATATCAAAACTGTTAGTCCCTCAGGTGGACACTGCAAAGATTCACTCCCAACATATTTCAGATCATGCTGCTATTTCTTTTCAATTACACACTACTGCACCCCAAGGGAATTTGGGGGCCTGGTTCTTTGATAGAGCCCTATTAACTCAGCCAGAGTTCCAGTTAGAAATTCGAGCAGCCATACAGGATTACTTCCATTTTAATTTACCCCAGGATACTGCAAATTGGGCTTGGTGGGAGGGTTTCAAAGCGGCCATTCGTGCAACGATCACTAGTTATCAAATTCGCCTGCGGAAACAACGCAAACAGCAGCTACTTATACTAGACCAACAAATCAAAGCAGGCGAACGAGTTCTAACTTCCCGTACTGATCCATGCGTCTTAGTTCGCTTACAGCGTCTCCGTTTTCAATATAATGCAATCCTCTCAACTGCAGCTTCTAAGAGTATTGAGCTTCAACGAGGGACATACTACCGTGAAAGCAACCGAGCCGGTCGACTTTTAGCCAACGCCTTGAAAGGTCAAAAAGAAGCCAAACGCGTAGCGGCCCTTCGAGCCCCACAGGGAGGGGGCATACTGACCACAGACTCCGATATCGTAGAACTCTTTCGGGATTTCTATACCCGTCTCTATCAATCTGAATGTGATTTCTCATCAGAGACCTTCGAGCGATTGTTTTCTGATATTCAGCGGCCGACCCTTTCTGAAGCTGATAGGGATGCGCTAGATGAACCTTTCTCTACTTCAGAGATCCAATTTGCCCTAAAACGCACAGCCTCGGGTCGAGCCGCCGGGCCTGATGGTCTCCCGACCGAATTCTACAAAACGTTCAGTGCAGATTTAGTACCCTACTTAAAACTCTATTTTACTGCCCTTGCGGTAGATACATCCTCTTTGGGATCCTTTTCTGCAGCTAATGTGGTAGTATTTGAGAAAGAAGGCAGAGACCCGCTGCTAACCGCCAACTATCGTCCAATCTCCCTACTTAATGCCGATTATAAGATCTTCGCAACGATCTTGGCCTCCCGGCTATCTGACAGGATGGCCACCTTAATCCATCCCGACCAATGCGGTTTTATACCCGGCCGATCCACCGCTGACAATGCTCGGACCTTGTGCCATGTACTATCCAGTGCTGCCAACTTGGACCACCCCTGGGTGGGTCTTTCCCTAGATGCTGAAAAAGCCTTTGATCGCCTAGAATGGCCCTTTTTATTTGCAGTTCTCCGATGGTATGGCTTTGGGGAGGGCTTCCTCCGATACCTCCAAGTCATGTACACTCAACCCGTTGCCAGTATTTGTGTAAATGCTATTAAGTCTCAGCCTTTTAATCTCCAAAGAGGCACGCGTCAAGGTTGCCCCCTATCACCAATGCTCTTTGATCTTGCTCTTGAACCCCTCGCCCTCCTTATTAGACAGTCTGCACGTATTCGTGGTGTCCCCTTCAGTCACAGAGAGATTAAACTCTCTGCATATGCAGATGACCTTATGCTCTTCGTATCCCTTGATTCGGTTCCAGCTGTCTTGGATCTGATTGATGGATACTCGCAATTATCGGGCTATAAAATAAACTGGACCAAATCCGTAGCATTCCCACTGAACCGCTGGGTACATGAGGCTGACATGCAGGCCTTTCCTTTCCTTTGGCAATCCCGCATGGTGAAATATCTTGGGGTCCATTACTGTTCTCCTTTAGAAGACACTATTAGTTTTAATGCCAAAGAGGTAGTCTCCAAAGTCCGTGAGCTCACAAATCGTTGGTCTCCCTTATCCCTTACATGGTGGGGCCGCCTAGAAACTGTGAAAATGATGATAGTCCCCAAGGTGAACTATATTTTAGAAATGCTGCCATGCTTACTCCCGCTACACACACCTACAAAGATATTGAGGGCCTTCTCGTCCGCTATCTCTGGCAGGGCAAACCACCAAGGATAGCTAAGCAAAAACTACAGTCTGCGAAGGAACTAGGGGGTACCCGCTTTCCTGATTTTCTCAAATATCATCAAGCCTTCTTACTTAAACAAGGTGCCCGATGGCTAGATGCCTCGACAGACAGCAGACCAGTTTGGCTTGACATAGAAGAAGAGCTTAGTAACCCAATTCCGTTGATCCATCTCCCCGGTATGTCCCATCAAGTAGACACCCGCCATCCCCCAATGATTGTTGATACTCTTGCGGCCTTTAATACTCTCATTCTATCACTGGGCCCAAACGTATGTCCTCAGGACGGACTCCCGCTGTGGAATAACCCCAGAATTCAAGTCCTAAATAGAACGATAGCATGGAAACCCTGGTACTCTAGGGGGATCTGGACACCCCAACAGCTCTTCTCTGCAGCTCGTTGGAAGACCTTTTCTGATTTACAAAAGGAATTTGCGTTACCAGCGAAACATTACTTTCAATTGATGCAGCTTCAACACTGCCTCAAAAGTGCTCGAATCCTGCCACCCTCTGTCTCTACTGAGGACGGGCTATTAGACCTAATTCACTCTATTAGTAGTACACATGGGGTAGCCTCTAACTTTTATAAACTATTATGTCAGGGTACAGACACTGCTACTTGTAGAGCCCAGCAAGCCTGGGAGCGCGAACTGCAAACCACTTTAACCCCTGTGCAATGGAGCGTTTTCTGGAGCAAAGTAGTGCGGGTTTCCCGATCTGCCTCAGTTACCCAAACTCTCTTCTTTTTTGCACATAGATGCTTTTATACTCCAGAAAAAATAGCCAAATGGAACACAACTGCTAGGGACCAGTGTTGGTCTTGTCATACTGCTGTGGGAACCCTCGCTCATGTTATTTATGAATGTCCTCAACTACAGGTTTACTGGGGGCGGGTCTGGGGTCGTATTCAACTTATCTTACACCTCCACGAGCCTCTTTCTTGGAAGATTGTGGGACTCCACTCAGTGGCGGAGGTCCCCTCTCTTCCTAAGAAGGGTCGCTTTCTCCTTGATTTCATGCTGGGTATAGCTATATGTTTAATCACGAGGAATTGGAAGGATAGCTCTCGACTTACTGTCAATGAATGGTGGAACCTTGTCTGCCTATATAGTAAATATGAGCAGATATCTCGGAGAGCTATTCCCCATACCCAAACTCACTCTCGCTTGTCTAAATGGCAGATGCTCAATGATTATGTACAATCTGCTCATTGCTCCGACATGTCTGTTTAATGTACACTCATCATGTTTCAGATCACCGTTTGGTTTTGTAACACAATAATGTCAGTACACGCCCGTTTCGGGAATGATTAGTTTTCTAGAGAAGAAGCAGGGGGGAGGGGGGTGGTAGGGGTTTACTTTGGTGTATGTATCTCATTCTATGTATGTATCTGTCTTTTAGCTGTATGTCTTCCTTTCCTTTGTTGTTATAAAATGAAAATAAAGAATTTAAAAAAAAAAAAAAAACACATCAAAAGCACCTGGGAAGAGGTGGGTAGAATAAAATCAATGCAAAATACACACAAGTCAGTTAAATGCTGGAAAGCAATGAGCACAAATGCTCAAAACTTAGCCAACAAACTTCCAGACCTGGAAGCCCAAATGGTGGAAAAGGACATGGATATTGTGGCCATTACAGAAACATGGTTTAATGAATCACATGATTGGGATATAGCCATACCTGGCTATAATCTATGCAGAAGAGACAGAGAAAATGGAAAAGGAAGATGAGTACCCTTGTATGTCAAAAGCAATATCAAAGCTACTGAAATGCAAGGTGCATGGGGAAAAGAAGAAGCGCTCTGGATCGTGTTGGAAAGAGGAGATGGCACTGTCATCCATACTGCTGTAATCTACAGACCTCCGACTCAAATTGAAGAGATAGATAACGAACTGATTATAGATATTGCCAAGATAGCAACAAAAGGGGAAACGATCATATTGGGTGACTTTAATCTACCCGATGTCGATTGGATTACTCTTTCTGCAAATCTGGAAAGAAGCAAAAAAATTGTGGACGCTGTCCAAGACGCGTTACTTAGACAAATGGTGATGGAACCAACCAGGGAAAGCTCAATGCAGGATTTGGTGCTCACCAACAGTGATAGCATGTCTAATGTCTGGGAGAGTGCCCCTGTGAGCAACAGTGATCATCACACGGTGTGGTTTGAGATAAAAGCTAAGGTGCAATCCAATCATAGCAAGCTCAAAGTCCTAAACTTCAAAAACACTGACTTCAATAAAATGGCCGAGTACCTAAAGGAGGAGCTGACACGGTGGAAGGGGATAAGGGAAGTGGAATTGCAATGGGCTAAACTAAAAGTGCAATAAAAGGGACAACAGATAAATATGTAAGAAAAGTAAATAAAAACAAGAGGAGAAGGAAACCTATTTGGTTTTCCAAAGAAGTGGCTGCTCAAATAAGGGCAAAAACCACAGCTTTCGCAAAATTCAAAAGCTTGCAAACAGAAGAACACAGAAATGAATACAGGATCAAACTCAAGGAGACAAAAAGAGAAATAAGGATAGCAAAATCAAAGGCAGAGGAAAAGATGGCTAAAGATGTTAAGTGTGGCGATAAAACTTTCTTCAGGTATATTCGGGAAAGGAAGAAGATAAGAGGTGGAATTGCAGGACTCAGAAGTGCTGGAAACGGACTCGTGGAAAATGACATTGATAAAGCGAAATTACTAAACAAATACTTCTGCTCTGTTTTTACTAAAGAAAATCCTGGAGAAGGACCACCTGTGTCTCCCAAATATAAAAATGGGAATGAGGTAGATACCACACCATTCAGAGTGGATGAAGTTTTAAAACAACTTGCAAAACTGAAAGTGGACAAGGCCATGGGACCGGATGAGATACATCCCAGGATACTGAAAGAGCTCAGGGAGGTTCTTGTAGGGCAGTTAAAGGATGTTTTCAACAGATCCTTGGAAACAGGAGAGGTTCCTCAGAACTGGAGAATGGCTTCTTTATCTTTATCTTTATTCATCGTTTGATATACCGCCCAAGTGTGTGCATCAGGGAGGTGTACAATATAATCAATAAAAACAGGAAAAGGAAAAGAACGCCATTATTTAGACAGGACAGAAAGAGTCAGGGAGAGATATTTGAGCAGGAGAGAGATAGGCTTAGTAAAGGTACTGGTGGAAAAAGTTAACCTTAAGGGTCTGGGAGGTCAAAAGCCTGCTGAAAGAGGTGGGTTTTGAGTGAGCATTTAAATCGTTGAAAGGACAGTTCGGTACGGAGGGCAGGTGGGAGGGAATTCCAGAGAGCAGGAGCAAAAAAGAAAAAGGCAGAGTGACGTGTTGATTCTAGATGAGCTGAGGATGGAGCAGGGAGGTAAAGACGATAACCATGTGCTGAGCAAAGAAGACGGGGGAGGGTTGTAGATGGATGGAATCAGCTAGATATTAAGGGGAGCTGGAGTGCAATACCTTATGAGTGAGTATAAGAATCTTGTAATGGAAATGGAAATTGAGTGGGAGCCAGTGTAAACGAAAAGGAGGGGAGTGATGTGGTCATGGGGGGAGGAATAAGTGAGTAGACGTGCAGCTGTATTCTGGACCAGTTGGAGATGAAGGAGCTGGTATTTTGGGAGACTTGCCAAAACTGTATGGCAATAATCCAGCCTTGAAAGTATGAGAGAAATAACTAAGGAGGTGAGAGAGGAGGAAGGGAGAAAAGGGCGAAGAGCTCGGATCTGACGTAGGAAAAAGAAGGAGCGACGAATGAGCGAGGAAATGTGATGATGAAACGAGGGAGAAGAGTCAAGGGTGACCCCGAGGTAATGGAGGGAGGAGACCAAAGGAATAAGGGTGGAAAGAAAGATAGGAGAAGAGGTAGGTGGAGGTGTGTTGAAGAAGAGCCAAAGTGTGGGTGATTTAGAAGAGTTAACGAGGAAGTTATTGCTGATCCATGAGGCGACACGAGTGAGACAAAGGTTAAGGGAGGAAAGGTCTGGTGAAAGGGAACTGGTATGATGAACAAGAAGAATGTCATCAGCATAAAAATAACCGGAGATCCCTGACTGCTGAACAATAAGTGCTAAAGGGGCGAGAAAGATGTTAAAAAGGAGCAAGAATTGAACCTTGGGGAACTCTACATAGGAGAGGTAGAGAAGAGGAAATGGTCGAGCTGTTTTTTACTGAAAAGGTGTGGGAGGAGAGAAAAGAGTGAAACCAAGCAAGGACAGACCCGCGAATTCCAAGATCGTACCTCTACAGAAAAGTGGTGACAGGGAAGAAGTATCAAAATGCAGGCCCGTGAGCCTTACCTCGGTGGCGGGTAAAGTAATGGAGATGCTCCTGAAAGAGCGAATAGTGAACTTTCTCAAACCAGTGGGTTACAGGATCCAAGGCAACATGGTTTTACTGAGGGACGATCTTGCCAGGCAAATCTGATTGAGTTCTTTGACTGGATGACCAGAGAACTGGATCAAGGACACGCGATGGATGTCATCTACCTGGATATCAGCAAAGCCTTTGAAACTGTCCCTCATAGGAGGCTTATCAATAAACTCAGAAGTTTGGGGATGGGTCCCAAGGTGGTAAACTGGATCAGAAATTGGTTGACTGACAGACGACAGAAGGTGATGATAAATGGAGCTCACTCGGATGAAAGGAAGGTGATTAGCGGGGTGCCTCAGGGTTCGGTCCTAGGCCCGGCACTGTTCAATGTATTTCTGAGTGATATTGCTGAAGGACTCAATGGAAAAGTCTGTCTTTTTGCAGGTGACACGAAAATTTTCAACAGAGTGGACTCCCCCGAGGGAGTGCTTAACATGAGAAGGGATCTGCAGAAGCTGGAGGAATGGTCTGATGCTTGGCAATTAAGATTTAATCCAAAGAAGTGCAGTGTCATGCACTTGGGTAGCGGAAATCCAAGGGAAACGTACGCATTAGGGTGCGAGAGGTTGGTGTGCACGGAGCAGGAGAAAGACCTCGGTGTGATTATTTCTGTAGATCTCAAGGTGGCAAAACAGTGCGACAAGGCAGTGGCAAAAGCCAGGAGGATGTTGGGCTGTATTCAAAGAGGAATAACCGGGGAGCTGCAGCGAGCGCTTCCCCTGCCCCGTACCCCACCTTCTTAACCCCATAAAACAAACTTCACATCACACATGAGTTGGTATAACAACAGGTCGCAGCTTTATTGCTCCATAACATCTTAACATTTTAAACTTGTATACCCCCCCAATTACCAATCCCCCGAGCGGAGCGTAACCTCCCGCCATATAAGTAGCAAGGTGACCACGCTACCGCCCTTGCGCCGGTCAACCCACCGGGCAAGTTCTTACCACCCCTGCCCGACTTTGCCATGTCACTAGCAAAAGTCTGCTAGGGGTTCTCCGGGCCGCAGGCACCCTGCCCCGCCCACAAGTAGCTATGGCTCCGGACCCCGGAAACCTCCGGGATCCCGCCACCGGCACCAGGCACCCATTGTGCCTTTGCCGCCCCCCCCTTATCTTTTTTTTTTTTTTTTTTTACCGGAGCCCAAGCTGCAACCTGCTCGTGCAATCCTTCAGCACCTGCTCCAATGCCTCCTGCCAGTCGTTCAGGAGTAGGTCGATCCCTATTGGAGATAGGTGCACCCCATCACTGCGATACAAACCACCACAAGCAACGTCCACCCACTCATGTTGCACCTGATAACCCCCCTTTGTACACACCCATTTTCCAATCTGGCGATTGATCTTCGTCAAACCCCTGGACCACCGCCGCTGACTCCAGCACGCTGGCCTCGGGATGACATCCGACCAAATCAGCACTACATCAGGAAACATTTTCAAAACCGCATTCATATCTTTTTTAGCAGCATTAATAAGTTGTTTACATGTCCATGATGTTAGATCATTGCCACCTAGGTGCAGCAGAATAATCTCAGGAGGAGTCCTCAAGCGTTCGTGGTGTCGCAGCAAAGGCATCAGCTGTGACCATCGCAGCCCCCGCTCACCCAGCCATAACACCGACACCACGTCAGGCTCCAGCCCCAGATTCAGACCGATAGGCCGTATTGCCGCTCGCCGACCAGCCCAAAACACAAATGAATGCCCCAGCATCCACGCGCCCTTCAAACATCTTCCCCCACCTGAAACAGAAAACAGTAGTTAACAAACAGTTGTGGCCAGGATAGGCCTTTTATGGTATGCTATCATTTTATTTTATTTTATTTTTTTACATTCGTACATAGCCCCGAAAAGCCCGTGACCTCCAACGGCCAATCCTTGATATTTGCCAACCAGATAAACCGGCGCCCGCCGCACTGGACGCTGCCCCAATGCGAAAGGAGTGCGCCGCATATTGCGCAGGGTCCTCGCCCAAGCGCTGAAGCCCCAATCTCAAAACTGCAGTGACCTGGTAACGCGTGACCAAATCCGCATTCCCATGCAGAAATATTCCTCCCCCAACCGGAGGACGGCACCCCAAATACTCCGTCATGGCCATCACCGGGCAAGTGGGTCCACCTATCGCTTGCAGAACTACCCACGTGCCTTTTCCTTGCTGATCCGTCTTGGATCGGCGCAAGAGGACCTTTAATTGTTCCCCCATTACCCGCACATGTTGCCACTGCAGACTATGCCCGACACCCGACATCTTAGAATTAGCCACTAATTCCCCCACCCTAAATGCCCCAAAAAAGGCCAAACAGAAAATGGACTTAAAGAGGACAGCCTCATAAGCAGACCGAGCCACCTCCGGCAAGACTCCACAAAGCCCTCTTAGCAGGTCATGGGTCAACGGACGCCTCTGATCAGCGTGAGGAGGATTTGCACGCCCCCACCCTTGTATTAATTTCCTCACCAAAAACCCCCCACCGGATGGGCCCCAACCCACTGCCTTTGCAAAAAATGCAAAGCCCG
This sequence comes from Ichthyophis bannanicus, assembly GCA_033557465.1. Classification (NCBI taxonomy): domain Eukaryota; kingdom Metazoa; phylum Chordata; class Amphibia; order Gymnophiona; family Ichthyophiidae; genus Ichthyophis; species Ichthyophis bannanicus. Next base: position 1,340,858,699 of record CM066032.1, on the reverse strand, counting down.
CCAATTGACCCTTCACCACCGCCCTAGATAATCCCCTCTTCCTGGCCTCTAGGATGTAGTCTGCCAACACTTGATCGGATACCCCCCCCCCCCCATTCCAGCCATGACCACACAAGAACTCCACCACACTATCACAACCCCTACAGTAGGTCTCCCACGTCTTCTTCGCCACGGATCTCTTCAACAACTCTCTCATCGCAGCAGGCCATCGCTCCATAACCTCGAAGGGACCGTCTGCCCCAACTCTTCTGCCCCTGGCGCCAGGTGCCGGAACTGAGCCAACTGCAAACGGGAAATAGCATCCGCGATGCCATTATGCAAACCTGGGATGTGCGCGCTTTCAACCCCACATTCAACCGCAAACAGGATAAGACCACCTTTCTCATCAAATCTGCAACTAAGCTACACCGCGGCGAGTAATGGTTAACAACGCTCACCACCGCTTCATTGTCACACCACCATACCACCCGCTGGTTACGCAATCTATCAGGCCATAACTCCAGCGTGACCCAAATAGGAAACAGCTCCAAGAAAGTGATATTCCTGAGCAACCCTCGCTCGCGCCACGAGTCTGGCCACGGCGCTGCGCACCACGCCCCCCCAAAGTATATGCCTAATCCCACTCCCCCCCGCCGCATCCGTGTACAGCTGTAGGTCCGCACTAGAACACTCCCTCTCCATGAGCACAGTCGACCCATTGAACTCACTCAGGAAAAGATCCCACACCTGCAAATCCTCCCTAATGCTCCTGGAGATTCGAATTCTGTGATGAGGCTTGCGGACACCTGACGTAGCCGCCGCCAAACGCCTGGTGAATACCCGCCCCATTGGTATCACTCGCGATGCAAAATTTAAGGAACCTATCAATGATTGGAATTCCCGCAACGTGAACTTCTCCGCCGCCAAAGCATTGGACACCAAAACTCTTAACCGCGCCACTTTAGCTGCCGGCAAACGAGCCACCAACTCCACCAAGTCCAATTCTATGCCCAAAAATGTGAGCTTGGCCGCCGGTCCCTCTGTTTTCTCTTTTGCCAATGGGACCCCCAATTCCTTCGCAACATGCATAAAAGCTTCCAACAAATCCCGACACCGTGACATCTGCGCTGGCCCCACAAACAAAAAGTCATCGAGGTAGTGCACCACACTATTATACCCCGCCCGTCTCGTGACCATCCACTGCAGGAAAGTACTAAATTTTTCAAAACATGCGCATGCCACTGAACAACCCATTGGCATGCATTTGTCGAAGTAAAATTCCCCCGCAAATTGGAAACCCAGCAAATGAAAAGAGTCCGGATGAACCGGCAACAACCTAAAGGCAGATTCTATGTCCACCTTTGCCAACATCGCCCCCTTCCCTGCTAGTCGCACTAACCGCACAGCCTTGTCAAACGAGGCATAACGTACCGTACAGCACTCTCTCGGAATTTGGTCATTAACAGAGGAGCCTGCCGGGAAAGATAAATTGTGAATAAGCCTAAATTTTCCGGGCTCCTTCTTAGGGATAATTCCCAGCGGAGAAATCACCAAATTTGTGAAAGGGGGGTCCAAAAACGGACCCGCCATCCTCCCCAGTCGCAACTCCACCGCCAACTTCTGCCTCACGATTGCTTCCATCCTCAATACTGCTGGTGAATTCCTTGCCGCATGTGCCACTACCCCACTCTGCACCGGAATAACAAACCCCAAATCAAACCCCGACCCCAAGAATTCCCTATCCCCTTTTTTGGGGTAAAATTTAAGCCACTCCCGCAGTAACCCCAACTTGATGGGCGATGGCGCCCTGGCCCAGCTAGCATCTTCACTTAGAGACCGAGAGCGCCGCAACGCTACCACCTTTCTTTGCACACTTTGCTGCTGAGTGCCCTCCCCCACACGCGGAACAGGCGTGCCGGAACTTACAGTCCGGAAATGGACATGAGGACTTATTGAACCTCCAGCATACGTCAGTTCCGACACCTGTCCCGGACTTACTTGGCAACCCACCCCCCCCCCAACTCGAAAGGACTTAGCCTCTCCAGCATTAATTCCACCTCCAAATTTAGATCCACCACCCGCAGGAGATCTTGCTGACATCTGAGTGAGCCACAAGTTGATATCTTGTGTACACCACGTTAAATAATGGTTCTCCTCCATTTTATCTCGGAACTTCTCATCGTAATTAAGCCACGACCATCCCGCGTGGGACTGCAAGGCTTCCAAGATGGAGTCAGCATAAGATAATAACATCCCATACTGCTCCGGGTATGTCTGGCCCCATACACTAGCCAAGCGCAGAAAAGCCCTGACCCAATTCACCACTGACCTCGTCACTTTCCGCACCCGCCCGGCCTTCTCGTCCTCCTTGCGTTTTTTCTTACTCTCACCTGACCTCTTCCTCCCATCTAATAAACGGAATATGTCTATATAGCGCCGTTTCTTAATTTTTCTCCTCAGCTTTTTAGGTACCCCCTCCCACAGTTCAGATAAAATTGTCACCGACGCCAAACCCGCGACTGCAGTGCTGCCCCCCCGCAACTGTAGCCCTTGGTGTTAAACTACCACCGTCCCCACTGGACGTACTCGAGGACGAAGTTGAGGACGAAGAAGTGGAGGTCCCAGAACGCCGACGCCTACGCGACGCATGTTTCCTTTTTCTGCCTGCCTTTCCTGCCCGTCCTTCCCGAGCTCCCTCACTCGCCACGACTCCCCCTTGCTGTTCCACAGATAACTCACCATCCACCGATGCGCCAATCGTCCTAGCATTGGTAAGCTGCTCTCCATCAGCTGCCTGTAGATCGCTTGCTTCCGGCGCCACCCTTCCTTGTGAGTCCAATGGTTGCAGGAGGTTACACGACGGCAGCCCGCCTTGCGGTGTTCCAGCAAACATGGATCCCGACGCAGCCATCGTCGGTATCTGTGGAGAAAGAAAAGGCAAAAATGGAGAGGGGGAAAAACCTGACCATGCCGGCTACCAAGCCCCCACCCAATTGGCTCCCGATGTGCCTTGTGCCCCCCTCTGCCATTGATCCCAGGCCTGAGGATCACTAGCTCCCCAGCTACCCGGACTAACAACCCCCTTCCCGCCTCTGCACGTTGCAACCCCAAACCGGACGCTGCACCACTCAGACTACCCCCGGCCCCTCCCCCCTGATTACCAAAACCCATCTGATAAGGGCTGTACCCCTGCACAGCTCCTCGCCATTCCGTGCTCCCTTCACCATTCTGAGACCCTTCGGGACCCCGGATCTCACCCCGCCCCCTGCCCGCAGAGGCTATACGCCCTCCTGGCCTGCGCCTCGACCCAGCCCGTGTCCCCTTGCCAGCAATCCCCCCATTGCCAGCCCCCATGATTCCTGCCACCCTGCTACCTATCCGGCTCCTCACTGGCCCCCTGGCCCTCCCCCCCCCCTTCCCTTCTCTGCGCCCCTGCCTGCCTGCACCCTGACAGAGCTCCCCCCTGCTTGTGCACATCCTTCCTTGGCCCCCTTTTTTCCACCCTTTTCCCGAGCCATAGTAATTCCCTATCACACCAATACAACCCCCCCCCCGAGCCACAAAAACAAAGTAAAAACTTAGTCACTGCCTTCAACTATCTCAACCAACAGACCAGCCCCACAATTGCCGCAGCGATAAAGAGAAGTATTTTAAACGCTGATCCACAGTGTTGTACTTCTAAAATCGCACAGAAATGAACTCGCCTGCTGTCCGTTCCAGGCACGCTGACCGCTCGACTCCGCCGGATCACAGCACGTCCCGTCGCGGCAATCTACACCCTTTGCTTCCTGTCCCAAAACACACGCATGGAGTGCTCGCCGGAGATGTACTGTCCCCCGCAGACTGCCGCACAATGACCCGGACGACCATGCCGCTCGCTACCGCTCCTACACCCGCCAGACGCCCTCCTTCACGCCATGTGCTCAGCGGCGCCCTCGCTGCTGATGCACATGGCCTGACCCGCTCTGGGATTGGTTCCCACCTCGCGCATGCCCGAGGCCGAACCAATCCCTTTAAAAAATGCGCCTTGCATCCAGGCGCCCCCGCGCTTCTCTCCCCCCCCCCTCCTCGTCTTCCCTCTCCAACCGCCTCATAGCGGTCTTACCATCAGGCCCGCGCTGCGGCTCGCCCCCGGTTATTTGCGGGCTCTGGGACGTTGCCCATTGCCCTTCCTTTTTACCAGCAGAAAGGAAGGGGTAATAGTGCCACTGGATAAGTCTCTGGTGAGGCCTCATTTGGAATACTGTGTTCAGTTTTGGAGACCGTATCTTGCAAAGGATGTAAAAAGAGTGGAAGCTGTTCAGAGGAAGGCGACCAAAATGATTTGGAGTCTGCATCAGAAGCCTTATGAGAAGAGACTTGAAGACCTAAATATGTACACTTTGGAGGAGAGGAGGGATAGGGGCGATATGATTCAGACCTTTAAATACTTAAAGAGAAATAATGAACAAACAAACTTCTTCCAGAGACGGGGAAGCTGTAAAACTAGAGGGCATGACATGAAGCTGCAAGGTGGTAAATTGAAAGGCAATGTCAGGAAATACTTTTTTAATGAAAGGGTGGTGGATGCTTGGAATGCCCTCCCGATGGAGGTGGTGGGGGCAAACACAGTGACGGAATTCAAAGTGGTCTGGGACAGACACAGTAGATCACTCTACAGCAACGAGATTAAATCAAAATAAACGGAACCATCTAATTTCTCAACAAATAGGGTTGTCCTACATGGAGCAATGGGGGGAGGAGTGGTATGTTCACCACTAAACAAACAAAGAAACAAAGATATGGGAAGGGATGAAGACATGGGAGAGGTGCACCTGCTCCTGGTGGGTGCACCACTAAGCAAAGACATGGGTAGGGGTGCACCTACTCCCTAAAAGAAATGGGAAGGGGTGCACCTACTCCTGTCATATTGCTGGGCAGACTAGATGGACCATACTGGTCTTTATCTGCCATCATTTACTATGTTTCTATGTTACTATGTTACATACGTATACCAATCTACAGGTGCAAATGCTGCTGTTAACCTCTAAGCCTCTGTTGCACCCAAAGAACCACCCAAAAGTGTCACATTTCTTGCCTCAGATGCGCACACACATAATGCAATTTTGAAATTTGTGTTCAGTGTGAAAATACCTTAGAAAACTTTCTAGTCTTCCTATCTAGCATTTCTGTTCCCAATACGCATATAAAAAGATTTAAGTGGACAAATCTGATTCTTCGGCTGCTACTCTATGATCTTTGCTATGTCACTGTTTTCCTGTACTTTCTCTTTGCCCATTATGATTTGGCAATTAAAGACAACCACTGTTCATTTCTTCTTTGCTAGCTATCATTCTGGAATCAACAATGTTATAGCAACAATATTTTCTGCCCTACAAACAGTTATATATGAGCTTTTCATGTACTTCAACTGTAAAATGTGTTAAGTACCTTAATGAAAAACATTGTATAATTGCAAAGCATTATTATTAGCTTTGGTTCTCATGCTAAGGCCCTCTTTTCTTCTGTTTTGTGTAGCATGTACATAAAATTGTTTTCTATTTGCTGTTTGCCTCCATTGTGTCCACCTGCAAATACACTACAAGTCAGGATAGATGAATGGCCATGTGGATTGATTGATTTACTTCTTATCTAAACAACACTGAAACTAATTTCACCCATGTATTACCGCAAACAATTTAAGAAAACAAAATCCTCAAAAATGTAGCACTCCTCTCTTAAAATTTCGCAGTTGTCAGTATTCTATCTTGCCTGGTTATCTTATTACTCTGTACATTTGCTACCTTGTTAGGTCTCTATTATAATAAATAAAACATGAACAGAAAGAGAAAAATGTAAGACTTTTATTTACTCTCATTTTTTTGGATATATTTCTCTCGACGAATGCGTCTCCCTTTAATGAAACCCTTGACTGCTCCAGTGGTGAATGTGATTTAAGTACAGTGGAGACAGCTATGATTCACAAACTCTGTTCTGCTCCAGCACTGACCGTTATCTGATGCCTCTTCACGCACAGTTGCCCAAATGACAGTTTAATGGCTCTCTGTAAAGGCTAGTTATTTTGTATCTCTATCCAGTGAAAATGGCTAATGGTGATAAGGAAAAGGATAAAAAAAAAAAACAAAGCAATTGTTCTGATCTTCAGACTCATCCAAGCTACTTAGCATGTGCTGAGAGCCTTCAATTAATTATTTCTTCAGTCCACTGAAGCACTCCAAAATGATTTTGCAACTCGCCAGCTACATTAAAAGAGCTGGTGTTAACAGGATGTATGAAAGAGGAATGCCACTTAAACCCAACTGAAATTTCCTTTGCTAGTGAATTCAGAAAAGCAATCAAGTTTTGTTTTGAAAAACAAACATTTAAAAAAAATCTAGCCCACATTAAGCAAGGCATCAGTTAAACATAAGGAATGATCTGAAAGTAACCTTCCTGAGATGTCAGGGATGCTAATAATATTCTGTAGTGAATCCTAGTCTAGGATTTGTGATTAAAAGTACTTATCGCACTGTACGGTATTCATGCTTTGAAATGCCAGGAGATCAATGCTCATTTCTCTCCATATCCTTTTTTTTAAAATTTACACATGAATTTAATTGTAGGGGTTTGCAGACTCAACACTTTTGTTTTGTTTCATTTGTTTGAAATTTTAATTTATTTTCATATTCTATCATTTTCATTCAATAGCGGGCCCTATTGTGCAAGAGTGTGCACTTTTGCACAAGAGCATGCACTATTGAGTATGACTGCGCAGTATTCTGCAATAACATGCACTATTTGCACTTGTACAACTAGCACATGCTATTGCATAATAGTGCGCACTATTGCTGAATACTGCATGCTATTACACAAAAGGGTGCAATGTTAAACAGAAACCGAGAAACGACAATAATTTTGTCATTTCCAGTTTCACCAAATCACCACTTTCGTTCCCAATGAAAGCACATACCTATTTAATTGAATAAAAATGAATTTTTGGATTTTAGATTTAATTACCTGGATTTTCCAAATTTGAGCTCAATGGAATCAGGTGTGCAAGTTCTTTGTCCGCCCAAGTGGACTTACAATCTAAGTTTTAACTGAGGCAATAGACAGCAAAGTGACTTGCCAGTGGGAGAAGCAGAATTTGAACTCTGGCTTCCCTGGTTCTCACCCTTCTATTCTTTTCTTTCTCCTGTTTTCACCTGTCACAGCCTTAGGAAATGAAAACATTTATGCATGTGTAAGGTTCACTTACTCCTCACCATAAAACAAAATGTGGAACTCACGGTTCTAAGGATTTTATGGTTGTAGAATTAGTTATCAGTTATGGACATGGCCCATTTCCACATAGAGTCCCTCTGTTAAAATCTGTATAGGTGGCCTTATGAGCCATTGGCGGCAAAGGACCAAGGAAGAGTCAGCAAGAGACTATGACTCTCCATGCACAAGGAGGGGAAAGGGCTAATTGTCTTTTTTTGGGGGAGGACAATGTCTCCAAATTGGTTCATTTTGCTAATACCATGATAGTAATGAACCTCTCTCTTAAGCCAGAATATGTGGAGTATGATCTCAATCTCTCAAATATATTCCTAATATTCACTATAATACTTGCATAATATCGAAGACAACCACCTCCTAGGGTTCATAGGTTGTAATATGTATAGGCAACCAATCAAGGTGTGTTTGGAAGATGCTTTCAGTCAAGTCTGGTAGCACCCAGCATGATAGGAAATATTCCTGAATCTTTCTGATTTTCTTAAACTCTGACTTTGTTTCATGGTACTTGAGGATCTTTTCCCTCTCCACACGATTCATTGAATAATTTCTTAGCACTGACACCTATATTATCGATGCTGTTCTTTTGGTTTCCTTCTTTACCACTAGGTCTGGTTTTCATGCATCAAGTTTTTTTTATCAGTTAGAATGCAAATGTTCCAGGTGACCATAACCCCTTCATTCTTCACAATTCTGTTAGGGTCCTGATCCCAGTGCTTTTCTGCTACCGTGATATTATAGTGTTTACAAAGTTTCCAATTGATAAGGTGTGCCACCTTATTATGCCTTTCTGTACAGAAACTGTCTCCTATCCTTGACAGGAGATGATTAACTTTTTCTGGCTCTTTCTTACAGAATATACATATGTCTATTTTAACAGTGTTTTCTATACTTGCAGTAAACCATTTCATCTTTAAACCACTGTCCTGGCTGGTAACTATTAATCTGCCATCCTTAGGTTTCAGTTCATCTTTCCTTAACCATTCATGTGTCCAGTTTTGATCAACATTTCCAACTTTGATCAATGGCTGAATCTTGATATTACGGATGATTAAATGTCCTTCTACGTACTTCAGACAGAGTATGGTTTGCCACTTTTCATAGTCAACCTTATGTACTCAATCCATCTAGAGTTCATTTTGTACATTTCAATGCAATATATTATCTAGGAGTGTGGGATGCTATCAAAAGTTTTCTTATAATCAGTACATGTTATATTGAGATTTATTTTTTTTTTGGGGGGGGGGGGTTAGCTTTGGCCAAGAAGGCTTCATTCAGCATTAATTGGTCTTTGGTTCCATACACTTCCTTTTTGCTTCCCTTCTGTTTGATTGTCATAATGTTATTGTAATTGGTATATATTCTGGGCCAGAGCTTTTCCATTGTAGGGTTCTTGTTAACCTGCTTTCTAGTTCTTTTGTTGTTACTTCAGGCCATTCCAAATCTTCGATGTTAGCCTTTTCCAAATGCTCACTCATACACTGGGAAGCCATTCGGCTTCTTGGTTTTAGTCTACAGGGTTCTCGTGTAAATTTCTCCAAAATCTTTCTGTCTCAGTTTTAGTTGGTCGTGTTTTCAATGTATTGTAAAATAAGAGTATGAGGAATATCATCAAGCCTGCATGCGCACATTTACACTTGCTATGTCACATGAATGAGCTAAACCACACTTATTTTTTGGGACCTGGTTGTTGGGTTGATGGTTAGTGTCTTTGTGAATCATTGTAAGTTTTTGTTCTTCTCTGTCATTTGCATGCTCTTATCATGCTCTTTCTTTGTTTTCTTCTTTGGGAGTATGCATGACTTTTCTGTGTGTCCGTGTGTGTCTTCATTATGTGTGCTTTGTACTTGTTTGTGAGTAAGAGGGTGGGCCCAGTTTTCAAAGGGATTTACACAGTTAGAAGACCTGCTAACCCTAGCTGGGATGTTTAGTGGCATTCACACGATTAGTGCCACTGAATATCTGTGGGTGCCACCACTGCATGCCCTGATACTAACCGATTAGCATACGAGCATTCCGGGGGTGGCACCCAGCAATAACGGGGTGCGATGATATTGAGTCGCTGTCTGGTTATCGCTAAGTGGCAAAAATCAGGAACAGTAAAGACTGGCCTAATTTTCACCACTGGAGCTAACTGGGCAGTGGCTGAATATCGCTGCCACCAGGTTAGCTTCTTGACAATCCAGGCAATCCAAGTATTCAATTTAAGGGCTCAGATAAGGCCCTGGCATTGAATATCTGGATTTAAATTTCAGTGCAGCAGCTAGTCACTTTAGCAGTACTAGCTGCCACCACTGAATATGGGCCCCATAATTTTCTAAAGTCACACGTAGAGGTCACATGATGCTGTGAGCAAGAGAGCAGCACTCTATCTTTATGCCTAGGACTACTCTGCCTATACTACCACATTCAGCTGGTTTTTGGTATTAATGTATAGACAGATTTTTGCAATGTTCTGAAACAGAGATAAGCACAAAAGAGGCAAGGAAAAAAAAATATAAACAAAGGGTCACAGATTCCAAGATGGTGGCTGAGCAAAAAGAAGTCAGTTTTGCTGTATCTAAGCCTTGTACAGGAAATTACTGAGGCCATGGTGTTGGCACTAGATGCACTATTTGATAAATTAAATGCTCAGTCAAATGTTGTTTTTACTGTAATTGTGGATTTTGGAGCACATATGAATTGGATTGGAGAGTCAGTGACATGGAAGCTGCCTCAAAGATTTGCTGGTGGAGCTGGGGGCTTTAAAGGTTGTAATGGCCAAGTATGAGAACAAGTTGGATGATCTGGAAAACAGGTCACAATGAAATAACCTAAGGTTTATAAGCCTCCCAGAGTTAATTGCAGATGGAGAGCTGGGGGGATTCTTCAAGCAATTTCTGATGACAGAGGTCTCATTGTAAATCATGTGAGATGCATTTTGCATAAAGAAGTGTACTAACATGCAGGACTGTAGTGGGGGATGGCCTCCATGGGCTGTTATGGCATGGATTTTCAATTTCTTCCATAAAGCTGCTAATATGTTGCATTACCAGCTAAGAATGGACCTGCACTACCAAAACCACTGTATTTATATCTTTAAGGATAATTCAGCTTGGGTCACACATCCATCTGGCGTCCATCTGTCCAAGAAAGGTTGACATGCAGACTGGGTAATCTACTGAAGAGGGCTTTAAATTAGATTTGTTGGAGATGGGTGAAGAAAGCCCTCAGGTAAGTGAAACATTAAAAACTTTTATGGAAATGGGTAAAAGGAACAACATATGGAAAGCAGAGTGTATAAATGCCTATAGTATGGGAAATAAGATCCCAGATGTTGAAGCTTTAATGGGAGAGGCTGACATGGATTTAGTGGCAGTTACAGAAACATGGTTCACAGAAAACCATGACTAGGATGTAACTATACCAGGCTATACTTTATTCAGAAAGGACAGGGTAGGAAGAAGGGGAGGAGGAGTGGCACTATATGTAAAAAGATATTATTAAAGCTTTGGAACTACAGAGCTTAAAAGGGAGAGAGCAGGCACTGTGGGTTAAACTAGAAAGAGGGAAAGAGAAATCTATTTGCATTGGTGTGATATACATACCTCCATCACAGGAGGAAGAGGTGGATGAAGAGTTAATTGAAGACATACGCAGCATTGCTAGGAAAGGGGAAGTGCTACTGATAGGGGATTTCAATATGCCAGATGTTGACTGCCACATTCCTGCTGCAGTATCATCGAGATATGGTCTCCAAAACTGAACACAATATTCCAAGTGAGACCTTCCTTTTTGCTGGTAATTCCTCTTTGTATGCAGCCCAGCATCCTTCTGGCTTTTGACACTGACTTGTCACACTGTTTTACCACCTTGAAATCCTCAGAAACAATCACTCTGAGGTCCTTCTACTGGTCCGTGCACACCAATCTCTCGCCCCCATCGCATACAATTGCCTTGGATGTCTTCTTCCCGTGCATGATACTGCATTTCTTTCAGCTTTTGTACATCTTTCCTCATGTTATCCACTCCCTCAGGGGAGTCCACTCTATTGCAAATTTTCATGTCATCTGCAAAAAGACAGACTTTGCCATTTAGTCCTTCAGCAATATTACTCACAAATATATTGAAGAGTACCGGTCCCAGGACCGATCCCTGAGGCACATCATTAATCACCTGAGTGAATTCTGTTTACCATCACCTTCTGTCATCTGTCAGTCAACCAATTTCTGATCCAGTTTACCATCTAGGTAGATCACCAAAGCCTTTGATACTGTTCCTCATAGGAGGCTTATCAATAAACAAAACAGCTTGGGGATGGGCCCCAAGGTGATGAACAGGATCAGAAATTGTGGAACCTGTGTGCCTTTTTGGAACCTGCTAGGTAATTATGACCTGGGTTGGCCACTGTTGCAGACAGGATACTGGGCTTGATGGACCTAGGTCTGACCCAGTATGGTATTTCTTATGTTCTAATAGTACTATAGGCACTTTGGTTGTTACAGAAAATTACCTTTGCTAGGATATGTTATCATTGCCTTCTTTTATAAAGTACTGATATCCTTTATTTTCTACAATAAATTACTGAGAATACAACCATCTCTGATCTTTCATCACTAGGCAACTACAGATTACCTGAAAGGAAGATGTACAGAACTTCTCCTAGCAATATATCACTACAAAACATCCTTTATAAAGTACTAGGGCAAAAGTGGCAGAAATTACATCTAGTTTGGGATAATTTTATAAAAGCCCTTTTACACATGTAAAAAGGCCTTCATGTATGAAAAGTCCTTTGTAAAATTACCACCCTGGGGTCAGATTCTTATTGCTTTTGGGGCAGCAATTTCCATTTTGAAGTATGGTGAAGGTGGGGCAGAAACAACTGGCAGAAAAGAACATAAGAACATATGAAAGCCATACTGAGTCAGACCAAGGTCCATCTAGTGCAACATCATGTCTCAAGGAGTGGCCAGTATGGGTCACAAATACCCAGCAGATCTCAAAATGTAGAACTATTTCTCATAGTTCATCTGCATGGATGAACAACAGCTCTCTTAATGGATTCTCCCTCTTTGAATCCCGCTATGATAGTCACCTTGATCACATCCTCTAACAACAGATTCCCACTTTGGTAACTTGGAAAGCGATATATCAACCTCAGGGAAAAATAAATACAATTCCACGAACTAATTTTGTGTTGCATGAAAAAACGTTATATGATTTGTTTCAATCCATTGGTCATTAGTTTCATTTATTGCCCCCTTGTTTATGTGTTGTTTGAAAGGTTAAATAACTATTCTCTATTTAACCTTTCCATTCCACTCATGATTTTGTAAGCTTCTATCATATCCCCTCTCATCCTTTGAGTCTTTTCTTCAAGCTGAAGGCTTACAATGGTGTGCATTAGTTGCTCTGAATCTTCACCATCAAATAAAGTTTCCATTGTGGGCATAACTTCCATATTATTCCTCTGTTAAGGTTGAAGAAAAGAAATCATGGGCCTGATACTGAATTATGATGATTATTGTGATAATGACAGCTCTGTAGAGCAAATTCAATGGGAAGGAAATGAGCAATATACCTTTAAGAGTAAAGGCAAACAAGGTTCCCATGGAAACCTCAAGCTTCTAGCTAGAACTGAGACCTGTCATAGCAGTGATGTAGGAGCTGAGTGGAGCCCTAACGAGTTTCACATGAGCAGCCAGAAGGGTGTGGCTGCTGAGGAAAGCCGTTTTAAACCTGCCTCAGAGTTCAGTGCAGGAGAGCAGCAGAGAGGGAAGAAGCAGCAGGGAAGGCAGCAAGTGAAGCAGCAAGAGCAACGAGGAAAGCTTAAGCCACAAGGGAAGCCAGCTGAACAAGGAAAGCTATGGAACCCAGAACAAGCTAAGAAGGATTCTGGAAGGTCTGTTTCCTATACCCCAGGAACACTGGAAGCAAACCCAAAACCTCTGCTAAAGCAACCCAAGGAAAAGGTAGAAAAGTTTACCTTCACACGGGGAGAGAGCTCTGATTGCAGAGAAGGCATTGCACGTGAGAAAGGTACGTCTGCTATAATCCCTAGCAAGAGATATGCTGAAGATATTATACAGCAGTTAAAGACCAGTGCTAACCAGAGCCAAGATAGCACTGCAGTGAAAACAACTCCAGTCAGAACTAGAAACATTCCAAGTAAGTGCTATGAGACAGATTTAAAGTCTATAGTTAAAAGCTTACAAAGGAATCAGTTTCCTGCCTTAGACAAAGTGACTGCAAACCAGAGGGAACAGTTTATAGAACAACTGCAGGAAGTTCTTAGTAACCTTCAGTCTAATTCTGGTTTTAAAAGTTCCCTAGAGCAGAATGATAATGGAGATGGTGAGGAGATGATAATTGATGTAGAAGAAACTCCTGATATGAATGACGTTTGTGAAATGGATTGTTCTTTTTGTGAGACCAATCACCTGGACTTACGTTAAACAACCTTTGCATGAGAGGAATGCAAAGCTGTTTTCTGACTCTCTGAAAGAAGGACATTGTGCTGAAACAATTAACTCTGCCTAAGCGTTTGCTGTGAAGAAACAGTTTACCTATGCTTTATTTCTCAACTTTAATTGCTCCTGTTTTCCTATTATTTTGGAAGAAAATAATCCATGCCATGCTTTGCGCTGTGAATTCTATGTGAAAGGGAAAAACCCAAATAAATTTATCTGTTGCCTGAAACTTCGAGTCACAACACTTTTGTTAGATAGTATTCAAGAATACAAGTCCCAGCATCCCTTGCTGGCACAATAGCCAAGGACATTACTTGAAGACAAAATAGAGGTCACCCTTGCCCTTGAGCCACTGGCCCTAGGCGGGGGTAGGACACTATGTGGTCCCAGCATTGAATATCCAGGTTTGCCGCACAGCCTCCCAGCTGCAGTTGATAATTGGGCAGCATCAATATTGCATGCTGCCCGTTTAGCTCCTGTGGCTAAAAGACAGGCGAGCTTTTGCATCACCTATCTGAAAGATACTCTGCGCCCCCCTCACCAGCAACACTGCAGGGCTCTTGGAGTAACGGAAACCACACTCAAAGCAATGAGAAAGAAATCTATAAGACAGCAATAAAATACCACACACTTCTATATATATATATATAGATATACCAAAGCTTTGGGAGAGAAACAAATAGAAACAAGTTCTCTTTGTTTACTCTAACTATTAGCTATGGTTTACTTTATTTATAAGGCTCTTTTGGATGATACAGCATAATTTCACTTTATTATTCTACGTCAAGTATTATGTATTCATAACATCATAGGTCAATTTCTAATCAACATAGGTCAGTATGAGGAGACATACATGTATTCCAAAACATAACTGTAGATATTAAGTTTACTGCTGACTGCTTGATATCTTGTAACCCTGAGACTGAAAGACTGGAGGACAAGCTGCCCTTTTTCTTATTTCACATAGCTTACAGGACTTGTACCTCTTCACCTACTTAGTAAGCAAATATATGAAGTTTATTTCTAAGCAAAGTTTTGAACAATTGTAACTCTTTCTCAGGTTTTATTAGACAGTCTGGTTGTGTACACCGCCCTGTACAGACAAGCTTACTTTCACTATCTTTTAGCTGCAGGTCACCACCTCACTCCTCCTCGGAATGCCCGCAAATTGCCCCGATGCTAAGCAGTTAGCATTGGGGCATGTAGGGGAGAAGATTGGGGATATTCAATGCCACTAACCATCTTAGTACCATTGAATATCTCAGTTAGAGGCATATAAACCATGTAAATGCCTTTCGAATATTGGGCCCCATGTCTTTTCTGCTACTACCTTATCCTGCCTGAGCATTCCCTTTAACCCTTGGTCATCTAGTGGTTCAATCAATTCCCTTATAGTTTTTGCTTCATATGTACTTGAAAAAGATTTTAGCATTAAGTCTTGCCTTTGCAGCAAGATTCTTTCAAAATGTTGCATTATTACATTGTTTTACATCTAACTTGTCAGTGCCTGTGCTCATCAATATTTTCATTAGAATCTGCTTTCCATTTTCTGAAAGATGCCCTTTTGACTTTCATGGCCTCTTCCACTTTACCATTAAATCACACTGGTCATCATTTGGACTTGGATGAACACTTTTTAATGCATGGAATATATTTTTGTCTGGGCATCCAAAAATAACCTTTTTAACTATTGGCTGTATCACATGCAGACTTTTGAGTCTGACAATCACTCCTTTTAATTTTTTTCCAACTACTTTCCTAATTTTATCAAGTTGTTGTTGTTGTTCTTAAATGTTATTGAGTCAGTGTCAACTCATGGTGACCCTCTAGATCAGGGGTGGGCAAACTTGGTCCTGGAGGGCCGCAGGCCAGTCAGGTTTTTGGGATATCTCTAATGAATATGCATGAGATATATATGCATTAGAGATATCCTGCCAACCTGACTGGTTTGTGGCCCTCCAGGGCTGGATCTGGAGACCCCTGCCTTACACCTCTGTCATTTAAGATTGTGAGGGGACAAGGTGCAGATGTCCAAGACATCAAAAAGGTTAGATAGAATTTGTCACAGTCCTCCTCACTTCTCACCAACACCAAAAAATTGTCTATTAGACAACTTTTTGGTGGTGGTGAGAATCGAGGAGAAATGTGACACATTCTATATACCCTTTCAATGTCTAGGACATCTGTACCTTGCCCACTCACGATCTTAAATGACAGAGGTGTAAGGCAGGGGTCTCCAAATCCAGCCCTGGAGGGCCACAAACCAGTCAGGTTGGCAGGATATCTCTAATGCATATATATCTCATGCATGTTCATTAGGGATATCCCGAAAACCTGACTGGTCTGCGGCCCTCCAGGACCGGAGGTGCCCACCCTTGCTCTAGATAGTTGACCTAAACTGTGTTTAGGTTCATTCATGCGGCTCATTGTTGATAGAGTGGCATCGATAGCAGCATTTATTGTATCGACCCCTCTCATTGCTGGCCTTCCTCTTTTGCTTTTTTTGATGTCTTTGGCTAATGATCTCTCTCTTCGCATGATGTGTCCAAAATATGAAGTTGAAGTCTTGTCATCTGAGCTATTAGAGAAAGCTTATTCTTTAGTCTTTTCAAGGATCCATCTCACATCTGCGGGAGGAGTGGTCTAGTTCTTAGGACAAGGTACTTTAGGCCGGAGGGCCGGGAGTTCAAGTCCCACCTGGGGACAGCAATCTCAGGCCGGAGGGACTGGGATTTCTAGTCCTATAGGCACTCCTTGTGGTCTTGGGTAAGCCACTTTAACCCTCCATTGCCCATGTTCCCTGTAAGTATTAGCGTATGTGTCTCATATCCCCTTGTGTTAAATGTATCCCCCAATTGACCGCTTTGACCCGGTGAAAAGCGGGATATAAATACAGCTAAATAAATAAATAAATGTCTCTCGTCCCTCACCCTTTCCTGAACCATGCTTGCACTTCAGGCAGTTCTCGTTCAAGGCATCGTTGTAGTCTCTGCTGAATGATCTTGAATAGAATCTTGCTGGCATGTGGGATCAGACCGATTGTGCAATAACATCCACAGTCAGTCAGATCACCTTTCTTCAGTATTGGTATAAACACAGATCTTTTCCAGTCAGTTGGCCATGAATCTATCCTTCAAATTTCCTGGCTGAGCCTTGTAAATATGGTAACAGCTGCATCCGATTGCTGTAATATTTCAATGGGAAAGCCATGAATGCCCGCTGCTTTGTTCTTGATAAGGCTTTCAATGCTGCTTTGACTTCTTCTTTTATCACCAATGGTTCCTGATCATATGGTATAGGTTGAAACAACAGTTGGTCCACTTGATCTTTATGGTATAATGACATTGTATATTCTTTCCACCTTTTCTTGATCTTCTCAGCATCATTCAACATGGACACTTGAGCATCTTGTAGCATTCCACTTCAAAGCTAGAATCTTTTCTTTAACTCTCGTAGCTTTAGGAAATCTGATCTTGTTCTTCCACTTAAGAGTTCTGATTCTATTTCCTTGCATGCGTCATTGTAGTCCTTCTCCTTGTCTTGTCTTGCTTCACATTGGAAATCTCTGTTGAGTTCTGTGATTGCCTCTCTTTCTCCTCTGGATTTAGCTTCTCTGCATTTCTGGGGAATTTTCAGAGTTTCTTCAGTCATCCATTTTGGCCATTTTTGCTTTTTTACCTTTTGTAGAGACATCTCACTTTCTTCCAATACAGCCTCTTGATGTCATCTCAGAACTCTTCTGGAGCTTTGTCATTTCTATCTAAAGCAGCAAACTGATTTTGCAAGCAGTCTTTAAATTCCGGTGGTATATTCTTAAAGTCATATTTTGCTTCATTCATGAGTGGCTTGCTCTTTTTCAACTTTAGCTTGAGATTGCATACTAGTAATTGGTGATCTGTACCACAGTCAGCTCCAGGTTTTGTCTTGTTGATGTTATAGAGCTTTTCCATCGTTGACTTCCACAGATGTAGTCAATTTGATTTTTGTACAATCCATTGGGTCAAGTCCATGTGTACAATCAGTGCTTCTGTTGCTGGAAGAAATTTTGAGATGAATAGATCGTTGGTCTTGGAGAATTCTATCAGTCTTTCTCCAGCTTCATTTCTGTTGCCAAGCCCACATTTTCCAAGTACTTTGTCCTCTTCTTTGTTGCCAACTTTTGTGTTCCAGTCACCTATGACTATCAGGATATCCTGTTTGCATGTTCTGTCAATTAAGCTTGTATTTTTTCATAGAACTCACCCACTTCTTCCTCTTCTGCAGCTGTTGTTGGGGCATATACCTGAATTATAGTTGTATTGATGGGCATTCCTCATAAATGAATAGAAATTAAGTGTTCACTGATTGCACTGTATTTCATTACAGTTCTTGCAAGTTTCTTCTTGTCTTTCATTTCCAGTATAGTAGTCCATGTGATCATCAGATGCAAAATGCCCAATGCCAGTCCATTTCAGTTCACTGACATCCAGCAGATTGAGTTATACATGTTACATTTCATTCTTGACTACCTCCAGCTTCCCTTGGTTCATGCTTCATACATTCCATGTCCTGATATGTAAGATATATTAGAACATGGTGAAGAATAAGAGGGTGGCCTTCATGAAATACAAGAGATCACAGAGAGAGGAAGACAGGTGTCTATATTTGGAAAAACTTAGAGAAGCTAGCAAAGTAGTCAGGAAAGCAAAGATTCAAAAAGAGGAGGAAATAGCCAATGCAATAAACTGGGGGGGGGGGGGGGAAGACATTTTTCTGATATGTAAGTGAGAAATTCACAGCTAGGATTGACACTAAATCGATTGAGTTTTTATCCAATCAAGATCCACCAAGACCAGTTTCTGAAATGTAAGGATGGCGGGGCAGGAACACAAGGGGGGGGGGGCATTTAGAAGATCTCCAGACTACAGAGCCTTACGAAACAGAGGAACAAGGTGCAAAAAATGAGTAGTCTGCAATTTTTGAAAAAACCTATGTAAGTAAAGTCTCATCTAAAAGGGATTGTAATAGACTGTCAATATCCAGTCACTTAAATTGCCAACAGCTGTTTGGCCTGTGATCATATTATCAAACCCTGCCAGGTGCCAGTTTGATACTGCAGTCTAGGCCGGCAACCAAGATACTGGCAGTCAGGGAAATCCTGCTCATGATCAACATAATTATAATTATAAGGCTGTCAAGAACGTGACCTAATATTTCCATCCTCACTATCACTAGATTCTCTTGAGGTATGTTCAAAAGTGACTGATTTAACAGGTTCGGTTGTCATTTTGGTCATCCAGGAATAAACCTAATTGTCGGTGTAATCCAACTGATCCCTGTTATAGTTTATCATCTTTAAGCTCCTAAAGTCACGAAAATTAGATAGTTGTTTTGTCATCATATTGAGTCTTAAACATTTCACCATCCATATCCGATCTAAGCTTATCTTCCATTGTTTTAATCTATTTTTATATATTATCCTCCTCAACAGTGGTTCTTTCTACCAAAAGAGCCATTAAATCCAATGTGCATTTGTTCCACTTAGTGAGGCATTCCTGTTCATCCAAAAGCATCTTCAGGAGTTTATTTATGTTTATTTTATTTAACAGGTTTTATATACCGCTTTATCATTTCAGTCAAAGCGGTTTACATTGTAACTTAAACTTGTTTAATTTACATTAAACAGCAACATTGATAACTTGGATTTTTCTGAAGCAATGGAGGTTTTAGTGACTTGCCCAAGGCCACAAGGAGTGCTAGTGGGAATTCTGCACCCACAGACCCTTATGTATAATTCTTGCTTTTAAATATTGAGTCAAGGTAGTCCCATGTAATTGAGCTTACACCAATTGTTCTTTGATGCTTTTGAGCTCCAAAAAAGAGCTAGATGTAACATTTGTCATTACTCCTTATCATCAAAAAGAGAAGGATGTTGAATAATGCAGTGATCACCAGAATTATTTTAGTCAGACCGTTCATAAGAAGGGAGAACCCCTCTTGAAACAAACTGTCCTTTTTAAAATAGAGACTAATCTTTTTGAAATGAAACTTGGATACTTAGTCCTCATACAATCATGTCCGACTCAAACAGGTATGCAGACAACGACACAACAAGGTCCATGCAATCTCAGATTTAACCACTCTTAAATACTGTAGCCTAGTGGTTAGAACACTGGCTTGGTAACCAAGCAACCAGGGTTCAATTCCCACTAGCACTCCTTGTGGCCTTGGGCAAGTCACTTAACCCTCCATTGCCTCGGAAGAAAGGCCTGGCAATCTACTTCCGGTGATACTGCCAAGAAAACCCAGGAGCTTCTGGGTCGCCAGGAGTCAGGACTGACTCAAAGGCACACATTGCAATGCAAATACTACACTAAGGGCCACATTCTGAAATGTGGGTTGTGGGGCTGCACGTCCCAGCAGAATATGCAGCCCCACAAGCCGTCAGGGCCCGATTCTCCCACCGGCTCTCCCTGTACGTCCTGTGCATCAGGCCAGGAAGAGTCAGCAGGGGCAGGGGAGGATGGGATTGGGGTGGAGTGCGGGCATGCCAGCCCAGCAGCACATACAGGGCCGATTCAGGTCATGACCCTGTACATAATGCTGGGCCCGTGGGGACGCGCTGCTTATTCCACCTCAAAGGTGGAATAAGCAGGACTTTTGTCACGATCGGGGCCGAGGATCCCCCTGTGGCTGGGGCCATATATGGGGAGGTCACTGCTGCCTGATCCAGGCCACAGCATTGATTGATTGATCACTACACTTTACCGAAAACCGGTCCAAAAGAACATCCTCCTTCAATATCACAGCCATCAGGCCTACTTAAGAGGGGCCTCCGGTATGAGCAATTTCTAAATATATGGCGGATTTGCACTTCTTTGGAAGATTGCAAGTCTCATGCACGATTAGAAGCGAGCCCTTTACAGTCATAGAGAATGGCTGTTGGTTCCACCTTCATCTGAAGTGACTTCTTTCCAGCTCCCTACCCAAAAGGGTTTTGAGGATAGACTGGTGGGAATCTTCCCTTTTATGGGACATCTGAAGTGATGACCTCAGTTCATAAACATTGGCATGATGCTGAATAGTGCGGTATATAAGAGACTATAAATAAATAAATAAATAAATAAATAAATATTTTGCAGCTACATTCCTGTTTTCAGAAGGACTTGACAGTTGCTTATACAAGGGGCAGTAATGTAAGAGATTTAGTAGTACATTGTCAAAGCTGATTGAATTTTCACCCCTTTCATGGGGTCATTTTCATTGCTTAAATTGGCAATTTTGTGATCGCACTATTAGCAGCTAGATTTGGTTTGACTCTGCTATCCAGAAATGTTACCAGGCCCATTGGCATACTACCTGCAATTCTGACCATGTAATTTATCTTTTGATTTGCCCCTGTGACCTTAAGTACTGTATGTTGGCCATACCAAGACTCGGCTTATTGAACATGTCTCTAGGATTAATACAAAGACTCTTACTGCCCCCGTAATGCAACATTGCTTGCAAATGGACCACTCTTTTCACTAATCTTATTGTAAAGTGATTGATATAATACCTTTGAATCCATGGGGGCTGATTGTGTATCCTAGATGCATCCCATGTCTACACCTACTGTGTTGTCTGTCTTGACTAGATTGTAAGCTCTGATGAGAAGGGACTGTCTCTTATATGTCTGTGCAGTGCTGCGTACATCTTGTAGTACTATACAAATGCTCATTAGTAGTAGTTACAACTTACAGAACAATGATGGATCTTTCTGCTACAAACAGTGACCCCTAGCAACCTCTATTTGGAACTTGATTGGCAAAGTATCCTTTGAACACCTATGCATGCAGGCCACTACATATCCATTGTTGTGGATCTGTTGCTAGATGAAATGGGCAGAGCAAAAATTAGTTGTCATTGACATCAGACGCTTAGTGTGTTATTTAAGAGCAGTTATATTTGAGATTGCACAGACCTTGAAATTTCTTGGCTCGTGTGAGACTTGACCTGGTTGATCATTGGAAGCAGTTCATCTGAAGCAGGGCCCATTTAGAAAGTAATAATGGGCCCAAAATGCAGTGCTGTTTCATTGTCTGCACACCTGTTTGAGCCAGTCATGATCGTTTGAGGACTAATTAACCAAGTTTCATTTCAAAAAGTTAAGTGCTATTTTGTTGTCTATTTTAAATGATTAGAAAGGACAGTTTGTTTCAAGAGGGGTTCTCCCTCCTTATGAACGGTCTGACAAAAACATTCTGGTGATCACTAATTCATTTGTTGGATTCACGGAGCTCTATTAGCCTAGTCCCAGTTTTGGTGTTTAGTAATTGAAAAAGAACCAGATTGAACAAGTCATTATCTTTATGTTAACAATACATCCTTGAATCAGACTCTTATCCATGGCTTTCATAATCATCTTCCCAAGTTTGATTCTTTACCAAATTTCTTGAGGTTCCTAAAGATACTTTACTCCAAACCATGAACTCCTGAACAACTTGCAGTTTTCCCCCAAATGACTGTTGATATTCCTGCCTCCTTTCTACCAAGGGACAAAGTAGGGTAAGCAGGAAGGGTCCAGGGAATGGTGAGTGTGGAAGATGAAGACACTGGGGAAAAGGGTTCATAAAGATGGGGCGGTATTATGAGCCTGTACATTGTTATGAGCTGGGGGGGGGGGGGGATTTGGATACCAAGATGGGAAGTACTACAGATTGAGCTATGTGGGGTATGGTAGAGAGAAAAAGGCCTGATGAGGCATTCAGTTTTCAAAATTATGTGACACAAGGGCTTTCAGCAGTCAGGCATTCTTCACATTTCCTTTGTTGCCAACAGGACAGGACCAACATAACCAAAAATTTATCATGCCAGTAATGGATGGATTTTAGTGATCTGAGAGAAAAAGAAATGGCAGGTTTTAGTAATGTGTTGGACATATGCAGAGAGAGAGAGAGAGAGAGTCAAAGATGATCCCAAGATTACTGGCTGACGGATCCAGAAGGATGACAATGGTATCTATAGAAACAAAGAAAGGAGGAAGGGGTGGTGGGTTTAGGAGGAAAAGCAGGAAACTTTGTCTTGCCAATGCTTAGTTTCAGATGGCCGTGGGATATCCAAATGGCAGTGTCAACCAAGCAAGCTGGGATTTGGGGCTGGGAATATATCTGGGAATCATAAGCATAAAGACAGCACTGAAAGCCATGGAAAGAGATCTGAGCACCAAATATAGAGAGAAAGAAGAGAAGAGGTTCAAAAACAGAGCTCCAAGGTATGCCAATAGATAGTGGCATAGCTGTAGAGGAGGATTCAACAGACCATCTACAAATGTGTGGTGGGCGAAATAGCAAAACCAAGACAGAATAAAGTTCTGAAATCCAAGTGAAGACATAGTATAAAGGAATAGGTGATAATAAGTCAAGAAGGAGAAGGATCAAGTAAAGTTCCTTGGATATGGCCAGAAACATGTCACTGGAGACTTTGGTGATGACTGTTTCTGTCAATTGTAGGCAATGAAAGTCAGATTGGAGTATTTAAAGAATGGTCTGGAATGAAAGAAAGTCAAGACAGTGTAGGTGAACAGAACATCTGAATAACTTGGGTGCAGAAGGGGTTAGAAGATCAATTAGACTCCAGTAAAGGATTTTTGAAGAGTGGTGTAATCACAGCTTGTTTTAAGACAGCTGAAACAGTTGCAGTGCAAAAGAATAGACTGAGAATATAACAGATGGATGGATATGACTGCAGAGATGATGGAGCTGAGGAACTGAGTGGGGAAGAGACCAGAGAAAGAGGTAGTGAGTTTGGAGGAGATAAACCAATTTTCTTCTCTATGGTTATAGAAAAATGACAGGAATTGAAGGAAAGGTGCAGGAATGAAATGAGTGAAGAAGAGATGGAGGTGATTTGGTGGAGAACTCTAGATTAACCTTGTGAATCTTGTCAAGGAAGTAGTCAGCCATAGTATGGGTAGAGAATAAAGGGGGATTTG
The DNA here is from genome assembly GCA_033557465.1 of Ichthyophis bannanicus. Taxonomy (NCBI): domain Eukaryota; kingdom Metazoa; phylum Chordata; class Amphibia; order Gymnophiona; family Ichthyophiidae; genus Ichthyophis; species Ichthyophis bannanicus. The sequence goes on along the minus strand of CM066032.1, from coordinate 1,340,835,059 downwards.
AGGTGGAAGCACTTTGAGGAAGGAGATTAATGTGGCAAAGATACAGCAGGGAAGCTTGTCAGATGGACATAGTAGTATAATGAAAATCAATTGGGAAATCATTTTAGGTGTATATAGTGTTAGGGAGAGATGGTAAGAAGATGCTTGATTGACAAGTTAGAGCTGTCTGGAGCTATTGTTTCAGGTGCATATTTAAGTGGAAAACAAAACCACAAGCTACTAGTTTATTAGAAATAATCCTTTCAAAATGTCCTTATGTAAAACATTTTTGGATGATTATTTGAAGTGTAATGATTGATATGTCTGTATGATGAGAACTAAAAGTATGTACATTAAGGTCGTCCATAAACAAATGAAAAAGTTAATGTTTGTAGAATTATTTCTCCACAAGGCATATTTTTGTTTATCAGGGATAACTTGCTTACCTGTGAAATTTCATCCTGATTATGAAACATTTAGGTCGCCCCATTCTGAATATAATTATGGATGGGAAAAAGCACTTATGTATTCAAAATATTCCTTTTTAAGGCTTAGTTCAGGGTGACTGCATGTGAGTCCAAGAATATCAGTTTTGGCTCTGTCAGTCTTGTTTACGTCAGACAGTGGAATGAAGCACCATTTGCAATCTGAGCTCCTCGTAATGACATCAGATTTTTATCAGTTCATAAGACTTACCCAAATCAGGCTGTTGCATTTTCAAGGCACCTCTAGTTTTTGTCTGAACATTTAGCAGGCTTAGCCATTTTTGATGATAGAGTCTCAGCAGAAACAAAGAAAAAGATGGTGCAGAACCTTTAGTGGTCACCGTTACCAGACATTCCAGTTGTCTACTGTTTAGTTCAGATGACATAAAAACTGCCAAATGGGGTGACCTCTGAAGGTTGTTTATTTTCATTAAAATGTTGTGTGTTTGTTACAAATACAATATGATAAAGAAGAAAACCAGTCTTATGGAAAACTGGAATCTGTTTGGGGTTTTTTTTGGACCACCCTAATGTACATCTATATGAAACTGTTTCTCAGGAGAAATACTTAGGATGAAAAAAAATATATAAGAAAAATAAGCTTGGACATTTCTGAATATAAACTGAAGCAAAACTTCACAGATGTTTATGATAACACTCTTTGTGAACTAACAAGAAATATATCTGCTTTGAAATAGCAAAGCTGAATATTTGAAATGGGACCCTCTCTTGAGAATCATAAGAGGGTTTTCTATCACAGAGACCCAGGCTGCAACTGGTTGTAACCAAGAAAGAATCTTAACATCAGCAGATGGGAGGGTGGCTTGAGGAAAGGTTCAGTAGAAATTCAATAATGTTGAGGCTAAAACTAGTGGAAAGTTCAAAAACTGAAACAAAGTTCATCTGTACGCAGCAGAGATACAGAAAACCCTGTCCAAGGAGCAGAACTATAACACCACTGGAAGTGTGTCAAGAGGAAAGGTTTTTCTACCATTGATAAACCTCATTTCCAGAGCTGGATTAAGAAGCCCTGCCTACCTCCCATAAAAACCCACAACATAAGCTATAGCAATTCTGTTTTCACAACAAACCAAAAATCATAAAAGGGAAAAAGGGACAGCAACAGAAGAGACTGCAACAAGAAATGAAAGAAGTCTGAAGAGCAGCAACAGATCCAGACCAGAGAGAAAGGAGCTGAGAGATCCTGCAAAGACTGAGGACTCCAGAGTTCAGCAGAGGAAAACTTCCCTATCAATACGGGGAATTTAGGAGGCAGGTCTCTGGGAGTGCAGTATCAGTAACTGAAGTGGCCGGTGTAGGTACATCATACCTCTAACAAAGAGGTGGAGCAGTGACAGTCCACCACTCAGTGTCTTCTCTGCCAGCACACATATGTGAGCTACCTCAAATGTCACAGCCAACACTTCCTGCTACTGATCTCATGACATTAATGCCAGCTGCAAATTTTGAAATTTCTTGTGGGGTTGGCAGAGAAGAAACTGGAAGGTGGGCTGCCATGGGATGGATTTAGCTATTGCAATGAAGGAGGGAAGATTGTGGAAGGAGTGACAGATGAGTTATTCAGCAAGAAGGGGGTGGAATGAAGAGAGGGCATGGGCAGAGCAGCAGATAATCTGCTGAAAAATATCCCACTTAAAATTTGCTCTCACCTTGGCAGCTTTGCATAGCTTGAGATTTGTCCTCCAATTGAGCCATCAGTGATGAAAGTTTCCAATTCTGACTACAAATTTACCTAATCTATGCAGCGCCAGATTGGATCCTCTCTTCTTTTCCCCCAGTCCAGGAAGAGGCATGCTTACATTTTCCTTGCTCCAGCAGTGAGTTCCAAATGTCACCAGTAAAAGATGCATGGCACCAGGGCTGCAATCTTTATTTGCTGTTCAGGGGTAATAGGAACTCCCTTTTCCTGTACCCCCCTCCCTGTCTCAGATTAGGTAGTTTCTCTTTAAAAGCCACCTATGATTTACTAAAAGTTTCCACGTGCATAGCAACACTGTTGAAAAGAGCCCACTTATTGGCACAATGAATATAGAAGTTACATATTTTAAATAGTATGGGGGCATTTTCCAAGGCATTGTATATGGCCTGAAGACCTGCAAACCATGTAAATGCTGCTCTGCAAGATATTCAGCGTCACTGACATAGTTACTGCTGCTGAATATCCCCAGGTGCCGCCAGTACACACCCCGATGCTAAGCAGTTAGCAACAGGGCATTCCGAGATGGAGTGGAGGCAGTAGCCCTTGCTAACCATTTGGTTCTTCATCTAGTAGCTTCTCATTCTATTTCCTTGCATGTGTCATTGTAGTACTTGTCTTTATCTTATGCTACTGCACATTGGAAATCTCTGTTAAGTTCCGTGATTACCTCTCCTTCTCCTCTGGCTTTAGCATCTCTGCGTTTCTGAGCAATTTTCAGAGTTTCATCGATCATCCAGTTTGGCTGTTTTTGCCTTTTTATCTTTTTCAGAGATTTTTCCATTTCTTTGAGTACAACATTTTTTATGTCATCCCATAACCCTTCTAGTGCTTTTTCATTTGTTTCCAAAGTAGCAAATTGATGTTGCAGGCAATCTTTAAATTCCGGTGGTATATTTTCAAGATCATATTTTGCTACATTTATGAATACTTTGCCCTTCTTCTGCTTTAGCATGTGTTTGCATACTAGTACTGGGTGATCTATATCACAGTGAGCTCCAGGTTTTCTTTCATTTCCAGCATAGTATGCCATGGGATCCTCAGATTCAAAGTGCCTGATGCCAGTCCATTTGAATTCACTGATACCCAAAAAATTGAGTTCTACTTATTATATTTCATTCTTGACCACCTTCAGCTTCCCTTGGTACATGCTTAATATGTTCCATGTTCCAATATGTAAGTCATCTCTGCAGATTCTGACTCTCATTTCATGTATAGTTATATCAGCAGTCAGACAGACCAAGGACTGTGTTCCAACCATATAATAAATGTTGGACTTATCTGAAGAGTCATCAGCTCTTCCACAGTAACCCATAGAGTACCTTTGCAATTTGTTTTGTTATGACTATGCATCGGGGTTTTGTGGCAAGATACAGAAATAGATTGCCAGGCCTTTCTTCAATGCAGGTAATTTCAGTATTATTGCCATTGTCACAGAAATGTGATCCTCTGCCAACGTCGTCCTAACTTAGTCTGGCACTTCTGCTGAGATCTCTCCATCTTGGAAGACCCTGCCAGTAGTTAAGCTAAGCATAGCGCTCAGCATCACTAGTGCACACAAGCCCTCGCAGCATGACAAGCAGCAAACCATGCGTAGGTTTGCTGCTTGTCCTGTTAGGAATGCCCTGTTGAGGCATTCCTAACAAGGGCTCTACAGGTCAAACAACGCTTTAGGGAACTGCTGACACCTAATCAGGAGTTAGTGGCCTGATTACCTGAGAGCAGTTGAGGCCTGCATAAAAGGATCCAGAGTGCTGCCCTGTTGAGGCATTCCTAACAGGGACTCTACAGGTCAAACAACGGTAAGGATTTGAGGGTTTATTTTTATTAAATTGCTAGCTCTCTGACTGGGAGCTCTTAAAAGGGTTTTTGTATATTTTTAAAGCAAAGTTACATTCTTTTTGGTGCTTCAGTAGAAATATTTCCTTTTGTAGAGTAGGTTTTTCAACTCTAGTAAACTTCTCAGCTTTAGGGAACTGCTGACACCTAATCAGGAGTTAGTTCCCTCCCTACCCACCCCGACTCCCACTCATCCCTAGTGAGCAGTATTGCGTTATAGGGCACTTCCCCATCTAACAAAGCACAGGGACTTGGAAGAGCACATTTTGAATATAATTAAAGGGATTTAACTGTTTTTTCTCTGAAAGGACAGCTGGGAAACCAGCTGGTACTTTGGTAGATCTCTCTCTCTTTTGCTTTAACAGATACCTAAGCTCCATGAACAGAACAATGGCTGGGAGAAATTATATCGCTAAAGCTGTTGCCCCTGTTACAGCTTCTGTCTCTGTCCAATGCCAGTTGAAGGACCAGTTCCATGTGCAGGGTGCCTGCATGCTGAAGCTCTGAGGAAACAAGTGGAGGAAATCAGAGAGGATGTGGCGAGGCTGAGGAGCATTCAGGACAATGAGAAGTGCATTGATGAGATGCTTCTTTCAGAAACCAAGCTCTCCAGCAGAGGAGGAGATGGGTGCCAACAGAATGATGAAGGTTGGACACAAGTCACTAGGGCCTGCAGAATCACCAATCCAACTTCTCCCGCCCTTGAATTGAAGAACCCTTATGCAGCCCTGGAAGTGGAGGAAATGAAAGCACCCCTGGAAAGGGATGAACCAGAGCTCAAGTTGCAGAATCAGCGACCACAAGGAAGTGAAGGGTAGTGGTGGTTCGTGACTCTCTTCTGAGGGGTACAGAGGCGTCCATCTGCCGACCAGACTTGATGTCCAGAGAGGTATACTGTCTGCCTGGTGCCAAAATCCAAGTTGTTACAGAGAGTTTGCCGAGACTCATCAAGCCCACTGACTATTACCCAATGTTGCTAATCCATGTTGGAACAAATGATACCACCAGGTATCCCGCGGAGTGTATCAAAAGTGACTTAATGGCTCTGGGGCAGAGGGTGAAGCAGCTAGGTGCACAGGTGGTGTTCTCTTCAATCCTCCCTTTTGAGGGTAAAGGCCAAGGCAGAGAGGCTCATATCCTGGAGATGAATGCATGGCTGCGTGGATGGTGTCATAGAGAGCATTTTGGTTTCCTAGACCATGGGATGCTGTTCCAAGGGTTGCAGAGCAGATATGGCATTCATCTGTCCAAGAAAGTTCAACACGTCTTCGGCAGTAGACTGGCTAATCTACTGAAATGGGCTTTAAACTAGATTCGTTGGGGATGGGTGAAGAAGGCCCCCAGGTAAGTGAAAGCCCCCAGGTAAGTAATACATTAAATACCTTTATGGAAATGGGTAACAGGGGTAACATATGGAAAGCAGTGTGAATAAATGCCCGTAGCATGGGAAATAAGATCCCTGAGGTTGAAGCTTTAGTAAGAATGGCTGACTTGGATTTAGTGGCAGTTACAGAAACATGGTTCACAGAAAACCATGATTGGGATGTAACTATACCTGGCTATACTTTATTCAGAAAAGACAGGGTAGGAAGAAGGGGAGGAGGAGTGGCACTATATGTAAAAAATACTATTAAAGCTTTGGAATTACAGAGCTTAAAAAGGAGAGAGGAGGTATTGTGGGTTAAACTAGAAAGAGGGAAAGAGAAATCTATTTGCATTGGTGTGATATACAGACCTTCCTCACAAGAGGAAGAGGTGGACAGAGAGTTAATTGAAGACATACGCAGCATTGCAAGGAAAGGGGAAGTGCTACTGATAGGGGATTTCAATATGCCAGATGTTGATTGGCACATTCCTGCTGCAGTATCATCTAGAAGTAAAGAGATCCTGGATTCTTTACAGGGAGAATTATTCAGGCAATTGGTAACAGACCCCACGCGTGAAGGGGCCATACTGGACTTGGTGCTTGCCAATGGTGAAAGTGTTTCTGATGTTGTAGTAGAAGATCATTTTGTATCCAGTGATCACCAGATGGTGTGGTTCAGTATTAGGACTAGCGCTGTTAGAATCCATTCAAAGGTGAAGGTCTTAGACTTTAGGAAGACTAACTTTGCCAAGATGGGCCAATACCTCGGGGAGCCGTTAGTGGGATGGGAACAGCTGGGCTATGTAGAAAAACAGTGGGCAAAACTGAAAGAGGATATTTTAAGGGCAACCAACCTTTTTGTTAAAATGGTAAATAAAGGTAAAAGGAAAAGGAGATCGCTATAGCTTTCGAAAGAAGTAGCTGAAAAAGGGAAGAAAAAAAAGGGAGGCCTTCATGAAATACAAGAGATCACAGAGAGAGGAAGACAGGCATCTGTATTTGGAAAAACTTAGAGAAGCTAGCAAAGTAGTCAGGAAAGCAAAGACTCAAAAAAAGGAGGAAATAGCCAATGCAATAAAATGGGGGGATAAGACATTTTTCAGATATATTAGTGAGAAGAGGAAGGGCAGAAGTGGCATTGTCAGACTCAAGTATGAAGGGGAGGAATATGTAGAAGCTGATGAGGATAAAGCGGAATTGCTTAAGAAATATTTCTGTTCTGTGTTCACAGATGAAGAACCAGGAGCAGGACCTCAGAAAACACCCACAAATGGGAACAGAAGCAAGGGACATCTTGAACAATTTTCATAAGACTGTGTTTGTGAGAAACTAGCTCACATTAAAGTAGACAAAGCGATGGGACTGGATGGAATACACCCTAGAATACTGAGGGAACTTGGAGACGTTCTAGGCTCATGTGATGCCTTTACACAAAACCGGAAGTAAGGATGTGGTTGAAAACTACAGGCCAGTTAGTTTAACTTCGGTGATGAGTAAATTATTGGAAACGCTGCTGAAAGAGAAAATGAGACCCTATCATTTCGACACCGGAGATTGGACGCTAGTCATTTCAACGCCAACTGTTCGACACTGGTTCATTTTGACACCAGATTATTAGTTGTAGATGCGATTATATGTCAATTCATCAATTAACACCCCATCGCTTTAACCTTATGGTCATATGCTGACATAGTGTATCTGTTATGGTAAATGTGATAAATCTGGTGATTATTAATAATAACTGGTTATTATTAATAATCACCTATTAATTACCTTGTCTGTAGCATATATAAAAACTCTATTGCAGGGATTCCCAACATCATTGTGGTGCAGACTCATTTGAGAATGAGAAAACGAGTCACGGGCGCAAGCCAAATTTCCCAAAAAAATAATTTAAGTTTTATGTACATTTATTATAAAAGAAACAAGGTACAATTAGTGAGATCTTTGACATAGCATTCCATATGCTAATTTCTTAAAGTTGCTAGATCTAGAGAGATTTTAAAAGCTAAAATAACTTTTTATTTTTCTTGCTTTTAAGGCTTAATTTTTTTGGCTATTTTAATTCTTTGAAGTGGGCGCATGCAAAGAACTCCGAGAGCGCGCTTGCGCCCACATGCACAGGGTTGGGAACACCTACTCTAGTGGAAGTTAGCTTGTATTTTGTGTTAATTTATTTTAATCTAAATTATAAAAGTAGAATGGAAAGCATTAAATCCAAACGTGGAAGAGAAAAGTTTGCTTATGATGGGCATTTGTTCTCATTCGACAAATTAAGTGGAGATGGGAGTAAGAAGTTCTGGAGATGTGAAAAACATGATAGCCATAAATGCAAGGCATGAATACATACAGATGCTGCCATGAATGCAGTTCTGTGTTTGTTGAACTCTCACACAGATGGAGGCAACACTGGGGGAGTACAAGCGGCAAGAATTATATGTGACATAAGACGACAGGCAGAAGAAACCCAAGAAATTCCATCAGTTATTGTCAATAATGCCTTAGAAGGGGTTTCACTTGCTGTGAGAGGACAAATGCCAAACAAGGACGCAATCTGATTAATGATAAGACGGAAACAAAATGTTACTAACGCTGCGCCTCCTCAGCCGATCGATAGGGGTTCGATTGTTATTCCAGAGGCTTACAAGACATACAAATTTGCTGAAGGACAGCAAGAGTGCTTTTTGTTGATTGACACTTGTGTAGGTGATGCAGACTGCATTCTGGTCTTTGGTCGTGCATCAAACTCCAACTGGAGCAACCAGATGAAAAAAGATCTATGTGGATGGAACCTTTCGGTCTGCGCCTTCTCTTTTTCGACAAGTGCATGTTATCATAGCAGAGAGGAATGATTTTGTATTTCTGGTACTGTACACACTATTGCCGGGAAAACAGGAGGAGATCTACCAACGAATGTTTTCCAGCATCAAGAATATGTGGCCGCACTTCAACCCTACATCAATTTCAACTGATTTTGAACTCGCAGCCCTTAACACCATGAAACAGTCATTTCCTACAGCTCAAATGTTCGGCTGTCTTTTCCACTTGGTGAAAAATATGTGCAAGAAACTGACACACGAGGGACTTATGACTGCTTACAACAATGATCCAGATTTTTCTCTTTCAGCAAGAATGATTGTGGCCATAGCGTTCATTCCACCAGAAGCACTAGAAAATGCATTTGAGGAATTAATGGATGCTACACCAGATTTGCTACGTCCTGTCCTGAATTGGTTTGAGGGTAACTATATGGGGCACTTTTCTCATCATGGAACCCGTCTCCGTGTGGTTTTTTCTCACAGTACATGGAGCGTGTATGATAGGGCTATTAATGGTGATGATCGCACAAACAATCACGTTGAAGCTACTCACCATCGAATGCAGTGTGAATTAGGTGTGGACCATCCAATGCTGTGGAAGTTTATAGATGGTATTCGAAAATTACAGTTGGGCCGAGATCAGGATTACGAGCAGTTCGTCCGTGGAGAACGTCCACCCCACAAACGATCTAAGTACATTAGAGCAGACTCTAGGATCAAGAACATTGTCACCACTTTCAGTAATCGGACTCTTCTTGAGTTTTTACGTGGTGTTGCACATAATCTTCAAATGGACTGATTAGTATCATAAAGTAAACATTTTTTCATATGTTTAGCATTATCGATCATTAATTGGCATTAAGCTTTTTCATGTTATCATGTAGTGGAAACTTATTAAACTTATTAAAACATACTAACGTAGATTATTCATTGTATCACTCTTCATTTCAAACTTATTAAAACATGCAAACGTAGCTTACCACTAGAATTTATTGTTTATTTTAATCTGAGGCATTGAGGCATTAATGTAGAATTGCATCAACAATTAATAATCTGGCGTCTAAATGACTGGTGTCGAATTGCCGGCGTTAATAATCCGGCATTGAAATGACTGGCATCGAATCGCCGGCATCTAAATGACTGTTGTCGAATCGCCGGCGTTGAAATGATCTGCTTCGAGAGAAAATAGTGAGGTTTCTGGAGTCCAGTAGATTACAGGATCTGAGGCAGCATGGATTCCCCAGAGGCAGGTCTTGCCAGACAAATCTAATTGATTTCTTTGACTGGGTGACCAGGGAGTTGGACTGAGGGAGAGCCCTAGGCATGGTGTATTTGGATTTCAGTAAAGCCTTTGACACTGTTCCTCACAAACTGAGCACCCTAGGGATGGACCCTAAAGTTACTGCTTGGGTTAGTAATTAGTAGGGTTGGAGGCGACAAAGAGTACAGGTAAATGGAGCTCACTCTGAGGAGAGGGATATTACCAGTGGTGTGCCCCAGGGATCTGTCCTTCGTCCGATTCTTTTTAACATCTTTGTTAGTGATATAGCGGAAGGTTTGCCTATTTGCGGATGATACCAAAATCTGCAATAGACACCCAGGAAGGTGTAGATAACATGAGGAGGGATCTAGCTAAGCTTGAAGAATGGTCTAGAATTTGGCAGCTGGGATTTAATGTTAAAAAATGTAAGGTAATGTATTTGGGCTGCAGCAATCCAAGGGAGCAATATCGTATAGGGGGTGAAGTACTTTTATCCACTAAAGAAGAGCGGGACCTAGGCGTGGTTGTGTCTGATGATCTTAAAGTAGCTAAACAGGTAGAAAAGGCGACGGCAAAAGCTAGAAGGATGCTTGGGTGCATACGGAGAGGAATGGCTAGCAGAAAAAAGGAGGTGATAGTGCTTCTGTATAAGTCTTTGGTGCGACCTCATTTGGAGTATGGTGTGCAATTCTGGAGACCGCACCTTCAAAAGGATGTGAACAGGATGGAGTCAGTGCAGAGGGTGGCTACTAAGATGATTAGTGGGCTTCATTATAAAGCATATGAGGACAGATTTAAGGATCTTAATATGTACACCTTAGAGGAAAGGCGGGATAGAGGTGATATGATTGAGATGTTTAAATACCTCCGTGGCATAAATGTTCAGGGAGAGAGCCTCTTTCAATTGAAAGCAAGTTCTGCTATGAGGGGACATGGGATGAGGGTGAAGGGGGATAGATTCAGGAGTGATATGCGGAAATATTTCTTTACAGAAAGAGTAGTGGATTCATGGAATAGTCTCCCAGTGGAGGTGGTAGAGATGAGGACAGTAACTGAATTCAAAAAAGCATGGGACAAACACAGAGGATCTCTAAAGGTAAAAAGGGGACTGTTGTAGTTGTTGATATGGAAGGATAGACTAGATAGGCCATGTGGTCTTTTTCTGTCATCATGTTTCTATGTTTCTATGAATATCGCAGTTTTTGGTTCAAGTGTACATGCTCAGAAATTTTTTTATGCATTGCCATTCATGCACTTCATTTTCATCATGCGCGCACACATACCAAAATGCACTGGATCCAAACTGGGAGGTCGATGAGTGGTCACCAACAGCCAGCACAAGGCGCTTGAGCCAGTCCTGCTTTGAATGCTTGACAGGCAGTCAGAGAAGCCTATTCATATCTAACTTCTACAAATGACTTGGCTGATGATATCACAGCAAGGCTACAACACACACACAAGCTTATTCAGTCCTGAACGTAGATCTCCTCTCTACTTGCGGTCTGAACCAGATATACAGAGGGGATCGCAATTCTGACCCCGCAGGGCACGTCTAGCCCCGCAAGATCAGAATCGTGAACAGTCCTATATGTGCAGGCCAGGAATGTGATTCAGTCTGGCCTGCACATACATGACTGTACCCAGCTAAATCAGTGAAGGCTCTTCACTGGAGCCACAATGTAGCAGCAAAGCGCAGCTTTGCTGCTACAACAACACCATGATGTCATGCTGCCATGGCACCGCAGCTTCATTCCCCACAGCCCAACCCCTGATCCTGCTTCCTAAGGCCAGGGTTGGGCTGCGGGGAATGCCTTCAGGCCCCCTTTCTCCATCTGTGCCCTGGGCCACCTAAAAAGAGACGTGCAGGGAAAATAATTCCACCTCCAAGGTGGAATAACTTCCCCGCACATGTTGTCAGCCCTGGACATACAGGGCCGACATTAGAATCAGCCCTGTTCGTCCAGGGCCGGTGACCGCCCACCGCTCGCCCAGACTCCTCTCCCAAGCTGCCCCTTCCCCGCCCCTGTCTTACTTCCCCGCACAACCGATGGGGAAGTTAGATGTGTTGGGGGAAGGCACGAATAGTGGGGATGGACATCCCATTGGGACATCCATCCCCGCTATTCGTGGCACAGAATCGGGCCCACAACGAATATGATGGCAAATATGATTTTCATAGAGTTACACAGGAGTAATGGTGTAAATTTTAGGATTTTAAGGGAAATATTTGAGTTTAGCTTGGTGGTGGAAGGGGCAGAGTATCAAAGAAAAACAAATAGAACATAACTGTTTCACTAGAAGCATTGGCGCTACTGCTAAAGAGCTGTGTCTGATGCAAAAGAAGGACTTTCAAGCTGAGATAGCACAAAGAACTTCAAGATTAACATGTACCTGCAGTCTCTTTGCTTTGCTATATCAAAGCACATAAGAAGAGATACAGTACAATCTCATTTTTCTTCTCCACAGGAGGCAGTTTTCCCTCATCGTTTGTTAGTCAGAGTCTGCATCACTAGGGGGCTTCAAAGGACAATGCCTTTGCAACTTGAAACAATGCTGAATGAGTGGCAGACCAAGTTGCTGTAGCAATGCATTAGATACAATGCAATAATCTTGAAGGACTACTGAAAGGAGTTGCTCCTGCTGGGAAAGAATCTTCATTTTTATTAACCTGCTGGGAAATTCTCAAACTCAAGATATCATAACAAGGGATATCAGCAATAGACCGAGAAGGACCAATAATGACAACATGATCGGCACACCTGCAGGATATCACAAGACTAAACAAACAACTTCAAGAAGAGCTCCTTCACTACTGGCGTCCACACTTTGGAACTCCCTCCCAATGAGCCTGAGGGCATTAAATGACATCATAGACTTCCGCAAGGCCTTTAAAACCCTGCTCTTTACAGAAGCCTATGAGTAGACAGACAACAGTCTCCACCCGAATGGTAATGCAACTACCGCCAACTCGATACCCACTCATCCCAACTAGAGATACGAGTTCATTGTATAATGTTGTTAAGTACCCTCATCTTAAATGTAACCCTCCAATTGTACTGTCTAAATGTGATGTGACCACTTTGATTGTAGAATAAGGTGGTATACAAATCTGTCTAAATAAATAAATAAACTCAGGGAAAAGGGAATTATTTGGGTTTAAGCTGATAAAATCTCTGTCTATTTTAAAATTCTGTATTTTATAAAGTCATTTAGGGCAAAGTATAACAACCCAGTTTTCAGTTAAACTAAAAGTCAGTTAGAGCACTTTGTAGCAAGACAGCTTGCAATTGGTATTTCTTTCCCTCCCATCCACCTTGACTCCCATGCATCCCAGACATAGTTTTTGATTTCTAGGCTCTTAAAACTGTTAAGTAGAAAGAAGAGATCAAATTCACTTTCAGGTTTAACTGGGTGTTTTCATAAGCAAGTTATTAGGCCTTGGAAATGATTAATTACACAGGTACACTACCAAAAAACTGCCTCCAGTTTTGCAACTGATTCCTATAGATTTTGGGGTGCTGAATCCAGGAAAAATAGCCAAAATGTTCCATCACGTCACGTTTTCTTGCAAAATTAGATTTCTTACCCATATAAGGAATGTTCACATAATTTCTTTTTAGCCGACTGCAGTTTATTTTCTTGGCCCAAAATAGAGGTTGTAATGGTTAACTAACTAGAAACACTCCCTCATGATATTTTAGAGTGTTTTGTATTCATTTTATACATTAACAGGACAATTGGGAGGCGGGGGGCTAAATCCAGTACTCGCGCTGGCGCATGTCCTTTCCTGTTCGCCTCGCCTCGTTCGCTCGCTCAAACACGGTGGTTGCGACATGAACGTTCCTGTCAAATTTCAGTTTCTTGCAAGTTCATTATTACCTTTTGTTTGCTCAGTCGTAATCCAGCTTTATTCCGAAGTGGTTCACTACAGTTGTAGTTTGCAGTGCTGTGTATTTGTGATGGCTCACAGAGCCAGAGGTTGCGTCAACTCTCCGGACAGTTTTTGTTTTATTTGTGGGGAATATACCGTGAAAAAGCGGCAGAGGAACATTTCTGCATTTATTAAAAAAGTATATTTCGCCTATTTCGGTTTGAAGTTAGGCGATCAAGACAAACCGTGGGCTCCTCACAAAGTGTGCAAGACATGTGAGGAAGATCTATGCTTATGGATGAAAGGTAAAAAACAAGCATTTCGTTTCGGAATACCTATGATGTGGCGTGAACAAAGAGACCACAGCAGTGACTGCTATTTTTTCTCTTGCATTGTGAAGGGATACAACTTAAAAAATAAGAACGTAATAAGTTACCCCAACCTTCCCTCAGCAATTAGGCCTATGCCTCATAGCAACGAAGTACCTGTGCCTGAACCACCAAAATCTTTGGATCATATTTGTGTGGACGGTTCTGATCATGATGAGACTCATCAGATGGCTTTTCCCGATGAGTCCAGTACTTCCGAGTTTGAAACTGAACCAGATCCGAAACCTGAACTTTTCTCTCAAGCTGAATTGAATGATTTAGTCCGGGATTTAGGACTCCCAAAAGATGCTGCCCAACTGCTAGGTTCTCGGCTTAAACAGAAAAATCTATTGTCACCAGGAACAACTTTTTATTGGTACTGCAACCGCGAGACACAATTTTTGAAGTATTTCAGCAAAGAGGAAGATTTGGTATTTTGCAACGATATATACGGAGTGATGGAAAAGTTTAAACTCAAGTATGATCCTGCTGAATGGCGGCTGTTCATTGATTCGTCAAAAGACAGCATAAAAGGTGTTCTTCTTCATAATGGCAACACATTCACTTCAGTTCCTATTGCTCACTCTGTTATTCTCCAAGAAAAATACGAGAATTTGGCCCTGATTCTTCAGAAGATTCGTTATGATGAGCATAAGTGGATGATTTGTGGAGACTTTAAAATTCTATCCATGCTATTAGGGCAGCAATCCGGTTTCACCAAATATCCCTGCTTCCTTTGCTTGTGGGATAGCCGGGCCCGCAACCTACACTGGGGGAAAAAAGACTGGCCAATTCGGGAGTATTTGAGACCCGGTGAGAAAAATGTTCTTCATGAGAGCTTGGTACCTCGTGATAAAATTCTATTACCACCTCTCCACATTAAGTTGGGTCTCATTAAGCAATTCATCAAGTCCCTTCCAAAAGATGGTGAGTGCTTTCAGTACCTTTGCTCAAAGTTCCCCCGACTTTCTGAAGCAAAGCTAAAGGAAGTAGTGTTTGTTGGCCCTGATATAAGGAAACTCATTTCAGATGGAGCATTCGCTGAAACGATGTCTGAGAAGGAAAAAGAAGCCTGGGATTCCTTCAAGGAAGTTGTTCTCAAATTCTTGGGGAACAGGCGGAATGAGAACTATAAGGATATTGTTGCCAGGATGCTCAATGCCTTCAAAGAACAAGGCTATAACATGAGCCTGAAAGTCCATTTCTTGCACTCCCATGTGAACTACTTTCCCGAAAACTTGGGGGCGTACAGTGAAGAACAAGGTGAAAGGTTTCACCAGGACATCAAGGATGCAGAGAGAAGGTACCAAGGAAGATGGAACACCACTATGATGGCTGATTTCTGCTGGTTGCTGCTGCGGGAAACCCCAGATGAAAAATACGCCAAGCAGCGCACCAAGAGAAGCATTCGGGGAAAGAAGAAACGGGCCCACCAGGAGATTGATTGACCCAAGAATGACTTTAAAATCTAAACTGTGTTGACAAATATCGTGTTTTTACTAAACTTTGAAATAAAAATTTGCTAGTTATTACCACAGTGTCGGATCTCATTTATTAGAATTTTATTTTCACACCATCGGGTGTTTGTCTTCATGTATTGCAATGGTGCGGTTTGCGTTTTCTATTCTTACATACATACCTGTACAACATTTTTTGCACATTTCTTTGCTTTGCTTTGCTTTGTGTCTAACCTCGCTCTTATATGCTCAATGTTTGTGCACATGTATGTGGCTGTTTTAAGTGCAGACAATTTTGCTACCATCACAGTGTGTTTTGTTGACATTACTCTATTCTTATGTGCTGCCTTGTTACAATTTTCTTTATTCTTATTTGAATAACTACTAAACAATTAGTATAAAGAATTCATCCAAGAAACTTTTATCTCGATCGCACTCAATCTGAAACGTTCACCTCAAACTGCTAACCCAATGTAGCAAAAACTCTGTATGTGATGGAGCAAATTGGTTACCAGATTTGGATTCAGCGCACCAAAAAACGTAAAAATCAATCAAAACATTAGAGGCAGTTTAAAAAAATTTTTTTTTAGTGTACCTGTGTTATGTCCATCCAAACACAGAGGAGAAATCCAACCAACAGTCACACTGATAAGTCTTCACACAAGCAGTTTTATTTAGTGACCAGACTTGGCCAAGTTTCGGCACTAAGGCCTGCATCAGGAGTATATAAAGAACAAAATTAAAAACATATAAATGTAAGTATGTACTAATGTCAAGGCCATCTTTTAGGAAATCCCACAAGAGAAAACATTTAAATAAAAGATAATAGATTAAAACAATAAGAATAGAAATGCAAAGAATGCTTTTTGACCAGTGTAATCGTTTAGAAACGTCCAATAACAGGGAAAAAATAAAGAATTGGCGATCTATAATCCAAAGTTTTAAAAGCTGGTATAAAATACCTTAATAATTCTTAAAAGGAGCTTTACAAAACAGCAATATTAAAATACTTAGGGGTATGTTTACTAAACCGTCTTAATGTGCGCCCGGCGACGTTATCGAGCAATAAGGTACCTTATCGCCCGATGAAGGCACGTTACCAGGCGATAAGGTACCTTAGCGCACGATAACGCACGCAGTGGCGCAAATGAGCACTGAGGGTGGAGAAAGGCTCCTGGCAGGGCGGAGGAAGGCTCCCCAGGGGCGGAGAGAGAGGGTCAATGGGCAGAGAGTGGGAGGGGAGAGGCTCCCTGCACACTAACGCTGTGGATTCCGGGGCTGAAAACTAACGCCAGTGAAACCCTGGCGTTAGAGCAGATTTAAAGGGAAAAGAAACCATTTCCGTCAGCAATGTACAGCAAAACCAGGGAAACCTATAAAAAGTGATAGGTGTGATACATGTGCACGGAATGAAAGGGCAAATAAACATTGAAAATGACCAGAAGAAAATGTAAAAAAAACATAACCAAGCTGGGCAATAGCGATAGTAATGGGAAACATCAAAAAACACTACCAAAAAAGCTCCAAAAAAAAAGTGGGTAAACGGTAGTCATTTTTCATCTAATAACTGTTGGCTTCTTTACATTATATTACAGCACAATGTGCTCTCTGCAACTGCTGTACAAATGCCCTTATGTGTACTTTCTAATCGTCAAGAGTACGATACATTTTTGCCCCCTTGCACCTTATATAATTTGGTTCTCATGCGACGTGTTTTTATGCTAGATATTTTTACTATGCTTTACTTTTGTTATCGAGAGCGTTTTGAGACGCTCACTCACTACACAGTCTGCACTTTCCCTCTTATGGTTTTCACAATCAAGATGTGCATGAAAAGTTTCCTTTGGGAATTCATCTTGTCTAAGCTTTTTTAGTTTCCTTTTCTTTGGCTCATTGACTTTTTCTTTTTTTCTGTTTGTCAAGTTTGATTTGTTTTTGACAATGTCTGTTATGCATATGGTTATGCCAACAGATTAGAACGTTTTTAATCCCCCCTTTTTTAAATGTATTTAAGCTTTTTAGTCATTAAGGTATAATATGAGTTTCTACTTCTCAGTAACCGTGGCACGATATGAGTTTTAATGTTATTATCTTTCCTCTAATTCACATAGATTGAGAAGAGCATTTTGCTTGTTCACACGTTGTTGCTACACCTTGTGGTAATGTATTATATGCTTTTTATAAGTTATATACTTCTGTGTAATATCCTTACACAGAGGAATTTTTTTGTGTCCTTTTGTCTTGTCAATTTGGATACCTTGTCTCCTTTACCTTTTTGTAATACTGTGTGTGTAAATATTTTTTATACTCATATATATTCTCTTTAATCTAATATGTATGTTTTAATATATGTTTTATTTAATTTTAGACCCCTGAAGAAGGCTTCTGGCCGAAACATTTTAGTTGGGTCCCTCAATAAAAATTTGTTTGCATCATCACACCGACGTGTAGGCCTGGTCCTTGGGTTCCGCTCCTGGTTTTCCCACCTGCGTCTGCGGATACCTCATTCTTCTCTTGGTTTTCCTTTTAAACCTGATAGAGATGCCAGTAATTCTAATACTGTTGGAAGAATGCAAATAGACTCTTGTTTGCCAGCTTTAGAAAGTGAATCTTCTCCCATGGATTGCTCTTTATGTTTAAAGGAAGAAGGCATTGTTGAACAGCACTGAAACTGTATAAAATAATATAGAAAGTACTTGCCATACCTGCTGAAGAATTGGAAAGGCTTGTTTTATGTTTAATAAGCTTAATTGTCTTCTGAGGATAAGAAGCCGTGCTGTGAGAAAGAAAATCAGCTGTTGCAGTTTAATTGTTTTCCGTTGAATAACCACACGGGGCAGTGTCCTGTGGAAAGTTTGTGGGACTGAGAAACAGCTGAGCAGTGCTGAGATATTTCTGTTACGTTTTTCTTCTGTTCCTGAAATACCCATATGTTGGAGATGCATCCTTTATGCTTGTTTGTGTTTGAGCTTTGATGCGCTGGAAATTCCCCACAATAAATATTCTTGCAGCCTTGAAACACTCGTGTCATAACTACAATTTTGTCCTTAAGGAAATAAGCAAAACTACAAGTCCCAGAATCCCTGACGACACTAGAAATAGCTTTATTCAAAAGAGGACACTCAAAGGCCACTTCCAGCTGGTAAGCTCTCGGGCCCCAGCGGAAGCGTCGTAAGGAATAATTTACGTTTACTTAATTTTCCTAAGTCTCCTGTTCTGTCTGATTTGGAGATGATGCGCAAATATTTTCAGGAGGTACTTAAGTTTCCCTCTGAAAATTTGCAGCCTCTTGTGCATGCCCAGTATCTGTCCTTGGGTTCTGGACCTTGGGAGGGGCTCCAGGGATCCCATTCAGTCTTTAGCGGACCTGACCTGGTTTCTGGAGAATTCTTTCAAGGTAATTATGGAGCGAACTACCCTACTTGTAACTCTTGCCTTGGAATCTTAGAGCATATTTTAGGAATTTCAATGAGCAGTTTCTAGGTTCATTTGTTTGCATTTTTCCTGACCTCTCACGGGTTACCCAGCAGAGGACGAAGGAATTCCTAGGTCTTCGGCCTAGGGTCCTTTCCCTTGGGGGTACTTTTGTTTTGAGATTTCCTTCACATTGTATAATTTTCTATTTAGATAAAACTTTTTAATTTTTTGAACTGGGACAGCTCTTGGAGTTTCTAGTTGCAAGGGAGGGGCCTGTGGTTAAGGTGGCATCTCATATGGCTGATGTGCAAGTCTTCGCCCTGTTTAGTTTTATTTGTTATCTGTTAGACTTGTGGTGTTGTCCCTTGTGGTCTTTTGATTGTTTCCTGATGCCTTCTTCTTTTTGTGGGCTAATATTGGGAAATATGGGGTGGGGGGCAAGATGGCGGCAGGTACCTGATCCTTTGCGGCTGCTCAGTGTCTGCTCCATGTGTTTGATCTGGCGGTGAACTCTGCTCTGTCTAGTATGGGGTGGAGGAAAAGGAAACAAGCGGGCTTTCCCAGTGCTCCACCGCAAGCTTCTTTCTCTGGCCAAAGGACTCTGGAGCATTGCGGTTTTGCAGCAGCTGGGTCAGTAGTGGCGTCCTTGACAGCACGGCAGGAGTTGGAGTTCATGCTGGGCACGTCAGGAGTAAGTCTTTCTCCTGATCAGCGGGCGCCCCCGACACAACCCGGAAGCGTTTCATCTTTGGATGGCATTTGTTCCTTTCTGTCGCCAGTTTTCCGGGTGAGCACTCCATTGCCTGATGGTGAGGGAACAGTGCTGCAATGGTTAGCCCCAGACCCCGGGGGGGGGGGGGGCGGGTCTGCCAAAGGGACGAGATGTGGATGATCCGTTCTCTTGTGTGATGGCCCCATGGCAGTTGGAGCCTGGAGGATGGCTGATGCCAGTGAGTCGGGTGTTGGAAAAGCCAGCGGTAATCACATTAGAAGCACTGTGGGATGCCATCTCTGCTTTAACTACTACCCTTTCAACAGTTGTGGGTTTTGTAAGTACTGAGATATCTAGTATGAAATTGGAGGCAACTAAGTTCCAGGAGTTGCAAGCAGATTCTCTGTTGCCGGTAAAGGAAGAAATTGTTCATCTTAAGGAGGAGCATGTGGCCCTGATGAAAGAAAGGGCTGTGCTGACGCGAAAAACTGAGCACCTTGAAAACCTTGCCCGATGGAATAATCTCCGTCTGTTAAGCTTTCCAAGGTTTCTGCTCATGTCCCCATTGGAAATGGTCTGGAAATATCTGAAGGAAGTGCTCAAGATTACAATGGAGCATTTACCCCCACTTACTAGGGTACAATACTTGTCGGTTAACACCTTTGAAGCAACGGGGAGAAATGTGGATGCTTCTGTGAGTGGAATGGGGGACCTGACAGGATTCCAGGAAAGTTCTTTGGACGTGGTTACAGAAAGAACTATTATGCTTGTGACTCTGGTTCTAGAGATCGACAAAGCTTTAATTCTTCGGTATTTCTTTAAGAATATTAATGAGAAGTTTTTAGGTTCAAATGTTTGTATATTTCCTGATTTGTCTCAAGTAACCCAACTAAGGAGGAAGGATTTCTTGGCTTATCGTGCCAGGACCATCTCCTTAGGTGCTACGTTTGTGTTAAAGTATCCATCTAGATGTTATATTTCCTATCGAGGGAAGAATTTCCTTTTTTTAACCAAAGCAGCTCTTATATTTTATATGTGCAAGGGAAGAGATTGGGGTAGAGGTTGGACCCATTACGGCTGATGTATAAGTCTTAACCTGCTGGTAATTGTTTTTTTCTTTCTTAGCCTTGTTTTGCTCTTGAGAGGAGTATAAATTTTGGTGAATGGTTTATTTCCTGTAGCCCCATAACTTTAATTGTGGACTAATTTTTGGGATAGGATATATTTCCTCAATATGTATGAGTTATAAAAATGTGATATTTTGTGGTGTTCCCATATTTTCTTATCTCATTTATATAAATACCTGAGTGTTATTATAAATGCCAATAAAGAAGTAAATTATATAATATCGGGAAATATGTTATGATATGATTGTTTGATTGTGTAAGTTTCCTTTATGGTTGGATCATACTGTATTTTCAATATTTTTATAGTATATGTTCCTTTGTTGGATGTAGATTGAAAATTTAATAAATAGTTAAGATTAAAAAAAAAAAACTACTATCTTTGAAGCCCAGACTAAATGTATTACATGCTTTAAAAAGGTGGAAGGAAAGGTCAAATGATTGCCAGCATAGTTTAAAAGTCAGGTCAGAGAAGCTATTGTAGTCAAAAAAGCCTCTTTCAGAAAAAGGAAAAATAAGCTAAATGATGAAAACAGGAAACAGCATAAGAACTGGCAAGTTAGATGCAAGGCATTGACAAGGAAGGCAAAGAGAAAATTTGAAAAGAAAATTGCCAAGGAAACAACAATGCATAATAAAAACTTTTTCAAGTACATTCATAGCAAAAAAAAAAAAACCTGTGAGAGAGTCCCTTGAGATGACAGAGAGGTAAAAATGGCACTAAGGGAGGACAAAGCCATAGCGGAGAGACTGAATGAATTCTTTGCTTTGGTCTTCATTGGGAATGATGTAGGGAAACTACTTATGCCTGAAATGGTATTTAAAGGGGATGTATCAGAAAAATTGAAACAAATCTCAACAAACTGGGAAGACGAAATACAGCTATTTGATAAATTAAAGAGTAGCAAATCACCTGGGTGCTAAAAGAACTGAAACATGAGATTTAGGGCCTACAATTAGTACTGAGAGCTATCAATAAAATCGGCTGCAGTACATGAAGTTTGAAGAATGACCAATGTAATGCCCATTTCTAAAAAGGGTGCCAAGAGCAATCCAGGAAAATACAGACTGGTAAGCCTGTCAGCAGATTAGGCAAAATGCTGTAAACCATTATAAAGAATGAAATTACTAAACAAGTAGATAGTCATGGTTTAATGGGAAAAGCCAACATGGGTATAGCCAAGGAAAGTCTTGTCTTACTAATCTGTTATATTTTTTGAAGGTGTGAATAAACAGGTAGATAAAGGAGAGCCATTTAATTTAATGTATCTGGATTTTCAGAAAATCTTGACAAGGTCCCTCATGAGAGACTCTTGGTAAAATTAAAAACATGGGATAGGAGGCAGCGTACTATTATTGATTAGGAACTGGTTAAAAAATAAAATACAGAGAGTAGGCTAAATGGCCAATTTTCTCAATGGAGAAAGGTGAATAGTGGATCTGTGCTGGGCCTGCTGTTTTTTAACATATTCATAAATAACCTGGAAATGAGAATAACATCTGAGGTGATCAAATTTGCAGATGATGCAAAATTATTCAAAGCTGTTAAAACACAAAAGGATTGATTGAAGGGGCAGAGCCTGCAGCAAGCTAAGATAGCCGCGTAACTCTCACCCTCCGCTAAATCCTGCCTTATATTTGGCCCCCTCACTGTTCTCTTATACGATTTGTGCCTCTCTTCGGTGGTACAGAAGTGGGAGATGGCGGCAAGTAAGCCCACCAGGCTCGAATTCGGAGCGGGGATGAACCCGGCAATTAAAAGACCGAAGCCCGACCTGCCCTCGCCACAGAAACCGCTAAGCGATCGGGGGAGCGGTGATGGCATGCAGGAGGTCCTGCGGGAAATAAGGGCAGTAAGGGAGTTGGTGACTGCTAACGGCGAGACTCTAACTGCGGTCCAAGCAGATGTGCTCGAACTGAAGGAGCTTAAAGTGCAAGTGGCGGCCCTTGCGTCTAGAGTGGAGGAAATGGATCTCAAAATGGCATCTCACGAGGCGCAGCTACGGCAGGTGATGAAGAATGGCAAGCAGATTGACGCTCTTGAGCGGAGTTTGGAGGACCAAAGTAATAGAGTGCGGCGGAACAACTTAAGAATTCTGGGCATACCGGAGGGCGCGGAAGGGCCTAACCCTGTGGAATTTCTGGAGCAAACTCTCCCTAAGATTCTTCAACTAAAGTTTACTCAACCCCTTGAGATTGATAGGGCGCACAGGGTGCCCTCTCAGGTTAGCCCTCAGCAGAGGTATCCGAGGCCCTTGATCCTGAGAGTTCTGCGCTACTCGCAGGTGGCTCAAATCCTTGCGGTGGCTAAAGCAAGGTCTCCGATAAAGTTTGAGGAGCACACTATCACACTATATCCGGATTTCTGCAAAGCTACAGTAGATAAGCGGAAGCAACTGCTGGCATTCAGACCGCGCTTGCAGCACTTGCAAGCTAGATATGGCATGTTTTACCCTGCTAGGATGCGGGTAACGCTTCATAACCAGACCCGCACTTTTGAGGATCCAGCGGCTTTAAGAGCTTTCTTGGAAGAGAAGGAGGCACATGCAATGCAATGAGGAATTATGCATTTCTGCACTTATGAGTGCTGGACCGAGTCTTTATCTTCAGGAATTCTCCTCCGGGACAGCAAGGGGGTGTTCGGCCCCCCTTGAGGGTTATCAAGGGGGCTGGTGCCTCTCTTTGTGGCGACATACGGTCAAGTAGGCCGCAGGACCCTTTTCTTCTCGCCTGTTTTTTAGGCGTTGACCTGGTGTCAGTCGGGCCTAGTCGGTCCGCGGGCCCCTTTTGGATGCACGTTTCACTCCAGTTGTTCCTGTCTGGTGGCCCAGAGCGATGAGGGTGCTGGCATTGGACCTGTGTTGGACTTTGGAAGGAGGGGCCCTGTGTAATGTAAATCTTAAGTGTAATAGTGGAAGACCTGCTTTATTGTGGGTGTTAGGGAGGAGATTGGGAATGGTCGGTTGTGTGTGTATATGTGGGGATGGGTGTGTGTGTGAGGTGGGATGGTTGGGTTTTCTGGAGGGGAAGGGGGAGGAGGGTCTCCTTCTTCTAATGAGACTCGGGAGGTAATATATTTAAATAAAAATAATATGTTTAAGAATCAAGGAACGTAGGGGGGGGGAACGAACAACTAACATCATGGAACTAATTTAACAGTATGGGTTGTTCTCTTGTTATTGTCAAGGTTATGTAAGGGGGCATGGATTCTTGTCAGGGGCGGGGGGAAGTGGTAATCTTGCTTGGGATGGTTCACCTGTTGGTACCTCTATTAAGGAGGGCAAGTATGTCTCCCTGTGATCTAGTATTGTGCTGTTTTGAAAGCTGCTGCCTTAGTCCTCATGTTGCTCATCATAACTCTTTCCAATATGACACTCTTGTCCCATGAAGCCCGTTAAGTTTGTATCTCTGAATGTTAAAGGAATAAGTAATCCAATCAAGAGGAAAAAAATTCTAGTGTACTGTAAGCATGAGTCGGCAGATGTTGTATTGCTACAGGAAACGCATCTGTTGACTTCTGAAACGGGGAAATTAGGACTGGGGAAATATATGCTGGTAGGGCATTCCCCTGCGGTGGCCAGGAGAAATGGGGTTGCCATATTGGTTAACAAAGCTTTAACTCCGCAAATCATGCAAACTATGTCGGACACTGAGGGTAGGTGGTCCAAAGTAATGTTAAAGATAGGTAATCGTACCCTTGCCATCATGAATGTGTATGGACCTAATCAGGATGATGTTCATTTTTTTAAGGTTGGGGCAGAGGAGGTGAAAGTATGGGATTCGGTAGAGTGGATAATTGGGGGGGATTTCAATATGGTTAATGACCCTTTGTTGGATCGCCAGCCTTATCGCCCCCAGAGGCAAAGTAGAGCGGCTTTAGTACTGCACTCCATTATACAGGAATGTGGTCTTTCTGATATTTGGCGGCTATGGTACCCCAAAGAACGGCAGTTTACTTTTTTCTCTTTACCTCACAAGTCTCACTCCCGAATAGATTATTTTTTGATATCTAGAACTTTAATTTCGGAGGTGACGCAGGCTGGTATTTCTGGTATGCATATCTCTGATCATGCTGCAGTGAATCTCACTTTGGACTTTGCTGATTGTGGCCGGGGAGGATGCGCTTGGTATTTTCCCAGGGAGTTCCTGCAGGAGCCGGAGTTCTGTGATGAGATTAGGAAAGCAGCAAAAGAGTATTTTGCAATGAACTCCCTCTCGGAGACTCCGGCTTGGGCTTGGTGAGAGGCCTTCAAAGCTGTCATTCAGGATGTAATTACAAGGTACAAAATTAGGGTTGGACAGCTGAGGAAGGCGAAACTCGTGGAGTTGGAGGCTCAAATACTTGCGGGAGAGAGACTCTTTGTATCTAGGACCGATTCGAGCATCCTTCTCCGTCTGCAGAGGCTCAGATACCAATACAATGACATTGTTAGCGCTGAAGCAAGTAAATTGATTCGTAGCGCCCAAGGGAAGTATTATTGTGATAGTAATAAGGCAGGGCAACTGTTGGCACGTACCTTAAAGCCCCGTATCTCTAAAAATGGAATAGAAGCCATTCAGGATGAAAAGAGGGGCCTTCTTACAAAGGATGCAGATATTGCAGGCTGTTTTCAGGCCTTTTATAGGGCCTTGTACTCTTCAGAAATGGTCTCCAGTGCGGAGGCGTTCCACGAGCTCTTCGGTCGTGTATCCCATCCGGTGCTAAAGCCTAGTCAGGCAGAGGAGCTCGATGGGCCGTTGTCAGTTATGGAGATAAAAGAGGCTATCCTGAGTATGAAGGGGGGGAAAGCGGCCGGGCCGGATGCTCTTCCAGTAGAATTCTATCAAACATTTGCGGATGATATCCTCCCATATTTACTTATATACTTTCAGGAACTCCAGGAGCGAGCCTCCCTAACAGGGTCCTTTAGTGAAGCGACGATAGTAGTGTTGGAAAAACCGGGTAGGGATCCCCTTAAGGTTGGAAATTACCGCCCGATATCCTTATTAAATGCTGATTACAAAATTTTCGCTTCAGTCTTAGCACATAGATTGGTTAAGGTTGTCCCCGATATTATTCACCCGGATCAGTGTGGGTTTATTCCTGGGCGGTCAACTGCGGATAATGCGCGCCTCTTTTTAAATCTAATGGCAGCCGCGGAGGGTCGGCAAGAACCTCTAGTTGGGCTTTCAGTCGATGCTGAGAAAGCTTTCGACCTCTTGGAGTGGGGTTTCTTAATACAAGTGCTTAGTTGGTTCAGTGTTGGGGACCAGTTCATTAGGATGATACAGGTGCTATACTCCTCCCCGTCGGCTCGTATCCTGGTCAATGGTACCCTATATGGGTCTTTTCGGTTGAACAGAGGCACAAGGAAGGGTTTCCCCTTATCTCCGCTTTTATTTAACCTGGCATTAGAGCCTCTAGCTATTCTGGTGCGACAATCGTCTGAGGTGCGGGGAATAGAGGTGGCTGGGCTGCAAATAAAGCTTTCGGCCTATGTGGATGACCTTTTGTTGTTCCTGCAACCTGGTTCTATAGGGTGGTCCTGGATTTAATTGGGCAGTATTCGTCTTTATCGGGCTACAAGATCAACTGGGATAAGTCCATAGCATTCCCAATGAATATAGGGACTTTTTCTTCTTCGGTGGCGCAATACCCCTTTAGGTGGGAGGCGCGAGCTATAATGTATCTTGGGGTTCAGTATGGGCCCTCATTGGAGGAGACAGTGGTTTTGAATCTTAAATACTTAAAGGAAATGGTCCAGGCTTTCACATTGCAATGGTCTCCCCTGCATTTATTTATTTATTTATTTATTTATTTATTTTATTTATTACAGGCTCTTATATACCGCTCTATTCAGCATCAGCGCGGTTTACAATATAACAACATACCATAATGAACAAACTGTTTGGTTTTACAGAGAACAAGGTCAGAGAACTTGGATAAAACATGGGAAGTCATTACTGCAACTATTTACAAGAGTATTTACAAGTATACATGTCCTGGTGGGGAAGATTGGATTCTATTAAAATGGTGTTAGCTCCCAAAATAAATTACATCTTGGAGATGATCCCTTTAGCGTTTCCTGTAAATTTTTTCAAGTCGCTTAAGCGTGTTTTGACAAATTTTCTGTGGAAGGGAAAGCCCCCTAGAATTGCGCTGAATAAGTTGAAAGCGAGTAAGCAGGAGGGGGGGGGGGGGGGGTGCAGTTCCCTGATTTCAGGTGGTACCATACTGCTTTATTGCTGAAGCACGGTACTAAATGGCTAGCTAACAGAGGGGAGACTCAAAGGCCTGTTTGGGTGGATTTGGAGGAAAGGTGGGTAGCGCCCATCCCTTTGCACTTATTAGTCGGTATGTATCTGCCCGGGCATGGGAAGAATCTAAAAATACTTCAGGCCACGCAACATGCTTTTCTTCTGTTAGATTCAAGATTAGCTCTAGGAGGCGGAGTCTCGACCGGATCCCCGATTTGGTTTAATCCTCAGTTGAAGATTGGGCATCAAGCTTTTGTATGGAAGGCTTGGCAGGACTGTGGCATCTGGACCGTCGGGCAGCTCATTAAAGGGAAGGTATGAAAATCTTTTGAGGAGCTGCAGGAGGAGTTTGGGCTACAGGGATCGTTGTATTTTCAATGGCTGCAGCTAAAGCATTGCCTTAGGGATCTCCCTTGTAAGGCCTCTAAAGTCTCGGATCATTTGGAGCTTCTGAAGGAGGTGGATGTTTGTCTTAATGGGAAGGGTGTCATGTCTAAATTTTATGCCCTAATCAGGGACAACTCGGTGGTATTTCCCATTGTTCTGGGGCTTCGCTGGGAGGCTGAATTTGAGGCTCCTATTTCCAGGCAGGTGTGGCAAAAGCTACGGGGAAGTGTAAATAGAGTTTCAAGGGCGGCTGCCCTTATGCAATCCCTCTACTTTATCCTACACAGGGCATACCTTACCCCTGATAGGGTCGCGAAGTGGGTGCCAGGGGCCCAAAATAAGTGTTGGTCCTGCAAGGATGGTAAGGGTACTTTTAAACATGTATTCTTTGAGTGTTTCCATGTTCAGAGATACTGGCATGCAGTATGGGACAAGATTAGAAGAGTTTTGGGCATCCAGTCTCCATTGAGGTGGAAAATAATCATACTTCGTTCTTGAGCGAGTGGACTCGAGTTGGAGAAGGAAAAGGCCTTTCTGTTCAATTTTATGATGGCTATCGCATTAAAGCTGATAGTGTCTAATTGGAAAGATTTGTCTAAATTGGATAGCCTGCACTGGTGGAACTTAGTCTGCCTTTACTCTAGTTATGAGAAAGCGCAAGAGAAAAGAGAAGCCCTCTGGAGACGGGGATACAGAGCTCGGCAGGCACGAGAGTGTTTATTTAGGGATGGGCAAGTTTGTAGTAAATGGTTTTACTTAGATGTATATTCTGCTGGGGCAAGGTGCAGCTTTTCAACTTTCAGGTAATCCTATTGGATTTTGTTACAGGATAGATCCTGTGGATGGGTGTGCTAGGGATCACAGGAGGATGGGGGGGGGGGGGAGAGGGGGAGAAGGAGGGTGATCGGCTGGGGGTTGGAGGGAGTTAGGAAGTGTGTATTATTAGTGTTGATGTGTTAAGATGGCATTTTGTGTTGATGTACTGTTGGAAAATATAAAAAGAAACTTAAAAAAAAAAACACAAAAGGATTGTGAAAAATTGCAAGAGGACATTGATAAAATGGGAGACTGGGTGTCCGACTAACAGATAAAATTTAATGAGAACAAGTGCAAAGTTAGTCACGTGGAGGCCAGTTCTGTAGTTGCATGTCCGGACATCCAGAAATCTGGACAGCCCAGAGATGCACCCAATTCTGCTCCCACACGGGACTAGACAGCCTCATAGGAGCAGAATCACGGCATAGGTTTTGGATGTCCAGGACGTGCCCCGATTCAGGCACCCTGGACATCCAGGCACTTCCCTGGCTAGCCCAGCCAGGCTCCTGCATGGAGCCGTGGTGCCGTGGAATCCTGCTGCCATGGGAACTGTGACTCCATGCAGGAGCCACGATCCCCAGCAGTCACAGCTAAGTCAATTTCCCCACCACCTGACCCCTGATCGGACCTGCTGTGGCCAGGATCAGTCTGTGGGGAACCCCCTGCACCCCTTCACCTTGTTGTATGGACCCAGATCTATCCTTTGCCACCATCTAGGGGGACTTATTTCACCTCCGAGGTGGAATAAATCCCCCATCTAGATTGCCTGCCCTGGATGTACAGAGCTGACACCGGAATCAGCCCTATACTACTACTATTACTACTATTAAACACTTGTAAAGCACCACACACGGAGCGCTGTACAACCAAAAGTACCAGAGAAAGTCCCTGCTCGTCCGAGCTTACAATCTAGTCAAGATAATACAAAACATTAGTCAATTCGATGGGTTTTACAGTTCGGTCATGAAAAATATGGGGGGTTAGGTTAACATGAAGGATAGAAGTCAGGATCTGAACGCGACAGTGAAGAGGTGGGTTTTTAACCTGGATTTGAAGAGGGCAAGGGAAGGTGCCTGGCGTATAGACACTGGTAAGCTGTTCCAGGCATAGGGTGCAGCAAGGTGAAAGAGCAAAGTTGGGAGTTAGCGGTACGATTGAGAGGCCTAGATAGAAGTAATTTGTTAATGGAACAAAGATCCCGAGCTGGGATGTGGGGAGAGATAAGAGATGAGAGGTACGGAGGAGCTGTAGAGCGAATGCATTTATAGGTGAGTAGGAGAAGTTTGAATTGGATGCGGAATTGGATGGGGAGCCAATGAAGTGACTTGAGGAGAGGAGTAATGTGGGCATGGCGAGATTGGCGGAAGATTAGTCGGGCAGCATAATTTTGTATGGATTGAGGGTGGAGGAGATGGCTCATGGGGAGACCAGCAAGGAGTAGGTTGCAGTAGTCGAGGCGAGAGGAGATCAGGGAATGGATAAGCGTTTTGGTGGTGTGTTCCGACAGGAATGGGCGCATTTTGCTAATGTTGTAGAGAAAGAAGTAACGTTAAAACAAACGCTCCACTCTTCACCATATGAGGTATATTCTTTCTTGTGCAACCGGGTCTCAGACTAATATGGAGCTGATTTCTCGGGTTTTTAAGTAAAACTCAAACCCAAAGCTCCCGGTTGCACAAGAAAGAATATACCTCATATGGTGAAGAGTGGAGCATTTGTTTTAACGTTACTGAACAGTACATGCAGCTCCAGAAAGTGATCATATTTATATCTTGTTGAGTAGAGAAAGAAGTGACAGGTTTTAGCAACGTGCTGGATATGTAAGGAGAAGGAGAGAGAGGTGTCAAAGATGACCCCCAGATTGTGGGCCGAGGGAACAGGAAGGATCGTAGATCCATCCACGGAGACTGAGAAGGGGGGAAGAGGAGGAGAGGAGTTAGGGGGAAAGAGGAGTTCAGTCTTGGCCATGTTCAGCTTCAAGCAGCGATGAGACATCCAGTCGGCGATGTCAGAAAGGCAGGCAGAGATCTTGGTTTGGACTGCCCATACATCCAGGAAGAGGTTCCCACCCACTCCCTGCCCTCGCTCCTCCTATGGCCCACCGCCTCCTGCCCAGAACAGAGCTCCCTGCACATGTTACCTGTAAGTGCGAAGAGCTCTGTTTGCAGAATCGTCACCCTAGTGTTTAGCGGGGATGGATGTCCAAACCAGACATCCATCCCCACTAAACACTGATCAGAATCTATCCCTTAGCCCAAACTATGGGGGAACCTAGCCATGCTGTGGTCACTGCTCAGTCAGGGTGAGAGTGACCTCCCAGCATGACATGCTGTGACCACCCTGTCTGTGCAGGTGATGGTCGGGCACTAGAATGTCCCAGCCATTGCCCTATACCCTGTGCAGATGCATCCTGCCAAGGGCACCCTGTCCGGGCCATACCACAGTACCTTGCTCCTCATTATGCACATTGGCAGGCTAATACTGGAAACAGTGCAAGCAGTGTGGGTTCAGTAAGGTGTAGGCAGCCACAACACACTGGATGGACAGACACACACTCCCACACCTATGCCAGCATTGTGCAAACATAGAGGTTTGTGGCAGCCCTGGCCGCCACACCAGTCCTGGGCACAGTGCAGGCATTGCTATGGTATGCAAAACTGTTGGGGTCACTCTCCGGGGTGGTAAACACTGTCAGAATCAATAACTGAAACACACTCCACAGATATCAGAAAGATTGCTATGATGAATCTCTATCAACAAATCGTGTTTAACTTAGGATTTGTTATCTGACATTAATCATAGCAACTTTTTGATATATGTGGAACATGTTCCCAAGGACGGCGTTCCCAAGGACGGCATTGCTAAGGTATGCAGTTGCCAGTATTGGTAGATGCTGCTCCGCGCAGGGTCCAACAGCCTGACTCTCCATGAGGCGTTGGATAGTGGAGCCTGTGGGTGTGGGTGTTTGTACCCCTGTTGGCCTCTGCTCTAGGGCTGAGTTTCCCAACTCCGGTCCTGGTGGGCCAAACACTATTCAGGTTTTCATGCTGTCCCTAATGAATATGCATGAGATGCATTTGCATAGAATGTGGACGGCGCATACAAATACAGCGCAGGCATATTTATTAGGGACAGCATGAAACCTGAATGGTGTTTGACCCTCCAGGACTGCAGTTGGGAAACTCTGCTCTAGGGATTGCACATGTTTATGGTGTCTGTGCTCTGTAGGGTAAAATATAGGTGTTTCGGGCATGTTTATTTTATCTGCAATAAAGGTTCTGTCTTTATTACCACGGTTTAGTACTGGGTAAAATATGGGGACAGGGTTAGCAGGCTCCACAGCTGGGACTTGAACTTGGGACCTTCTGCTCCTGAGCACACTGGCTGTGTATACTGCACCAAACTGTTGCCACAGGGGGCAGATCATTCCCTGGGGATACCATGTCTGTTTGTCAGACAGACCTTGTCTGTTGCAGTGCACGGCACCCACCTAAACGGGGCTTGGCCATGGTCTGCTGTGGGCAGATGCCACTGCCCCCTCCGCCACCAGCACCCCGCCGCCACCATGCTGACATGCCCTTCTGCTGGTGGAAATTACTACTGTATCTGAATATAACTCACCTTACACTGCTACTGGAAAGGCACAAGCTAACTATAGTTGTAGCGCCCTTGCATTATAAATACATTGTGTACAATATCTTGAGAAATAATTTAAAATATTTCAACTGTTTGTTGTAAGTATATTTTAATATTATGTTCAAAGGTATACAACATAAAAAAAGATGTCTGTGCAACTTAGGTATTGTAATTTCTGAAAAAAAAAATATGATCTGAACAGAATTAATGGCATCCTTCACTAATATTTGGTTGCACAACCCTTCACAGTGATGACAGCCTCCAAATGTTTCTTATAGATGGCTACAAGTTTTGTACATCAGTCTGCTGGTAGTTTCTCCCACACTTCAACTGCGATATGTTCCAGCTCATGAATGTTTCCAGGATTCGTTTTACTAACGGCAGATTTCAGCTCTTTCCAAAAGTTCACAATTGCTGAATCAGCGACAACAAGGAAACGAAGGGTGGTGGTGGTTGGTGACTCTCTTCTGCGGGGTATTGAGGCATCCATTTGCCAACCAGACTTGATGTCCAGAGAGGTATGCTGTCTGCCAGGTGCCAAACCTGACCCAACAGCCATTCAATAATATCACTTAAAAAACAAACTAAACACCCTTGTGATGAACCCTAAAGTTACTGCTTGGGTTAGAAACATAGAAACATAGAAATATGATGACAGAAAAAGACCACATGGCCTATCTAGTCTGTCCTTCCAAATCAACAACTACAACAGTCCCCTTTTTTCCTTTAGAGAAATTGGTTGAGTGGGAGGCAACAAAGGGTACAGGTAAATGGAGTTCATTCTGAGGAGAAGAAGGGTTATCAGTGGAGTGCCGCAGGTATCTGTCCTTGGTCCGATTCTTTTTAACATCATTGTGGACAGAGATTTAATAGAAGACATACACAGCATTGCCAGGGAAGGGGAAGTGCTATTATAGGAGATTTCAATATGCCGGATGTTGATTGGCATATCCCCTCTGTGGTGTCATCTAGAAGCAAGGAGATCCTGGATTCTTTACAGTAAGAAGTATTCAGGCAACTGGTAACAGAACCCACATGTAAAGGGGTCATACTGGACTTAGTGCTTACCAATGGGGAATGTGTTTCTGATGTTATAGTGGTAGATCATCATGCATCCAGTGATCACCAGATGATGATCTCCCTGTGATGGAGATCTGTATATCATGCCAATGCAAATGGATTTCTTTCTCCCTCTTTCTAGTTTAACCCACGTCTCCTCTCTCCCTTTTAAGCCCTGTATTTCCATAGCTTTAATATTATTTTTTACATTTTTTTTTACATGGAGTGGAGGAATGGCCTAGTGGTTGTGGCAAGATACCTCAGGCCACAAGGTCAGGGGTTCAAATCCAACTAGAAGAAAGCAACCTTGGGCCAGAAGGACTGGAGGTTCTAGTCCCACAGGTGCTCCCTGTGGTCTTGGGCAAGCCACTTAACACTCCATTGTCCATGTTCCCTGCAAAATGGTTATCTACAAGTTATAATGCCCTGTTCAATGTAATTTCAGTTTGTTTAATGTAAAGCACCTTGATATCATGAAAGGCAGTATATAGGAAATGTTAAATATCATGTCTTCCCTTCTCCCTATCCTGCCTTTTCTGAATAACATATAGCCTGGTATAGTCATATCCCAGTCATGGTTGTCCTTGAACCATGTCTCTGTAACTGCCACTAAAGCCAAGTCAGCCTAGACATCTGGGATCTTATTTTCCATGTTACAGGCATTTATAGACACTGAATTCCAGAGTTTACCCCTTTTACCTATTTCTATAAAGGTATTTAATGTTTCATTTACCTGGAGTCTTTCTTTACAACATCCAGAATGAATCTAGTTTAAAGCCCTCTCCAATAGGTTAGCCAGTCTGCTACTGAAAACATGCTGACCCTTGGACAGAAGGACGCCATCTCTATTCTGCAGCCCTTGGAACATCATCCCATAATCCAGGAAATCAAAATGCCCTAGATGACGCTAGCCATGCAACTATGCATTTATTTCCAGGATGTGAGCTTCTATGCCCTAGCCTTTACCCAACAGGGAGGATTAAAGAGAACACCACCTGCACCACTGTCTGTTTCATCCTCTGTCCCAGAGCCATGAAGTAACTCTTGATATGCTCAGAGGGATACCTGGCAGGATGAGCAACATCGGGTAATAGTCAGTAGGCTTGATGAGTCTCTGCAAACTCTCCATAACATCTTGGATTTTGGCACCTGTCTCGCGCAAGAAATGCCTGTTTCCCAGCAGTGCTGGCAGGCTCAACTTTAACAGAGCCACAGAAAAAGGAAACACTATCCCTTTGCAGCTCTGCAAAGCTGAGCCGGCGTGTGGGAAATCAGACTGTCAGGTTCTTCCAGGGTGGCGGGGGGGAGGGGGGCTGCGGGGCACTTCATTCTGCCACTGCAGCAGCAGCAGCAGCAGCTTCGGCAACCGCTTTTTTTTTTTTAATTGCCCTTCAGAATGTCTAAGGCTTGGCTGAGCAGGGCTGGGGGGAGGGAGGCCCTGCAAATAGTAATGGGCTGATGGAAGGAAGGCTAGGGCTAGGCCTAAAAATGGGCTGATAGGGGGTTAAGAATGGAAATGTGCTGATTTGGAGGGGAGGTTAGGACTGGAAATGGTCTATCGGGGGGGTAGTACTGGAAATGGGCTGATGGGGGGTTAAGAATGGAAATGGGCTGATTGGTGGGGCTAGGCCTTGAAATTAGATGATTAGGGGGGCTAGGACAGGAAATGGTCTGATTGGGGGGATAGGACTGGAAATTGACTTATTGGGGGTTTAGGACTGGTAATGGGTTGATGGGGGCTAGCATTTGAAATGAGCTAGGACTGGTAATGGGCTGATTGGGGGGGCTAGGATGAGTGGGCTGATAAGGGGGATAGGCCTGGATATGGGCTAATGGGGGAGGGGAGGAGAGTGCTGCTGGCCCTGGAAAAAAACTAGGTGCTAGGGCTAAAAATGGGCTGATGCGGGCGGATGGGAGAATAGGACTGGAAGGGAGCAGATACTGAGAGAGTCTGCTAGGGGAAGAAGGGGACAGGAAGGGAGTTGACACAGGGAAGGAGGGGGCTGGAAAGGAGCTGATATGGTGGGGGAAGGAGGAGACTGGAATGGAGCTGACACCTTTAATGTACTGAAGGGGGACTGGAAGGGAGCTGACACTTGAGGATGGGAGTGGTAGGTGGCTTGGTAATGTGGAGGAGGCTGGAAGGGAGCTGACGTGTGAATGGCACTGGAAGGGGGATGGACAGAGGGTAGGGAGACTGGAAGGGAAGTGACTGGGGGGGCACTAAGAGTGGGCATGAGTTGATATCTTTGATGGTATTTGGAGTAGAAGGGGCTGGACAGTGGGGAACGAGGGGGACTGGAAGGGAATGGACACCAGTGGCAGTCGTGGGAATACAAGGCGGTTGACATTGGAAGGTACTGGGAGGGGAGGACTGGAAAGGGGGCTGATACTTGGGAGGGTTACTGGAAATGGAAATGGGCTGATGGAAGGAAGTGAGAAAACAAAAGAAGAGATAAGAAATTGCAGATGGATCATAGACCACATAAAGAGAGCTAAGAGAAAACAGGAAAGCAGAAGCCTCAGATTGGGACCAGCATAATCAGAGAATAAAATGGTCAGACAACAAAGGTAGAAAAAATAATTGTATTTAATTTTAGTGATTGGACTTTGTGCTATCTTTATATTTTACACAGCATGGGGGAACTGCATCACTTATTTATCTGATGTTGCACTGCATACGGAGTCTGGCTTCTTGGATATCAGTTTAAATTTTGTCTACATATTTTTATTTTTACTATAGATTGTGGTTACTTATTCTGTATTTGGTGAGGGTCTGTGTTCTGTGTGTGTGACTGAGCCCAGGTGTTCTGATAACATGGAGTTTATACATAAAGATCTATACTGTACTATAGTAATTTGACTTGTTCAGCTTTTCAAATAGGTGTATGGATGTTCCAGGGCCCACTGTAGTATTTACAGTGACCTTTTTTTAGATGGGCCCCTTATGTGAGTTTTGGAAGTTGGTGCTGATATGGTATGGTATGGTATGGTAGATGTGCTCTTTGTTGTAGGGTTTTCTATTAGTTCACAATATGCCTGGTACTGGAGAATGTTTGCTGTTGTTAGTGAGATGATTAGAATAAGATTTCTTTTTTTTTAAGATATTGAGTTCTGTGGGTGAATGTCCTGGTTCTGCTCTGCACCTACTGTGGATGTAAAATATATGTTGAAAAAGAAAAAGCAAGAACCATAACGCAGTTTATAACAACAAAATAAAAATGAATTATAATTTAGTTTTATAAACTGTGCTGTTGGTTCTTGCTCTCTTTTAGTTCCTTGGTGTACAAACATCTTGCATTTCCTCCATATAATGTAATCGGCTTTTTGGTTTGGTTCAGTCCCTGACTGAAGTTTTGAGAAAGCCCCGCTCCCCTCTATGGGGCTGGGGGGGGGGGGGGGGGCGGGGCGCCATCTCATCCTTCGCCTCAGGCAGCAGATTGCCTTGAGCCGCCCCTGGTGCTTGAACCAATTGTGCTCTTTTGCCCTGTTTCGCTGTCTTGAGGTGTTCACTGTGCTCTTTGTATCATATTGCCTTTCTGATGGTGATTTCTGGTACTTATTCTGACACTACAAACGTTTTGCCTCTGGGGGGAAGGGTGATACTCGTATGGCTTTTAGTGCTGTTAGAGATGCCAGAAATCAAGTTTCAAGCAAGTTTCATTGAAATTAAATTCAAACCTGACTGCTGAATTGCAAAACAGCTTCCTCCATAGACTTTTAATGGGGACAAATGGAACGAAAGAATTAATGTTTTGGTTTTCAAAGACTAACCAAATGGATATATATGTTGGTGAACTAAAACAAATTTAAAAAATTTTGGCATACACATGCCTAATCTGCATTTGGTACTCTCTAATCCATTACCAAAAATTAATGACTCACTTCAGCACCAATCCCCCCTGATCACATCTCCAAATCCCTGGTAAATAGTGGAGGGCAGGGATGACTCTGGTTGCTTCTTCCCCAAAAGATACCACATTCAAAATGGGTCCCCTATGGCTCCTAGCAATAGTTTCACAGGAGCCACAAAACCTTTTATTTTTGCTAACAGTGTGAGGGGTGGGGGTACGACATGGAAGTTCTTTTTCTTTTTCAGGAAACCTTTTATTTTTAGTAATAGTGTGAGGAGTGGGGTTATGAGATGGAAGCTCTCTTTCATTTTAATAAAGGATCTGAGGGAAGTGGGGCAGCCTTTTTTTTTTTTTTTTTTTGCATAGAGGGTTGGCCCTTCATAAGATAGAAAGAATTGAAAGAAATATCGATAAACTGGGAAAATGTATTACAACTATTTGATTAACTGAAGAGTACCAAATCACCTGGACTAGATGGTATACATCCAAGGGTATTGAAAGAACTGAAATATGAGATTGCAGACCTACTATTATCTGTGAACTATCATTAAAATCAACTCTAGTACCTGAAGAGTGGAGAATCGCCAATGTAACACCAATATTTAAAAAGGATTCCAGGGGTGATCCAGGAAATGACAGACCTATGAGTCTGACATCAGTACTGGGCAAAATGGTAGAAACCATTATAAAGAATAAAATTACTGATCATGTATATAGTCATGGTTTAATAAGAGAAAGCCAACATGGATTTAGCCAAGGAAAGTCGTGTCTTACTAATCTTATATTTTTTGAAGGTGTGAATAAACAGGTGAGGCAGTTGATATAGTACATCTGGATTTTCAGAAAGCCTTTGACAAGGTCCTTCATGATAGACTCTTAGCAAAATTAAAAAATCATGGGATTGGAGGCAGTGTAGTATTGTGGATCAGAAATGTGTTAAAAGATAGAAGGCAGATAGTAGGGCTAAATGGCCCATTTTCTCAATGGAGAAATGTAAATAGTGGTGTACCCCAGGGATCCGTGCTGGGCCTGCTGCTTTTTAACATATTCATAAATGACCTGGAAATGGAAATAGCAAGTGAGGTGATCAAATTTGCAGATCACACAAAATTATTCAAAGTTGTTAAAATCCAAGAGGATTGTGAAAAATTGCAAGAGGACCTTGGTAAATTGGAAGAATGGACATTCAAATGGCAGATGAAATGTAATGTGGACAAGTGCAAAGTTATGCACCTGGGAAAGAACAACCCAAACTTTACTTACACGATGCAAAGTACCACCTTAGAAAGCACCATCCAGAAAAAAGATTTAGGCGTCATCATGGATAATGCGTTGAAACCATCCGCCCAGTGCGCAGCGGTGGCCAGGAAAGCTAATAGAATGCTAGGAATCATAAGGAAAGGAATGGAGAATAAAACCAAGGATATTATAATGCCTCTGTATTGTTCCATGGTTCAACCGCACCTTGAATATTGTGTGCAGTTCTGGTCACTGTATCTTAAAAAGGATATAGCAGAATTAGAAATGGTACAGAGAAGAGCCACCAAAAGGGTAAAAGGGGTGGAAGGCTACCCCTATGAGGAAAAGCTTAAAAGGTAAGGGCTCTTCAACTTGGAAAAGAGAAGGCTGAGGGGAGATATGATAGAGGTCTATAAATTAATGAATGGAGTGGAATGGCTTAACGTAGATGGTTGTTTATGCCATCAAATTGTAGAAAGACTAGAGGACACATAGTGAAGCTACAATGTAACCCATTTAAGATAAATAAGAGAAAATATTTTTCACTCAACGCGTAATCAAACTCTGGAATTTGTTACCAGAGGATGTAATAAAACTGCTAGTGTAACAGGGTATAAAAAAGGTTTGGAGAAGTTTCTGGAGGAAAGGTCCATAAATCATTATTAAAGAGGACCGGGGAAATCCACTGCTTACCCCAGGACGAGCATTGTGGAAGCTGTGGACTTTGAGTACCTGCCAGGTACTTGTGACCTGGATTTGCCACTGTTGGAAACGGGATATGGGCTTGATGGACCTTGGTCTGACCTAGTATGACATTTCTTATATTCTTAGGTTCTTAACATAGCAGGCTTAACTTGGGGCCAGTTATTGATGCGTTGCTGTGGCTAGGAACATGCAGTGTTCCCAGCTGCAGCAACTTAAAAAAAATACTTTTGGATTCACTAATCTGTAGCAAGTTTATGAATCCCACTTTCAGTTTTCACAAAATAAAATAGGATGACAACATACTATTTTACCGCTGATTAGCAAAGTCAAGCGTAAAAGTCTTATCTGCAGAAATCACAACTTAGCTGGTGAAATGCACAGGAAGAGACAGTATAGGCCATTCTGATTCAGGTGAAAAACTGAACATGATAGTGTAAGATTTGTACTACTGCTCCAGAGATCTGGGTTTAGAGATGGTTTGAGCTGTTTTTAGTGGATTCTCTCCCACCTTAATCCTCACCCAGCTATCCTACTTCCTTTTTTTCTCAAATAGATGATACCCTATATATATAAGTGGGCAGCTTTACTACTACTACTAGCCATGTGTAAGGCCGAAAACACCCTTTGTTTTCACCAAAATCAAACTGAACTTTTTTTTATTTTCATCATAATTGTGCACCTTCAATACGTGTTACAGCTTTTATG
Organism: Ichthyophis bannanicus; assembly: GCA_033557465.1. Taxonomy (NCBI): domain Eukaryota; kingdom Metazoa; phylum Chordata; class Amphibia; order Gymnophiona; family Ichthyophiidae; genus Ichthyophis; species Ichthyophis bannanicus. Next base: position 1,340,796,006 of record CM066032.1, on the reverse strand, counting down.
TGCACATGTTAATTTGAAGGTATAAATGTGCCCAAGCAATTTCCATGTGTTCTTAATTTTTAAGCATCCAAACAAATGCCCAAACAAACCCAAAATGTGCATGCCTATTAATGAAGCACAGGTTTGATTTCTTACAGATTTTTACCTAATTAAACAAATGATATAGTTAACCAGCTTTAGAGCTGCCGAGCTCCAAAGTTCCAAAGAGGACTTTTTGGCCAATTCTGAAACTGAATTTGCATCCTAAAGCAGTGTAGTATTTGCAGTCCCTGCCCACAGCCATATAAGAAAGTGGTGCTCTCCTCGGGGCCAGCTTGTGCCATTTTGAAAATGAGATCTAGTGGGAAAGGAGTGAATAGAAATCACTTCCACCTATTTTGAAGATCTGATTGACACAGCACAGATTTAGTGGGACAGGAGCAATCAGAGATTGCTCCTGCCCCCTTTATAGAACTACAATGGAGAAAATAGAGACTGTGGGAGGGAGGATTAGTCCTTTCCTTCCTTTTATTTTTATATTGTTTAATTTTGTTTTGTCTCTTTTTAATTTTGCTTCTTAAAATGAATGAATTGAAATGAAAAGAATGAAATGACAGAATAGGTCAAACGAAAATAAAACAGAACAAGAGGGTAAAATTCAGCGGGGGCGGCTAGTGCTTGTACAGCTGTCGCCGCTGAACTTTGCACCTGGATATTCAATGCCAGGGCCGTATCCGTCCACCAGCATTGAATATTTCGGTGGACATGATAGCACCACAGTAACTGGGAAGCATTAATATTCAGCCACTGCTCAGTTAGCTACAGCAACGAAAGTTAGGCGAGCCTTTCAGGTGCCTAAGTTTCGCCACCGTATGATAAGCAACTAGTGAGTGAATATCAGCGCAAGTCAGTTATCCCCAGGAGCCACATCCTCTCCGCCCCTAGAATGCCCCGATGCTAGCCAACTAGCACTGGGGCGTTCAGTGGTAGCACCTGGGGATATACAGCAACACTAATCTTGCTGGTGCCGCCGAATATCTCACTTAGTGCCATTTAGGTGATTTGCAGGTCTGCAAACCGTCTAAATGGCTTTGAAAATGCCTCCCAAAATTTTTAGTGTGAACCTGCCCAAGGTCGGGTCATCTATTAGGAGAGATAGGCAGCCATATAGGGCGACCAGCATGGGTGGGCGGCGGCGGCAGCATGAGTGGGTGGCAGAGGTGGCACCGGCACACATGAGTGGCCGTGCTGCCCCTCCAGCTGCCGCCGTGATTCCATCTTGGGGGAGGGGGAGGTGGATAGCAGTAGCATTTTCAAAAGTGATGGAACCACAGTGGCAGCTGGGAGCCAGTGGCGGCGGCAGCTAGGCGACGGCAGAAGTGGCATCAGCAGGGGGCGGGGGGGGGGGTGACAGCAGCAGAAACAGTATCAATGGGGGAGGGGCGGGTAGCCCGCGGTTTCTGTCTAGGGTGGCAGAAACCCTTGGACCGACCCTGTACCTGCCTAAAAGTTAAGTAAAGTACAATTAGTATTCAAGAACTTTGCACCTTGGTAAGGAATTTGAAAATCACCCTTATATGTGTCTGTACAGCACTTCATACATCTAGTAACAACATAGATATGATTAATAGTTAGTTATTTAGTTCTGCAGTAGCCATATCTATGATTAAAATCATGAAATCCAGTGAACATTTTTAATACAGCAATCCCTTGTTGTGTGGAAACTTACTTAACAGAATTTTTCTGTAGTGGAATTTATGAATTGGGATCTGAATTTGATATATGAAATACCGAGACTTCCAATACAAATATTTGTCTTGGCATTCTTCCAGTGCTGCTGAGCCTCAAGCGGATGACTTCCCGTTTTCAATGGGGATAGAAAGTCTGCTCTGGCCCACAGCCATGGAAAAGCATGGCCTCAGTCACAATTAGCTGCAGATTTGGCTCTGCAGGTTGATTTTTCAGTATTGTCAGACTGCTCTATTCCGTTCTTTGACTTGAAAACCTTGGATACAAGGCCTGCTTCCCACAGCCATTTTCAACATTTATTTATTTATTTATATATTTATTTATTTAGTGTCTCTTCTATACTGCGCTCTTTAAAATCAGTGCGGTTTACATACAACAGTAACTTATACGGTGCGGTTGAGGCTGCACTGTATTTACAATGAAATAGGTGCCATAACTTGGACATAACTAGGGTAACTATATACAAGTTGGTAAACCAAGTCACAGGTCCAAAGTGAGGACTGTATTTGGTTAGAGGCTATTTACAATGATAAGGATACTGTACATACTAATATGATAGCATTGATAGTTGACGCAGATTTTCCTGATAACGTTTCTCCACTCCCTGCCCCCTGTTTATGTTTATTGACCAGGATTATCAAGGCAGAGTATAACAAAATTACAGTGAGAAAGAATTCAGGAAACAGAATTCATTAATAAAAGGAGAGCACAACAGTATAGTTAAGTAAAGCGAGAGGCCAGGAAAGACATGAGGATCACCCTTACTCTGCAAACCCTCCGAAAGCTAGTTTGAAAAGATTTATTTTTAGTCTTTTCTTCAACTTCTCAATGCAGGCTTCTACTCTCAGCTAATGAGGGAGAACATTTCAAAGAGTAGGTGCAGAAGTAAAAAATGCAGAAAGATGAGTGGGTTCATATTGAATCCAAGAGAGAGCAGGAATGAATAATAGATTTTCTTGTGACGAACAGAGAAAGATCTACCTGGAACATAGGGAATAAGTCGAATTAAGAGATAGTCTGGGATACCCTTTGCTAAGACTTTGTGGAAAACAAGCAAAGCAAGTGAAGATGTCTGTGAAACATTCATTGTTAAAAGCCTACAGCAGAAGTACAAAAACATTTTAAAAATGCATAATGCTGGCTGTATAATTCAGAATTTTAAGGTGCTTTGAGACTTGCAACATTCACAATGGCAACAAATCATGCAAACAAAGTCAAAGTGAAAGCAAATTGACAATGCAACAGCACCTTGAAGTGTGGTTGTTTCTTCAGTGAAAAAATGCAAAGGAAGACATGGAAAAATTGTAAAATTTATGGAGACATTAGTCCCCACAGGCATAAAGTCCCGCGGGCACAGTGATAAGTGAGAAGAATACATGACCTATGTTGAAGGAGAAACGTTTACTACCAATAAGGGGTGATTTGAGAGATTTAAAAAATGTCATGCTTCGCAACCCATGTATCAAGGAATGACAGTCATATTCAAGACATTATTTTTAACAAATGTTTCTCGTACTCATAGAAGGAATAGAGGATGAAGATAAACCAACTATTAGGGAATTCTGGCAAAACTATGTCATAAATCTCCTCAACATCACTTAGGGGCTTGTTTACAAAGCCGCGGTAGCGGTTTCCGCTCGTTATCGGAGCCGCGGCCCCATTGATTTCAATGGGGCTGTGGCTCCGATAACAAGTGGAAACCACTACCGCGGCTTTGTAAACAAGCCCCTAAGTCTTGGGAGGAACTCAATGCATCGTCTTCAAACAGAGGGTGAAAGAAGATATAGTCTGAGTACATTCATGCTGACCACTTTGTCCAAGGTTTGTTAGAAATAAAAAACATTCCACAAATAGAACTAAATACAGTAAACCTCAGAAACTATGACAGATTTGAAGCCATCATGGAATTAGATATAGTTGAATTGCTATAGTCATTGATATGAGGATCAGATGCTTCTCGAGCAGGATTGAGCTACCAAGGAAGTAGAGGAAAATGTAGGTTTTCCATCCATCATACATCAGTTGAAAGCAAGGGAGTCATTTAGGAAGCCTTATTCATGCTTTGGGCATCTGAAAATGGGCATAGTGCTGTCCAAAGCACAGAGGCATCTCCAGAGCCATTTTAGAACCCGGGTCTGTGGACATCCAAGTCTGAATGGGGACATGGTGGAGGCATGGCTGGGACAATCCCAGGAACCTGGACATTCTAGCCTGATCTCACAAATGTCCCATATGTCCAACATTGCATCTAAATTTAGACCTGCTCCAGGCACCTGAAAAGGACTTTTTTTGGCTGAAAAACATCCAGAGTGCATAGAGAAGACAGTACTCCATCATCCCCAGTACTCAGCACAATTTCAGTGTTAATAGGAATGGGATTTGAATCCTGACTTCCATGTTCCTAGCCATTACTCTAACCATTGGGCTATTCCTAGAAGTTATGAAATACTATTCTAGGGATGTCTATGTAGATAACCCGCAGGCATCCATATCAGGCATGTCCATGTTTGTTAAATCATGTCTGCAGCTGGATGTGCCTGCTTTTTTTCAGATGTTCTGGCTTAGATGTCCCAGACTGCACATGGATGTCTATTCTAAAATTCCCCTCAAAGCAATTATCTAAAATCTTGACATGCTGTGAGGCAGGTTTTCCCTTATGACTAATGTTGTTAAGTGCCGTTAAAGCAGTGTTGACTCATGGCGACCCTCTGGATAGTTGTCCTAAACTGTGTTCGGTCTTCAGTCAGGTGGCTCATTGTTGACAGAGTGGCACTCAAAGCTGCTGTTATTATATCGATCCATCTCATTGCTGGACTTCCTCTTTTGCATTGACCTTCTACCTTGCCAAGCATGATGTCTTTCTCTAATGATCTTTCTCTTCGCATGATGTGTCCAAAGTATGAAAGTCAAAGTCTTGTCATCTGAACTTCTAAAGAAAGCTGACTGGTTAATTCTTCAGGCAGTCCATGGTATACACAGTATTCGTCACCAGCACCATGATTCAAATGCATCAATTTTCTTCCTCTCATTTTCACTGTCCAACCTTTGCATGCATATGACATTATTGAGACAACTATGCTCTTGAGAATCTTGTTTAGGTCCTTCATAGCCATTTTGCCAAGAGCAACGTATCGTCTGATTTCTTGACTGCTTGCTGTTTCCTTATTGATAGTTGATCCAAGTAGGTTAAAGTTGTTCACAATTTCAATTTCTTCTCCATCAATAATGAACTTATAGATTTTGCTAGTTGTCAGGATCTTTGTCTTCTTTACATCAAGGAGCATACCCATTTTAAGACTATGTTCCTTATTTATTTATTTATTTATTTATTTATTTATTTAGCACATTTTTGTATACCGCCACTTCCAGCGATCAGCAGCGGTTTGATTAAGTAAACAGAAAAGTCAGATCAATGACAGAAATTTCTAAGCATTAGAGTGTGATTAACAAAGTTATGTGATACATTTTCAACAAATCAAGTGAGCTTCAATTACAGTATACAAAGGAAAAATTTCAAAGATTACAGGATTAAGTATTCAAATATACATCGGAAATTTCAAAGATTACGAGATTACAACAAGTTTTATAAGCTTGTAAAGGTTTCATTAATGGTTCCAGGATTAAAGGATTTTTTTTTTTTTTTTTTTTTTTTTTTTTACATATATACATTTTATGCTGATTTATGATAGGCTGTAGATCTCTTGGAGCGTACATTTATGATACCTTGTAGGCCTCTTGAAATAGGTGTGTCTTCAGATCTTTTCTGAAACCCATCAGGTCAGTTATTGAGCGCAACTCAGGTGGGAGTTGGTTCCAGAGTGACGGGGCCGTAAAGGAGTATGCTCTGTTGCTTGTGGCTACATTGACTGATCTTATACTTGTTGGTACATGCAGGTTGTTTATGGTGGCGGTTCTCCTGTTTCTGTTTGCAGGTTGTAAGGTGATTAGGTTTGTGAGGAAAGTTGGTGCCAAGTTGTGGATGGTTTTAAAAGTTGTTACTAGGATTTTGTATTTTATACGGGCTGAGATGGGGAGCCAGTGTAATTCAAACAGCACCGGGGTGATGTGCTCTGCCACACCTGTTTTGGTGATGATTCTAGCTGCGACGTTTTGTGCCATCTGGAGTATGTTTAGTGTTTTCTTTGGTAGGCCCTGAAGGATTGCATTACAGTAGTCGAAATGTGGTATGATGAGGGCTTGGGCTACTGTCCTAAAGTCGGAGTGTTCTATGATGTTCCTAAGCGGTTGTATAACCCTGAGTTTGTGGAAGATGGATCTGTTTACTAGGCGGAGGTGCTTTGTCAGCTTTAGTTCACTATCCAGTGTTACTCCGAGGTATTTTAGTTCAGTTTTTGTGTGATAAGTGTTTTCACCTAGGGCAATAGATGCCGGGGGGTTGAAGTCTGCTTTTCTTGAGATGTACATGACTTCGGTTTTTTTGTGGTTTATGGCCATGTTGTTCTGTTGAAGCCAGGTTTGCATGTCTTTTAAGCATGTTTCTAGCTGAGAGTAGTTTGGGTTGCTTACATCCAGCTGAGTATAGAGCATAATATCATCAGCATATATGTGATATTGGATTTTATGCTTTTTGAATATTTCGCAGATTGGTCTCATGTATATATTAAAGAGAAGCGCGGATAGTGCTGAACCTTGTGGAATGCCCTGCGTTTGTGGGAAAGCCTTTGCTTTTTCATTATTGAACTGAACCTGTTGCATTCTGTTGGAGATATATGATGTGAACCATTTTAGTGGGGTTCCTGTTATTCCTATATCTCTTATTCTGTTTAGTAGTGTTTGATGGTGAACAGTATCAAAAGCTGCGGAGATGTCAATGAATATGAGAATGAACATTTTCTTTTTGTTTTCAATCCCTTTGAGTAGATTGTCCATTAGTGCAGTAAGTAGGGTCTCAACCCCATGGTGTGGCCTGAAGCCATATTGGTGTTCGTCCAGTGTGCTGTCGTTGTCCAGGTGGTCTTGTAGTTGTTGTAGAACGGCCTTTTCAATGATTTTCGCTAGTAGGGCTATGCTGGATATTGGACGATAGGATGCGGGGTCTTCTCTGTTGAGGGTCTTGTTTTTTAGTATCGGTCTTATTATGGATCTCTTGAGTTGGTTTGGCATGGTGCCCTGTTGGAGTGATTGGTTTATTATGTGTGCGATTTGGTGGGTGGTTTCAGCTTTTGTTGCTTTAATCCATGAGGCTGGGCACGGGTCTAAGGGAGAGGTTGTGGTGTTGATGTTTGAAATTATGTTAATGACATGTTTGTCACCAATGTTGTGAAATTTGTTCCAGTGGGAGTCGTGGGTTTGTTTGGCTGTCCTAGTGGGTTGTGACTCGGTGGAGGATATATCATGTGTGTGTGTGTGTTGAGGTCTGACCTGTGGGTTTAGTTTGCTAGCATAGTGATCTGCTAGAGCCTGGACCTTGATTTTTTCGTTGTGTTGGTCCTCTTGTGGTGTTTTGGTGAGGGATTTGACCAGGGCGAATAGTTCTCTGGGTTTGTTTAATGCTTTATTTAGTACGTTAGTGTGGTGTGTTCGTTTTGCTATGTTGGTTTCGTTCTTGTATTTGGAGAGTATGGTTAGGTATTCTGTTTTACGTTCGCTGGTTTTGCTTTGCCGCCATTTTCTCTCTGCTCTTCGTAGCTCTCTCTTTAGGGTGGACAGAGTTTCTGTGTACCATGGTTCCATTTTGGGTTTGGGGTTGTTGCTTGTTGGTTTCCATTTTGGTTCAGATATCTCCTGGATTCCTGAGTTCCAACTGGTTATTAGACTATCGAGGTCTGTGCTTTTCAGGTCTATGTGTGAGGTGATGGAATTTATGAGAGTTTCGCTGTTGTATTTATTAAAGCTTCTGTGGGTGTGTGTTGGTAGTTTGGGATTTGGGTTACTGGGTGGAGTATAGATCCTAATTTCTATTTGGTGGTGGTCCTTGATCTTGAGAAGCAAATGTTTCAGATTGTCTTCACTTTCAGCCAATAATGCGGTATCATCAGCACAGCGAAGATTGTTGATGAGTCTCCCACCAATCTTCACACCTCTGTTGTCTTCATACAGTACTGCTTCTCTGATTGTTTGTTCTGCATATAAATTAAACAGGTAGGGGGAAAGTAAGTAGCCTCGCCGTACACTTTTGCTGATTTTAAACCATTCTGTTTCTCCTTGTTCAGTTTGAACTTTTGCTTCTTGTTCAATGTAAAGGTTGTGCAGGAAAACAATCAGGTGTTCTGGTATACCCATGCTTCTTAATATGGCCCAGAGTTTCTCATGGTTTAAACAGTCAAAAGTCTTGCTGTAGTCAATAAAACACATATAGATATCCTTTTGGTATTCTTTAGTCTTTTCAAGGATCCATCTCACATTAGCGATGATGTCTCTCATTCCTTGCCCTTTCCTGAACCCTGCTTGTGCTTCAGGCAGTTCTCGTTCTAGGTATGGTTGTAGTCTCTGCTGAATAATCTTCAGTAGAATCTTGCTGGCATGTGGGATCAGAGTGATTGTGCGATAATTTTCAGTCAGTTGGATCACCTTTCTTTAGTTTTGGTATAAACACAGATCTTTTCCAGTCAGTTGGCCATGATGTTCTCTTCCAAATTTCCTGGCAGAGTCTTGTAAGTATGGTAACAGCTGTATCCAATTGCTATAATACTTCAATGGGAATTCCATCAATGCCTGGTGCTTTGTTCTTTGATAGGGCTTTCAATGCTGCTTTGACTTCTTTTTTTCATCACCATTAGTTCCGGATCATAAAGTACAGGTTGAAATGGCTGTTAGTCTACTTGATTTTTATCATATAATAACTCTGTATATTCTTACCACCTTTTCTTGATCTTCTCAGCATCATTCAATATGGATCCTTGAGCATCTTGTAAGATTCCAATTCAGGCTGGAATTTTTTCTTTAACTCTCATAGCTTTTGGAAAGCTGATCTTGTTCTTCCTCTAATAGTTTCTGCTTCTATTTCTTTGCATGTGCCATTGTAGTACTTTTCCTTGTCCTGTCTTGCTGCACATTGTAAATCTCTGTTGAGTTCTGCTAGTGTCTTTCTTTCTCTTCTGGCTTTAGCTTCTCTGTGTTTCTATGCAATTTTCAGGGTTTCTTCCATCATCCATTTTGGCCATTTTTGCTTTTTCACCTTTTGTAGAGACTTCTCACTTTCTTCCAACATAATCTTTTTGATGTCATTCCATAACTCTTCTGGAGCTCTATCATTTGTATCTAAAGCAGCAAATCGATTTTGCAGGCAGTCTTTAAATTCCAATGATATATTCTCAAGGTCATATTTTGCTACATTCATGAGTGGCTTGCTCTTTTTCAACTTTAGCTTGAGTTTGCATACTAGTAGTTGGTGATCTGTACCACAGTCAGCTCCAGGTTTTGTCTTTGTTGATGTTATAGAGCTTTTCCATCATTTTCTTTCACAGATGTAGAGAGTTTAATTTGTGTACAATCCATTGGGTGAAGTCCATGTGTACAGTTGCCACTTGTGTTGCTGGAAGAAGGTGTTTGAGATGAATAGATCGTTGGTCTTGCAGAATTCTATTAGTCTTTCTCCAACTTCATTTCTGTTGCCAGGTACATATTTTCCAACCACTTTGCCTTCTTCTTTGTTGCCAACCTTTGCGTTCCAGTCACCCATGATGATCAGGATATCCTGTTTACATGTTCTGTCAATTTCAGCTTGTACTTGTTCATAGAACTCATCAATTTCATCCTCTTTTGCAGCTATTGTTGGGGCATATACTTGAATTATAGTTGTGTTGATAGGCATTCCTCATAGACGAATAGAGATTAAGCATTCACTGATTCCAGTGTATTTCATTACAGTTCTTTCAAGTTTCTTCTTTATTATAAATGCAACACCATTTCTTCTTTGTCTTTCATTTCCAGCATAGTAGACCTTGTGATCATCTGATACAAAGTGTCTGATGCCAGTCCATTTACATATATAGAAACCATGAATAAAAGCCTGAACTAGGTGATAAAAAAGGAAGAGAGATGAATATAAATTAACATAAAAAGAGATACATGAGAAGAAAAGTGTGTCAAATGGTATTTATGTGGTAAACTCACCACTTGAAAGACACCTCTAAACCGTCACCTAAGAGTAAATCCTATTGGATTTTCCAAGTAAAATACTGCAAAGAAGAAGGAAATATGGACAAGGGAAATCATCCACTAAAGGATATATATCCATTCATCAACCATTGTATAGTATGGGACCCAAGGGAGGAGAATATAGACTAAACCATTAAAAATGTGGTATTGAAAAGGAGCCTCAGTTAACAACATTCTTTAAATGCATAACTCTAGTTTATATTGTATCTGTTGTCACGCCCCAGCCCTCTGCCTAAGGCTTAGAGGGGTAGGGTTGCCATTAACTTCTCTTATAAAAGGTTGAATAAACTATTTTTCTCCAGTGAAGCATGCTGGGAGTTGTAGTTTTGGACTTCTAAGATGAAGTGTAGTCATGAAACCGAAAGTAAAGGCAAATGACAACATTTATTCCCCAAACGCAAACAAAGTCCATGTAGACTGTAACAGGATACTTCTCCATTCATTCGCTCAAGGCTGTTTACAACTTAGGCTGGATGAGCTTCACAGTCATTAATTATATGCAGCTGCTTATCAATATAACGGATAAAGAAAACACAGCTTCTTCATTCAACAAAGTAAAAATATCTTCTTTTTACCTTTGTCTTCATTAAGCATTCAAATGTACATGCAACATGTATCTTCCCATTAAAAAAGAGCAAGTTCCTACCTTCAGTTCAGGCTAGGTTTCAATACTCTACTTTTTAGGAGACTTTATCTTTTCAGCTATTCTTTAGCAAAGGGACTCAATGCTAACAGCCTGACATAGAGTACAGTCCATGAGTACTTCTGGAGGCAATAAATCCTGCTCAAAAGGCTCAACCCGCATTTCCTCTGTCTCTGGTAATGCAGTGCCCTGCTCTGAGCTTTTAACGTATGTCTCAGGGTATACTCTCTCTGAGGATCCCTGTGTCTCTCTTGAGCACAGCTCCACCTGGTAAGGATAAATTGTACCTGCAGCTGTGGACACTTCTCCCTGGCTGTGTTCACCAGTCTCCCTCCAGCTTCTGGGAAACAGTCCCTGGTTCACTTCCCTGAGTTCCTTCCTGGAGCTCTGCCATGGCTCCCTGTTCCAGGCTTGGCTCCTTTGACTCCTGTGCTGAGTCCTGGGCTCCCACCTCTGAACTCTCTGAACCTTCTGATCAGGAACTGGGGCTTGAAGCCTTCTCTGCTCTCTCTTTCTGTGCTCTCTCCCTCCGGGCTCTCCTCCTCTGGGCTCTCCTCTCCCAGGCTCTCTCCACCCAGGCTCTCTTCTCCTCCTGTGCTCTCTCTCTAGGCAAGGTTTATATCCCTGCTTCCCGGGCAGTGTCTCTCCCTCTCTGGACAGGTTCTTGCAATTATCTTCCAAGCCTGCAACTATGTCAGCAGAGCTTGGGTGTGGCAGCCTAGGTTCAGTTTCTCTCCGTTTGCTTTCTTTATGCCAACGCTGAAACCTGGGCACTGCAGGGATGTCACTTTTCTTAAAAGCAAAATCATTAGTTTCTTCTATTTCCATAGGCTCACTACAGGCTTCCTTATCACACTGTATACATCATATGTGCATGAACTGATCCTGTGAAAGGGATGACAGCAAAACTAAATCTGTGCACTCAATCTAAGTAGAAAGGATTAGCATACAGCACCTCAACTCTAGTCAAATACAATCATCATATCCAACCATCACATCAGCATTTGCCTCACCTACAGACCCCCCAACACAAAGGATCATCTCTCAGCAATACTAGAATCAATTTGTGCATTTAGCACCCAACACAAGCCACTGATAGCCCTGGGCGACTACAACCTAACCTCCACACCCACTAAAGAAACCAGAGCATTTCTAAGAGCCATGGAATCTCTAAACTACCAACAGATGGCAGAAGCACCATCATACCAGCATGGAACCACACCTGACCTCATCTTCATCCCACTTCAGCTGATAAGACAGAACCAAACTACAACCCCACTGCCCACTCCAGTTCCATGGTCGGACCACCACGTACTCTCCTTCACTTTACTCCTAAAATCCCGCACGCATCAAGCTGAAAGAGAACCCAAAGCAAGAAGATTCAAGACCTACCATAAAGAGAACTTCCTACAGGACATAATACCACAATTACAATGAGACGGCAATGGGTTTGACGAAACCATAAACAAATGGAACACCACCCTATCCAAAGCTGCATCAGCAACAAACAAGGAAAAGACACACACACAAAGAAAAAACAGCGCTCCCTGGTACTCAAATGAAATTTGGGAATCAAAACGCACGCTCAGAAGGATAGAAAGAAAATGGAGATGCACCAAGTCACCAGAGGCAGCACTCCAATACAGAACCGAACAACAAGTCTACAACAACCTGATCAACAACCTGATCAACAACACCACACCAACCTAATACTGAAAGCAGCCAACAAGCCAAGAGAATTATTCAACATAGTGCAACAACTCACAAAAGACACCCCGCACCACAGTGGGCACCTAATAGACCCACAGGAATTTGCAAACTACATGATAAACAAGAACACAACTCTAGCTCACGCCATGCCCACCAAAGAACCCGATCCACCAACACTGGAGTCCCAGACCTGTGAACAATACCACCAAACCTGGAATGACTTCTCTATACCAACAAAGCAGCAGATAGAAGACATTGTGGGCACACTCAACACGACAACCTCACCAGCCGACCCATGCCCAGTAGAATGGGTCAAGGCCTCCAAGGACCAGCTAAGCCACCACTTACACAAAATCGTGAAAGAGTCCCTACAACAAGGACACCTTCCACGGGTGCTAAAGCAAGCCACCATAAGACCAATCCTAAAAGGCAACATGTCAAACACCTCTAATCCAAAATCTTACCGACCAGTCTCAAGCCTGCCATTTATCACAAAAATCATTGAGAAAGTGGTACAAAGACAACTCCAGGATCACGTGGACCTGCATGCTCCACTGGACGTGCACCAACATGACTTTAAACCGCATCACAATGTAGAAACCCTACTCACCTCCCTCTTCGACAACCTCCTGAGAGGATTGGATAATATAAAAAATGGGTTCCTACTAATCTTCATCAACATCTCAGCTGCCTTTGACACGGTATCACACACCACACTCCTACAGAGACTCCAAGAAATTGGACTTCGCAACAACACAATGAAATGGTTCACCTCCTACCTAAGCAACCGAACACAAGTAAAATGTGGAGAGAAACATTCAACCAAATTTCCCACCACGCAGGGAATGCCACAGGGCTCGGTCCTATCATCAATTCTCTTCAACATCTATATACAGCCTATATGCAGTATCATCAGACAACACAGCATACAATATCACATATACACAGATGATATCATTGTGTACACCCTAATTGACCTGAGCACCCCTAACACAACCCCAGTGACCAAATGCCTCGAACACATGAACACCTGGCTCGCCGAACACAACCTCAAGGTGAACTTTGACAAAACTGAAGCAATGTTCCTTTCCAGAAACACAACATTCAAACCACCTCAAGAAATCAAAATACTACACAGGACAATAACAACTAAGGATGAAGTAAAATATCTAGGTGTCACCCTGGACAAGAACCTCAATCTCCAAGCCCACATAAACAAAACTGCAGTGAAAACATACCACCGTTTAAAAATCATCAGATGACCTAAGCCACTCCTCAGCCAAGACCACTTCCGCACCGTATGCCAGGCAGTCATCACTCCCATACTGGACTATGGAAATTTCTTATACCAGGGGTTACCAAAGCAAACTGTGCACCCACTTCAAATGGTACAAAATACTGCAGCCCACATAATCACAGGCACAGCCAAGCACGAACACATGACACTGGTTCTCCGACTGTTGCATTGGCTACCTATAATTCCACAGACAAAATTCAAGGCTACACTAAACATCTTCAAGATCATACACCACTGCTCAGCAGAGGTTCTTCAGACCTTGATAATTAAAGACACAAGCAGCAGACCTAGGCAAACCCAAGGCATCAATAGACTCCGCACCCCAGCCAGATACCACAGGACAAAGCAAGCAACTTCCAGAAGGGCGTTATCACTCTCGGCACCGGATCTATGGAACTCCCTCCCTGAGGATCTATGAGCACAAAAAGACCTCAAGGACTTCCACAAATCCCTTAAAAACCCACCTGTTCATGGACTCATTTGAACAACCCACATGACTCAATCACCACCGATACAGACACCAACCTCCAACGAACCATATCTGTCTGTACACCCTCTGTTCAATGTAGACCCTTTGTCTTGCCCCTAACCACCTTGATTGAAGGAAAAGGTGGTATACAAAACTGGCTAAATAAAAATAAATAAATACATACAAGAGTAAGGAGGCATCCACATGTAAGATGAAGAGGCTGCAAACCCATCAAATAAAATAAAAAATTAAAAATCAATTGGCAAGCCAGATTATCAACAGACACCAAATTGTCTATGGCTATAACTGTGCCTAAATGGGCCATTCATAATCTCAGTTTGTCATTTCATAATGAATTCATATTACTAATCTTCTCTGTCAAACCACTCATCTCAGAGGTGAAGAAGAAACCGTCAGATTAGAAAGAACCAACAGTACTCGCAGCCGGAGAGCTCACGGTGTATGAATTAAAATTATAAGCTACAAATTGTCATTTTCGTAGATGTGTGTAACATAAAATTAGCATTTATATCAAATCTGTTGTAGATGGTCATGAGGTATTAAAAATGTGCATGACAACCTTAGATGTTAATCTTATAAAAAGATAGAGAAACACTACTGGTACACAAGGACAAAGAAAAAAAGTTATATAGTTGGATCGAGTGCTAAACCTCCATCGGCCACAAAGTATACTGAACACCTTTTGGGTGATATCAACACCCCTTAAAAATAAGTATGTAGTCAGACTCCTCTAAAAGAATGGATAGTAGGCAATAAATAATTTAAAAGAATGCCCAATTTGGGGGGAACCAAGGAAAAAGAAATATACATCGGTTACTTACAATGATCGTCAAAAACTACTAAATGCTGTGATCCAATACAACCCGTTCTAAAAAAATTCTACTATGAAAAAGAAGAAGAGAAAATAGAGTACCTCTCGTAAAGTATCAGAAGCTCATCAGAAAAAATGCCATAAGGCAGAATGGTGTTTAAAGCATACATGGAAGATCATGTCATGATGCCAAGGATTACTTATGCGGGCCAGATATCATAGCATCCCTTGTTACCCATGCATACTAGAGGCACAGGACTAAAGAGGTTAGTTAGATCTAATTAAACAATATTGATATGATAACAAAAACATATCAAATTTGAAAGGTAGCCATTCAGGTGTACAGATGTAATCTGCTAGTCAAACTAAGAGATCATTGTGATGCAGATGATATTCTGTCCATTCAGGTGTTAAAAGCAGACTAACTACCATTGAAAATCCTAAATCTGAATACATGCCTCTGAATCCAAAAATTAAGGAGCATGATATAATAGAAAAGTACAATATAAATTTGCCAATGTTTAAATGGAAATTCTATATGCATGAATAAAAAGTGTGCCAAAATCACAGATATAAACGAATCTCCATGTAAACCAAATATGGGCAGTGGGATAATGAAATGAAAAGGCCCGTAAAATTTGAACCTGTAATAAAAATCAAACAGTTGTGAAACCGATTAAAACCAAATAAATTAACATAAAACCCAACATAAAAAGAACTTTAAAAATATAACATGACGCCTGACAGGCAATACATAAAATACACATTAATAAAACAATATAAATACCAAATTGAAACAGGGACCAAAAAAGGTAAAACTATGTATAAAAAAAGGTATATCAATAATTAATATGGAGACACAGGAAAAAAGGGGAAAAAGGAACAAAAGGAGGTGGCCAACCATCACGGAAACTTGATGAGGAGTAAGAAGTAGCCATGGGGCACCAGTACAGGAAGCAGCAGACTTGTGATACCCAACAGGGTTCTAAATTGTATAAATACCTAAAATAAACGTAACCCATAAAACCAATAAATAGTGATAATAAACCATATAAATAAAGTAAATAATAAATAAAAGGTAATAATATAATATTGAAATCCATAGAAAGACAAACCGCATGGCCTAGGTAAACCTAAAACTATTCATAAAAAAACAGAAAGGTCAAATTCCTGATTAAGGTCTTTGGGATATAAGGTGTCTATCTGAAAAATGGTACGTTGTTCCAACCTAAGCAGAGTCGTTTTAAGATCTCCTCCTCTCCAGGATGTACTTGTTTGTAGACTAGGTATTTCAGATCAGAAATCTTGTGTTGTGCCTTAGTCCAATGGTCAACCAATGGTTATATTGGCGTTTCATTTTTATATTTATTGATTGTTTTTATACTTTTATGTTTGTGTCCATACATAAGGTTGAAGTACCCTGAAGAATGCTTTGGCCAAAACACGTGTTGGGCGGACCTGGTTAGACAATAAAGCTTTTATCCTCCAGTGGCATGGCTCTCCTGCTCTTTTGTGCTGAAAGACATCCTAGACAGTATTCCAAAACACTGCTGACATGCACGTCCATGGTGCTAACATGGGGATCTTAGAATGTGGGTGGGAGAGGGAGGAATGGACGTGGTCAGCCACGGAGATGTAGAAAGTATATTCAGGAAAGGTCCATGTATATAGTAATTGTTTCCCGGAAACATATAAGTTATTCCTGCTGAAACGTGGTATAAGGCTAGGACTTAGAAAATATTTTACTATGCTCTGCAATGCATCCCATATAGAAGAATGGTTGTGACAAGTATGTCTTGTACTGGTGTGACTGCAGTCTGGAAAAATAGAAGATACAGTCTTAAGGTACAGGGAGCAGAGGTGAGGGAATGTTGTAAGTTAAAGAAACATTTCAAAACACCCTTATAGAAATTTTAAGAAGAGCAATAGTGTTTATTCAGATTATGCAACTATGTGCTGTTTGTGCTAAAGGAATCAATTTATGGGACCCTAACAATTCCCATGTTCAGAAAAATTGACTGCTGATGCAGGGATAGTATGGGCATGAGCAGGGAAAGGATTCCTTTTTGGGTGAGAAACAGAGATCATATTTGTAGTCCTGGTACCCCATGCAATTATGTTATGTCATAGCTGTTATGTATAGGTTCAGGGCATCTTTTTGGCTGAATCATGTTTTTGTGACAGAAAGTGAGAATGTGTGTGTGTGTGTGTGGTTTGAGGGGGGCACAGGGGGATGTTGTGTACTCATCTGCAATTCAGGAGAGACATGAAAGTCGGGCTAGTACCTGGACCCATATGGATGATCGCAGGGTCACCAGGTGCTAGTATGATTGGGCAGTCAAATTCAGAGAGAGTTCACTATAGTTAAATGTCAAAACATATCCGTGTCAATTATAAGGGACACCCAGAATAAGGCCACTCAACAGTGCAAACAGCAGGCCCATAATGCATATTTTGTGGGACCAATGGTGTTGCTTTAGTGGGACCAATGGTGTTGCTCTTACACTGCTGAATGCCTATATTCTGAGGGTCCTTATTATTGACAAGGATATGTTTTGACATTTATCCATAGGGAATCTATGCTGATTCTTTTTGAATTATTTTATAGGGGTACTCTAATTAGATCAGATATTGTGGACAGTGTGATAGGGCAGCCATACATCCACTGTGCCACTGGGAGACACGACTGATGTAGTGCCAATATTCCCCCAGATTGTCGCATGTGGCCCACATCCCTACCCAGGCCTGGATCAATGAGAGCTGCTAGAGTGGTGATATAGTAACATACATAGTGACATAGTATATGATGGCAAATAAAGACCAGTATGGTCAATCTAGTCTGCTCAGCAAGGCAGCAAGAGTAGGTGCACCTGCTGCACCGTGCAGGTCACCCCTCCCCATGCCTTTGTTTAGGGGTGTATCCACCGCTCTGTGTAGGTCACCCCTATTTGTTGAGATATGAGATAGTTATTTATTTTGATTTTATCCTGTTGCTATAAAAGGATATATCTAGAGTCTGGCTACTTGGTGTGATGGCACAGGGATCTCCCCTTCCACGCCCACACAGCCCTGACCAGGGGAGCAGTGCCATAAAGCTGGCTGTGGGAAGGCAGACAGGGTTGCCCCACAGGTAGCAGATGTATACAGACCAACATACAAAAAAAGCACCCCTGCCTGCTCTTTTTTTGTGTACAGACCAACATACGCCACGATGGGACAGGTGTAGCTGCTGTGAGAGAAGCCAGTACCCAGATAGGTGGGCTTCGGATACCATAGCCGGAAGGCCCTACTGCAACTACAACAGTTACTACTGATCATTTGTATAGTGCTACAAGGAGTACACAGCGCAGTACAGACACATGTAACAGATGGTCCCTGTTCTGCGGAGCTTACAGTCTAGTCAGGACAAACAACACAGCAGCTGTGAACAACATACATCCAGGGGGAATGGTCAGGAAACTCAAGGGAGCTTAGACAGATCTGATCCAACAGTGGTACCGATGAGGTGAGCGCTCTGCCTGGATTTGAGAGGGGCTTGGGACAAAGCATGATGCACAGACTCAGGTAGTTTGTTGCAGGCATATGGAGCAGTAAGGTGAAGAGAGTGAGATCCGGATTTGGCAGTAGAAGAGAAGGGCAAAGATAGAAGCAATCTGACAGAAGAGCAGTGTTCACAGGGAGGGTGTAGAGAGAGATAAGAGTGGAATGGTAGTGCAGAGCAGCAGAATGAGTGCACTTATAGGCCAGAGGAACGAAAAGTGCATATATTTGTTGCTCAGCAATATTATGCATCCTTTGGGGATCTGCAAGGTTAGTTCGGGGTTTTGTGGACTTGGTGAGTCCATCCCTAGCAGTTTACGGCGTGTTTGTACAGATTACCAGGGCAGGGATCACTGAGGTCAGTTCTTGATGCCACGTACCATCTGATGCAAGATACGTCCTGACATACGTGTTCACATTTACATTCTGGTATACCATATTGTGTTTCACTGGGCTTACCTAGCACTTTTCAGGGCATAAGGGGACTGGTTGCAGCAGCTGTCATTTCTCATTGGTATTTATGTCTAGTGTGCATCAGCAAACTACTGTCTGTGATGAGCAGCTTAGGAGATGCATGTTTTTCCTGAGGGGTGTGGAATCCATGGGTACATCGATGGGACTGGTAGTATCCGAACCATGTAATGTTTCAAAATTGCGCAGGGGCGTCCAAAATGTTTCTCCGCGTCCGAGGCACGGGGCCAGCTGAATAATGCTTACACGTGCTTGCCAAACACATCTATCTCCCCGATTCTGGACACGCGGGCATGTTCAGACTCATGAATGTGGAATTAGGTTCAAAGGGTTATGTTATGGAATTGGACTCCACAGCAGTAAATGAAGAATTAGACACAATTGGCATATCAAAGATGACAACCACTGGTACTCAGTGATACCAGGCTACAAATTATATCAAAATGACATAGTGGATCAGATTGGTGGAAAGATTGTACTATATGTTAAGAATGTGATAGAGTCAAACAGGATAAAAGTATGGGAAACAAAATGCAATGTAGAATTTTTATGTATAAAACTTCCATATGTGATGGGGAAATTATTCTTTCGCTCAATGCATAGTTAAGCTTTGGAACTTTTTACTGGAGGATATGATAAAAGCAATCAGCATAGCTGGGTTTAAAAAAAAAGTTCTGCGGGGGAGCTTACCTTGCTGTTGCAGAGATTGGCTGTGCTAAATGCTACAGGACTCACTGGTGGAAGGTTCCTAGAACAGGGCAACCCTCGTTTTAACGTCATCATTGGGCACTCCCCAGCGCTTTAAAAGACCATGCAGTTCCTTCAGCCATCGGGGAGCTTACCTTGCTGTGGAGATTGGCTGCACTAAACATTACAGGACTCACTGGTGGAAGGTTCTTGGAACAGGGCAGCCCTCATTTTGACATAATCACTGGGACCCCCCAGTGCTTTAAAAGACTGTGTAGCCTTTCGCAGCCGTGGTCATGGCCCACGGTTACATGCCTGAAGGGGCATGTGACCAAAGGGGTACACCCCTTTGGTGCCATTTCGGGGCCCCGGGAGGCCCTGATTGAACCCGAAGGAATGCCCCACGGTGGGGGAAAAAGAAAGATCAAACCGGTCAAGAAGAAGAATGATGTAGCTTTGTCATCAACTCCCAAAGCCGTGTCAGGGCCATTGGATACGCATGTTTTTGTGCTTCCTAAGCCTGTGGCAGTCCTGGAATTACTGCTCCCGGTTCCCCATCGGTGTCGTCTGGAGCTTCTTTAAGTCTCATAATTCGGGTGCCTCCTCCTCCAAATCCTAGCTCGTTCAAGACAGAAATGGATGGGACCATCAGATTCCCTTAATGGATCCTGTGATGGCCATGGATCATGCCTCTTCATTGGATCCACCACAGACCCTACTTGCTAATTCTCCAGCTGGGTTCAGGGTGATTAGTCATTCAGGAGATCCCCCTATGACTCCAGATACTGTTGCTGCGGATATTTTGATGGTGGACATCTGGAGGGAAATACCTAAAACTAATTTGTTGCTGCAAGGTTTTATGGAACAAACTATTACCTTTTCTGAGCAAGCAATTGCTAATATTCAGGTTTTGGGTGAACAATCATTTTCGTTTGCCCAGCGCCTAGACCGGCTAGAGGGGCAAGTGGGTTCCCTCTGGTCGGCCTGGGTACTGGGTATAAAGGATTTTTATTTAATGTATCAGCATATGGAAACACTAGAAATGCTATTAGAGCAAAGAATATAAGATTGTTAAATTTTCCACAGTGTCAGTTGTTATCTCCATTAATATTATTTCATAAATATTGTAAAGAAGTTTTATTGTTCCCCAAGCCAGAGAAGTTTTTGGTTACTCGTTTGTTTTATTTATCATCTGCTTCGGAGATCAGGGCCGCTGGGGTGGTTCATGAGAATGAGGTATCAGAATTAGATTTAACTAATTTCTTTGAGTCTTCAGATGAGGTAATATCCTCTCGTGCCACCTTGGTTGTTAACTCTGGCCTCCAAGGTAGATAAGATTTCTGTTTTTGAAAGCCTATTTTCGCAAGAGGGAGGTTCCCTTTTGTGGGCAGAAGACTGTAGCCTTCCCAGATGTATCATGCTATACTCAGTTGAGGAGGAAGTCCTTCTTGCAGTTGAAGGCAAGAGTTCTGGCTGCTGGGGGGACCTTTTTCCTCCATTTTCCTTGTAAATGTTTGGTAACTTTTGCCAGGTAAAGTATGTTTATACTGATCCCTCACTTCTGCAGAATTATTTAGCTAGTAAGTAGGGCCAAAGTAGGGCCTGGTCTTGGCTGGCCTTTTCCTGCGTCTTGATTTCATTGATCAGATTTCAGTTGGAAGATTGAGTCCAATTATGTAGATAATGTTTTGCTCTGCACTTTCGTGGTATAACTCCCTTGAAATCTGGTCTGTTTTGCATGTTTAGTTTTTTTCCTAAATATATGTTGTAAATTAAGTATTGTTACATGCATTTGCCTTGCTAACTGTATTTGCCTATTTGGATTTTCTTGTAACTTAATTGTAAAATAAAAAAAAAGAAAGGTCTGGACAGGCTCCTGATGAAAAAGTCAACTGATTGTTATTGAGGGAGACCTAGGGAAAGCAACTGCTTATCCCTGAGTGTAAATAGCATGAAATCTAGCTGGGTGCGTATGATCTAGATTGACCACCATTGGAAACAGGATACTGGACTAGATTAACCATTGGTCTTACCAAATATGGCAATTCTTATGTTCTTAAAAGCATACATGTTGGGTTATACTATCATCTGCCTAGACAGGATGAAGAGACAGACTGTGATATGCCAACAGAAATTAAGAAGGTTAACAAATTTGGTAGTATAATAATAATAGATTTTAATCCCCCAACATTGATTGAGTAAATTTCTCATTGGGTTATGTGATGGAAGCTCTAGAGGTCATAAATGACTGCTTCATGATGCAGTTGGTCCAAGAACTGACCAGAGGGGAAGTTTTTTTGATCTAGTCCTTACCGGTAGTTAGGACATATGGTACAAGGAGTAATGGCAGAGGAGCTACTAGGCAGTAGTGATCACAATACAATAGAGTTTTTGTGCAAAGCACCTGAAAGATCCAGCTTGATCTCCAGGAAAGCGGGTGACAGAGGCTACAAGAGGAAGGTGCGAAAGCCATGAGGAAGTCGGGATATAAGCTGCAAAGGGTTTAGAGACTGTATGATACCTAAGTTAGTGGGATAAAAATCTATTCCTATTGCAGAACAGCGATTTGAATCTAGTATGGGGCTGTTCTTTGGTCTATATTTAGCTATAATGTTAATGTTTCTTGTTAATCATTCTATGGGAATAATAATGGGGGGCGGAGAGTAAAATGGTTGTGCCACTTAGACAGGAAATATAGATGGAGATGGTAGTAGCATGCATTTGATAGACCTGATTATTAAATACAGGGGAAAGGGGGGATAAGACTGGAATGGCACCTTTCTTAGGGTAGGTAAGGGGGTGCACTCTCTGTATAGTAGCGAAGCTGAGCCAAAAGGGTGGGTAGGAGGGAGAGAGAGGGGGGCCTTGCTCATGATTGATGTAATTGTTCAGATAATTTTGGGTTAGAGAGTTTAATGGGAAGCAATAGTTTAAGGGATAGGGGTTAAGGGATAGAGAGATGTTTATACTTCAACTACTCTTCTTAATTGGACCTTTGCTTTCCTCCTTGTAGTTGCTGGTAGTTGCTGTCACCTCACCACTATTTCAAGTAAAGTATATATTGGTATCGACACTGGAGTCAGATCAGGGGTGAGCTGGAAAGTGGGGCTCATATACAAGGGACTCAATCTCAGGTAATGGAGTGTAGCTATAATCAAGCCAGGGGGGGGGGTGTTAAGAGGCAGTAACATAGCTGCACTGCACAAGGCATACCCCTAGCACATCAGGCTTCAGAATTTGCCGAGGTAAATTGGAAGACGAGACAGGGGGTAGGGCGAAGGAGGAGGAGAGAAGTGTTAATGTGCATGGAGGGGGGAGGAAGAACGATGTGAGGTAGTCCAAGATTGGGAATGGTTGGGGTGAGCAAATTGAGAGGGAATGGTTAAGGAGATAATTGTGGTATGTAATCTGCGGCCGTGGGATGACGAACAAGCTGGCTGATAAAAGAGTAGTGTAACCCACCCTTAAGGGGTTAAGTTTTTTTTACTAGAGTGTGCAGCGCCTGAGGAGTGTGTGGATTTGAATTTGGAGGTCATGGAATGTTTGAGTTAGATAAGTTTTAAAGGATTGTAGATTTTGGGTTGTTTAGAGGGGTTTTTGATGTGTGAAACATCCAAATTGAGATTGTGCCATTCATTTTAATGAAACATGCAGTTGAGAATAAAGCTGATTTTTTTCCTGCAGAATTTGGAATGGGTTCTACTGCTTCATCTGCATATTCCATAAACACGCCTCTGACTGGCTAAGGGATCTAGAAAACAAATTGATGATGTCAGCAGAGTCATCGTCTCCTAGACAACAGAAAGAAAGTTTTTGTTTTGGTTTGTTTTGATGAGAGAGAGGTTTGTTTTTTTGAACAGAGAGAAAAACAACAGTTTGTGCTGTGTTGAGAGATGTGCTGTTTATGCCATTGTAAAAGTATCAATTGGTGATATATTGTTCTGAAGAGTGGAACTGGAGTTGGGTTTTAGGGACATCAGGCTAAGTAAGTGATTACCCTGATTTGGAGAGGTTTTGAACAGTGTTGGTTGAGACACTGCTGGTAGTGAAGCCAGGGGCTTTGACTGAAGATTTCTTGGGAGTCCTCTGTGAGAAAGAGACAGAGTGGAATTGTCAGAGTTTTCTTTAAAAGAACTGTGCTATTCAGTAGCCTGTTTTAAGAAGTGTCTGAAGCCTTAAAGAAAACCAGCACAGTAAGTGATTGCCTGCTGTGATAAAGAGAAATGAGTCTGAAGCTTGGAATGTATAAATAACTGCTTTGTTTGTGGAAGTGTCTGTTTGAAATGAAGCTCTGTTAAAAGATAGAGTAACACTGAAGAACAGACTTCCTTAGTTAAGGATATTTAAGTATATGTTGTTTTACCTAGTGTGCAATAGCATTGTTAGAGAAATGGAATGAAGTTAAACATTGTGGAATGGACATGTAGAGCTGTTACTCTGAGTTCAAGACTGAGTAAATTAGGTGCTAGGTGTGTTCTATGAAAGAGGGGGTTTATTAAGCACTTCAGCAAAGGGACTAAAGTTCAGACAGGTGACTTCTAGCTAGGGACTTTGTTTAATTTTATTTTTTTTAGTTAGAGAAATTAATAAAGTTTGAGGAATAATAGTAAATTAGAATGTTATATGTCAACAGTAGGGAATAGTTAGGGTTTTGCCTCCTTTTATTTTCTTTAAGTTAGGGAGTCAGGTACACCGGATTCCAAGGATCCTGAGGTGCGGTGGTTCCTGCGCGAAATCTGGGCCCCAACACTTCAACCTCACAGTCATCTGGATAAAGACACCTTACCTGAACGTCAAACTAAAGCTAAGTGAAGCACTGGACTTGAGTTTTGTAGTTTTAACAAGGAAAAAGAAAAGCAAAGAAAAGAAAGTGAACTATTCTTATTTGTTAATCAAATAATACATTTTCACTCTAAGGAAAATTTAAACTACACAAAGCCTCTGAATTTATGAGATAACAACTGAAGTTAAGAGAAAAATACACTTTAAATGCTGCAGTAGTCATAAAAGTTGCTGAACTGTTTAGAATAGTTAGGGTTACTTTTATAAGAGTTGTAACGTGTTGTGATTGATACTAATTAATACTTATCTGTTAATACAATAAATGATGAAATGTAAGATGGGTTATTCTTTTATGTCCATTTAAGAAACTAGAAAAATAATTTCAGCGAGAAGTTCAACAAAGTGTTAGAACCTGCATAAAATAAATATTAAGACACTTTGCTGTAACTTCATTGGTAAACTTTATACATAACATCTGAGTTTACTTATTGTAAACTTCCCCAGTACCTTTTGAAGGAACTGTGTGTGTACTGTACCTTCCCCCTTTGCAAGTCTGGTGATACCGCCTCCCCCCTACGGCCACTGATTACACAATTTACTAAGGAAGATACATCAGGGCATGTGTCACGAGTTTGCAAGGAGGGGTGGGTTACAGTAGGAAACTGTTAGGGAGGGGGGTTGGAGAGGGGCCTAACGCTCTCTACTGGGAGTCTAGAGTTAGGTGTAGAAGGTGAAGCAGTAGAGGATGGGTGGCGGTAAGTTAAAAGTCAGTAGAGGGGAGGGTGGGGTTAGGGGGTGAGGACACAGGCAACATGGGCAAGAGGGAAGGTACTATGATAGGGGGCAAGGGAGAGTATTTCATATCCAGGCTCCTCAACCTAATGAGACAGGGAGAGAGTGAAGCTGGGGACCTTGGACTAGGAGGATCCCTAAGTAGTGGGGGTGGAAGGAAGATTGAGCATCATAGTAGCACTGAGGCTTAATGGGGGAATAGGGTAAGACATTGGGTATCATTTCCTGGAATGTGTGTGGAAGTGGACATCCAATTAAAGGCTACAAGATCTTAAAGATTTTAAGAGATAAAGGAGCAGACATCGCTCTCATACAAGAGACTCACCTTACAGCAGCTGAACTCAATAAGATGAAAAGATGGTGGGTGGGTGATGTATATGGGGCAACCTCGGGGGACTGTAAGACAGGGGTAGCTGTTTTGGTCCGGAAGCAGGTTGAGATGAAGGTGGAAGCCATACACACAGACCCTCTAGGTCACTACATTTTTCTTCTCAGCACTTTGCAGAGGCAAGCAATCATGATAGGGAACATCTATGGCCCGAACATATACAATGCCCATTTCTATCAACAGTTGACACACCAACTGGCTGGCAGAGATCCTTCTTGAATCATTTTGGGGGAGACTTTAACTGTGTATTAGATGATACCATGGACCGTACAACCCAAGGGAGTAGGGAGAATCACAGATGTTCCTGCAGACTTGAAGGAATTTGTGAAGGGTATGATCTGATAGACATTTGGAGAGTGATACACCCTCTAGAAAGAGACTATACTCATGTGTCTAGAGCCCATGGTACGAGTTCCAGTTTGGACTACTTCTTAATGGCAGTAGCGCTGCTAGGAAGAGTACATAAAGTAGGCATTGCCCCCATATTTATATCAGACCACACCTTAATCATGTTGGATCTGGACTGGGGAGTGGGCCCCACTAAGGGCCTGTGGAGATTTCCACTTCATTTAGCAGAAGACAAAAGCTTCCAAATATTTGTGCAGGCACAATGGGCTGAATATGAGGAACATAATGTGTTACACAAAAATAACCCAGCTCTTTTTTGGGAAACAGCTAAGGTGGTACTACGAGGGCACATCATGGGATATTGTTCTGCCAAAAAGGAAGCACAGAATAAGTGCTTACTTCAGCTGGAGAGAGAATTACGGGGAGCCCGAAGGCTCTATGGGAACCACCCGACAGAAGAGCACAGAACAAACATGCTAACTATCCAGACTGAGTTGAATGCTCTGCTACATCAATGGGCATGCCAGTGTATCTTCTATTACTGCTACCATTTATGCTGATATAGGAATAAAATGGGGAAACTATTAGCAGCTTTGGTAAAATTGGATGGGGGAACAAGAACCATCAGCACCCTTAGAGACAGGGAAGAGAAGCCTCAGACGGCCCAATTGTAACTTGAAAAGATTCTTAGGGATTACTATTTAAGACTCTACAAGGCAGAGCCATGCGAGATGGAAAAACCAGGAAATGTTTGGAAGGCCTGGCCCTGCCAAAGTTGAGAGAGGAGGACGTGGTGGGACTCAATGGCCCTGTAATGCCCCAGAAGAATCAGCAATGCGTTCATAAAATCTGGAATGGACGGGTCCCAGGCCCAGACAGGTATCGTGTGGAATTCTTCCAAATCCTGTCTGAAAAAATGGTGATATCTCTCGCAGATTACTTTGCGGACATGGTTAAGTGATGTGAGTTTCCGTATGAGCCCAATCAAGCTCTCATCACAGTGCTCCCTAAGCCGGGTAAGGATCCCATGCTACCAGGTTCATATCGACCGATATCTTTATTTAATGTTGCTATCAAAATTCTTGCTAAGATAATGGCTGAGCGCTTAGATCCTCTGCTCTTTCAGCTAATAGGAGAATCACAGGTGGGGTTCATGCAGGGTCGAGCCATAGCTCACAATGTGAGAAAGTTGCTAGCGGCTCAATATGAAATTATCAAACATCACCTGCCAGCCATTTTTATTAGTTTTGACGTGGAGAAAGCGTTCGATAGAGTCCAATGGGAATATATGTACATGGTGTTGGAGCGGTTTGGATATGATTCACTTTCTGTATAGCTGACCGTGTGGAGCATTGATAGTAAACGGGTATATCACGGAGACCTTCCTGCTGGAGAGGGGCACCAGACAGGGGTGCTTTCTATCTCAGTTTTTGTTTGTTCTGTAGCTCAAGCTGCTTCTGGAGCACCTCCACATGTATCCATCTCTGGTAGGCGTGCGGTTAGGGAAGGAAGAATTTCATTTATCGGCTCTTGCTGATGACTTGTTGGTATGTCTGGCAGATCCAATGGGTAACATGGGGACGTTGTTAGAGGAATTCCGCAACTAAGGAACTTTTGTGGGTCTGAAGCTGAATTTGGACAAGTCGGAAGCTTTGTCAGTCCTTCCTGAAGTTTGACAGGACTGGCCAGGCTAGTTTCCGCTGAAGTGGGCGGATAGCCATCTTAAATATTTGGGGTCTGGATCACGGTGGTACCTGTGCATTTATACACAGTCAATCTTTCGGCCTTGTTTAAAGACTTGGAAACAAAATTGGGAAGATGGAAGTACCTATCAATATCATTGAGTGGCTGGATTAACCTGTATAAAATGACAATGTTCCCTAGGTGGTTATATGTTTTGCAGGTGCTGCCGATATTTTTGAGACCAAAGGAGCAAAAATGGTTAGACCGAGTAGTGGGTGGATTTTTGTGGAGAGGCTATCGAGCTCGACTGAGATTAGCAGAACTGAAGAAGCCATGGGCGAAGGGATTGGGTCTCCCGGACTTGATGAGCTACAATTTAGCATGTGTGTGCCGCCATCTGAAGGACTGGCTATACGCCACGGAGGACTATACTCCTCTGGAGGCAGAGAGATCACTGGTAGATCCACTCTCTCTTAAAATATGTGCTACACTTGATACCAGTCTGCATACAAGCTGTAGCTCCACATAATGCGATGGCAAACTCCGTAAACAGAGGGGTGGTGCACGCTCTGTGGTAAGTTGGTGTGGAAGCCAGAGACAATGCCTTACCTTCTATGGCAGGGGAAACTATCTTTCCAACCGGGCCTCTCGGGCTGCACATATAGTTGATGGCATAGACAGGGATTGGAGGGAGTAGAGCAATTGGTATTGGAAACAGGCAAGAAAATACCGTTTTCTACATTACAGGAGTGACATAACCTAAAGAAGGACATGTTTCCTTACCTGCAAGAAAGGAGTTATCTGTGCTCGCTATCTTGGGAAGTGATCAAACATAGTATTGTATCCCAGATTGAAGAGGTTTTAATGGCTGGAACAGAGGGGTGAGCTCGTATTGCAGCCCTATGTAGAAGTTTGTCTGACCTGGGCCCTCAGCCAGACTTGATAGTAGTGGCAAGCCAATGGGTAAGGGGATTGGAGGCAACAGTAGATGGGTCTGAGATTCTCTGCACCCTGATGAAGACTTTGGAATTAACTATGAGTGCGTATCTTAGGGAAACTCAGTCCTGTATCCTACAGAGACTTAATTAGGCACCTCTGAGGGCATATAGAGCGGGCATCATGGGGTCTCTGGATTGCCCCTGGTGTGCCACTCCTAGAGCAACACTCGGACATATGTTTTGGACATGCTCTGTGATAGAGAGGTTTTGGATGAGGATAGGTAGTTATTTGAGTAAAACGCTGGGGAAGTCAGTACTCCTGAATGCATGAGGAGCGGTTTTAGACCTAACACAATGCAAACATGGGGAAGCAGATTGGTGGGGACTGAAGTATTGATGATTACATCTCTCATTGTTGTTTGCACATAAAAGTATATTGTGAACCTGGTTGCTCCCAGAGGGCTCCTCAATAAAGCGTTGGAGAGGACATTATGCCAGCTTATGCATTGCGAGCGAGTGGTGGGACGTGCCCAGCAATGGGAGTGTTTTTTACTGCTGTGGGAACCTTATATCCAAGTGTTACCTACCAGAATACAAAGTCGAGTGCTAAACCACTGCCCGGGGGACGTAGAAGAGGAGATGCTATAAACCCAGGGATGCCAGTACCTGCTCCAGATTGTGATGGTTGAGGACCATATGGAAATGGGCCCATTGACTTCAGAACCTAAGGTTTCACTGTGTTACCTGTGTCAGGGGGGGTGGGAAGGTAGGGACTGAAGAAGAGGTTAAGGGTAGGGTGGGGGAGATGAAGTTATATCAAGATTAGAGGGGGAGACTCTGGGGGTGCAGTGTAAGACGGGTAGTAATAATAATGTATCATGGGAGGGAGCTGAGCCCATTGACTCTCCCTCGCTCACCCCTGCTTAGGCTTGCTCTCTGCTCTTTATCTAGTCTCTTTAAAGACTACGGACTGCTATTGATTTTATTGTTCAGTTTGAGAATTTTGATTTGAAACACATTTGTGTGGGGGTTTGTTTTTTTGTTTATTTTTATTAGAATGGGACTAAGGAAGGGAGGGGGTGGAGGGAAGGGAGGGAGAGGAAGAAAGGGGGAGGAGGAAAAGTAGGAAATTTTGGACAGTAAGAAGTCTATGGGGTATGTTTACTAAACTGCGGTAAACGTGAATAACGCACGTTGTACAACGTTAACAATCGTTAGCACGCTATAGCGCGCGCTATAGCGCATTAATGATCATAAACTCGCTATAGCGCGCGTTACCACGCACTAACGCGCATGATGCTCCGCAGCGCGGTAAAACAATGCAGAAGGCAGAGAGAGGGCGGAGAGAAGGGGTCAATGGGCGGAGAGTGGGCAGGGAGAGGCTCCCATTACACTAACGCGCTGAATTTCAGAGCTGAATTCCAACGCGAATGAAAACCTGCCGTTAAAGGCATATTAAAGGGGAGAGAAACCATTTAAATGTCAGCAATGTACAGCCTAGGCAGGGAAACCAAAAAAAGCTGATAAGTGTGATACATGTGCACAAGACAAAAGGGCACAGAAACACTGAAAATGACCCCAACAAACTGGAAAAAAACAGCAACCAAGCTGGCCAATAGTGGTATCAATGAGAAACATCAACCCCCCCGAGTAAGCTCCATTGAACAGATATTTATGTATTTCTTTATGTTAGTTAGTTATGTATTTATAAACCGCGGAAGGGTCCATACCCCGTCCCCATACAAGGTGCACGGGCCCACAGTGAAATAGCACTGTTCAGGGACTTTCCCACCATCGGACAGGGTTCCTATGGCATGCACATGTCCCACAACATCAGGGCGGGCATGTCGGAACGGGCAACCGGTCAGATGCTGGAGAAGGGGATACAGAGGGCTGCAGGCGGCACATGCTGTGGAGCAGCTGGGCCACAGTGGGGACTAGGGTGATGCCTAGCTGGCCCATAGGAATGCTGAAACAGTAGAGCAGCCAGACAGCAAATGCTGAGGGCCCAACATGGGCAAGAGTGTGCTTCCCACAGTGTCACAGGGAATAGTACCCAGCAGGTACCCCCAATGGCACGGAACATTGGCAGGCGGTGCTGGGGGGAAGCGTGGGCAGCTATGCGGGCACCCCCACCCCAGAACACGCACCATAGGCAGCCGCATACCTGCACACTGGATGGCTTGAGACCGCACACCACCAGCACCACCAGCAGAAGGGCATGTCAGCATGGTGGCTGAGGGATACTGGTGGTGGAGGGGGCAGTGGCAGCTGCCCAGAGCAGACCGTGGCCTAGCCCCCTTCACGTGGGTGCAGTGCACTCCAACAGACAGGCCCTGTCTGACCAACAGTCATGTTATCACCAGGGAACGCACCATCTCTGTGAGAACATGGTGGTGCAGTGCACAGAACCAGTGTATTCAGAAGCAGAGGGTCACAGGTTCAGGTCCCAGCTGTGGTTTCCGCCAACCCAGTCCTCATATTTTACCCACTACTAGAACGGGCTAATACAGACAGAACCGGTCTTGCAGATGACGTAAACATGCCCAAAACACCCACATTTTACCCTACAGAGCACAGACACCATAAACATGCACATTACCTAGAGCAGAGCCTCCCAAATGCAGTCCTGGAGGGCCAAACACCATCCCGGTTCCATGCTGCCTCTGATAAAGATGCCTGTGCTGCATTTCTATGCGCCACCCCCATGGCATGTAGATGTATCTCATGCATATTCATGAGGGACAGCATGAAAACCCGAACAGTGTTTGGCACCGCAGGACTGGAGTTGGGAACCTCTGCCGTAAAGCAGCAGCCAACAGGGGCAGACACACCCGCACCCACAGGCCCCATTATCCAAAGCATCCTGGAGAGGCAGGACTTTGGGCTCTGTATGCATCTCCCAATACTAGCACATGCATACCATATTATTGCCACCCTAAACCTGGGAATATGTTACACAGCTATCAGAAGGTTGCTATGAGCACTGGCAGATAGCAATTCCTAGGTTAAGTACAATTTCCTGAGTGAGCTGCATCATAGCAACCTTTCTGATGTCTGTGGAGTGTGCTACAGGTCCTGTGTCTAACAGTGTTTACCAACCTGGGGAGTGACTCCGACAGTATTGCGTACCATAGCCATGCCTGCACTGTGCCCAGGACTGGTGTGGTGGCCTGGGCTGCCCAACACCTCTAGTGTTGCACAGTGCTTGCATAGGTGTGGGGAGTGCTTGTCTGTCTATCCAGTGTGTGGTGGCTTCCAACACCCTCCACAGCCCACACTGCTAGCACTGTTGCCAGTATTGGCCTGCCAATGTGCATAATGAGGAGCAAGGTACCGTGGGAATAGCCTGGATAGGGTGGCCTGTCCTGTCCACATCTGCACAGGGCATAGGGCAATGGCCGGACATTGTAGTGCCCGGTACCACCTGCACGGACAGGGTGGCCATAGCATGTCCTGCTGGGAGGTCACTCTCACCCTGACTGAGCAGTGACCATGGCATGGCTAGGTTCCACCATAGTGCTATATAGCATTTCTTTTATGTGATATATATGGGTTTCCTTTTGGGGACCAATCACGGACTTATCTGCTTGGTGTATGCTGATATCCCCGTTCTGGGTACATGCATCTCCTCCAGGACCATGCACTATGGACTAGCTGGCGGACTGTCTGCAGCTAGTATGTGTCTTGCTGGAACACCGTGCAGCGGCTGGAGGCTTGCTGCTGGGGAATGTCAGATAATGGTGGGGGGCAGCTGAGCACTTCCAGACCTGCCGTCTGTCTGCTCTTGCTGTACGGGTGTGTACTGCTCTGCATTGCCTGCCCTATAGGGTGTTTGATCCCGAGTGGGACTGGGGTGATGGTCCCCTCTACTGCCACCATTGCAGAGGGTTGGAAGTGGATCTGTGGGCAGGAGATCCTGTCCCCCACCCTGAGCCCTACAGGGTGTGTTGGGTGGTGGTATGTAATCTCCCTGGTAACCACAGCAGAATGTGGGTGTGGTGCCATGCAGTCCACCTGTAGCCAGCCATGTGTTTATTAGCAGCTCTAGCCCACTGGTTACTTCACTGCCCATGGAGCCAGTGGTCATAGGTTCACAACCCACAGTGGGGTTCATTGATAGGGCTGTCTTAGGCATTGTCTATTTTTACTGTATATTAGTGCTGCCAGCAGAACCACCCTCAGGGTACTGTCACCTTAGGGTAGCTCAATAGGCGCCCTATGGAGCGCCTTATATGGCGCCCTATAGGGCGCGCCTTACGCGGTGCCCTATAGGGCATGATTTATGCGGTGCCCAATAGGGTGCGACTTATGCGCCGCCCTATAGGGCGCACATTACGTGGCACCCTATAGGGCGCACATTACACTTCGCCCTATATTATATGTATTATATGCCATTTGAAAGGAATATTTAGGCGTTCCCTATAGGGCGCACCTTACACTTCGCCTTATAGGGAGTGCCTAAATATTCCTATCAACTGGTATATAATACATGACCATGTCAGAGAGAACGTCACTATTGGAACATATTTCATAGGAAGGGTACACTTTTCCTGACATATGCAAACTGTAACCCGCCTGCAGACTAAAATATTATAGTCGGCTTTCAAAGGGTTACACAGGATGCCACAGCCAGCCTTACTCATTGGGCACACTGGGGAATTGAACCCATGACTCTTGTACCATCAGTCTGTGTAGTAACCATTGTGCTACAGCTCTGTTTCTGTCTTTGGGTGTCTGCGCGCTGTCTTAAGCGTGCGCGCAGTAGCGCGCTGTAACGATCGTTGCTGCGCGGCGCGCAATAACGCGTGTAACTGCGCGTTATTGGTTACGATGTCCCGCCCATGTCCTTTTTTGGCTTTCCTTTCACTAACGCGGCTCCTAACGCGAATTGCACTAACGCAGTTTAGTAAACATACCCCTATGACTTAAGATATGACATTGATTTTATTATTATGTAACCACTAGTTACTGTTATCAACAGTTTATGATTTCAGGGTACTTACTACCTTGAACCAATATTGACTGTAATATGTATTGCTTCTGAGTTTCTCAATAAAGAAAATTGAACATAAAAAGGCCATCCTAGAAGCCCAGATTAAATATATTCCATGCAGCGAGGAAAAAGCTATTTGTAGAGGCAATAAATACTACTAAACACTTGTTCAAGCTCTTCTAAAGCAAAAAATCTCATGAGTGTTGCTGTAATAGTACCCACAACAGAAACCTTTGAAAGTGATGCTTTACAGCAATTAAAGCATATCACTGAACGCTTAGAAGATGTAATAGATCAAACTGAAAAACTCAAAAACTATAAATCACCAGGACCAGATGACATTCTTCACAGAGTCCTGAAAGAGTAAAAACATGACATTGTTAATCTGTTACTAATTATCTGCAACCTATAATTCAAATGAGCCACAATATCAAAGAATTGGAGGTTAGCCATTGTAACATCAGTTTTTAAAAAGGATTCTATAGATTGGTGAACTTGATGTCAGTGCCAGGCAAAATGGTTGAAGCTATACTAAAAATAATGTTGCTGACCATATATATAACAGCCAAAGCAAGACTTACCTTAACAATAAATTGGAAGTTTTGAAACATGTAAATAAAGAAATGGATGATGGTGAACCAGTTGATACAGTGTATTTGGATTTTCAGAAAGCATTTTACAAAGTCCCTCATGAAAGACTCCTTTGGAGATTAAAAAGTCATATAATAGGAGGCCATATCCTTTTGTGCCTTGTAGCAGTATATACTGTAAATGATTAATAGTAGCAGTGGATTGCAAACTGACTTAAAGACGGGAAAGAGAAGAAAGGACTAAACGGTCAGTTATCAGTATGGAAAAGGATTGCAAGTGGAGTGCCCCATGAGCACTTCTTATCCCCCGGGTAAACAACACAGAATCTTGCTACTTTTTGGGAGTTTGCCAGGTACTTATGACATGGATTTGCCACTACTGGAAACAGGGTATTGGGCTTGATGGACCCAGAATGGCACCTGTGCTGCGATCTGTGCTGTTTAATATAGTCATAAATTTGAAGAGTAAGATAAGATTTATGAATGACACAAAATTATTTCAAAGTTGCTAGCACAGCAGAAGATGACAAGGATGTGCAGAAGAGTTTTGTGAGATTAAGGAGTGCTGATAATGCACAAATCCATGGTATATTAGGGCAACACCCCAGCATTAACTGCCAGGATTATGGAAAGCATGTTCCTAGCAATTATTGCAGTGCAGGAAGCCCTGCTGTGGCACGGCAATAATGTGGATGCACTCAACAACACCTACGGAGGTGACGATGACTGCATTCACTCTACTTGCCTGCTGTGCAGGTAGTGTGGGTACACTGTGCAGTGCTCGCCCCGACCCATGGCCAGTGCTACCATAAGGCAAAACTAGGCAGTCACCTAGAGCACTGACCTTCCAGGGGCACCACTGCCATCCCTCTCCAGGCCATCAGCGGAGGCAATGGTTTAAAAAACCATAACACAGTGCTTTCTTAAAGGCTTTGGCGATGTGTCATGGTTTCCATGTGCACAAGAAAAAGCAGGACAGCAAACCTCCATGGAAAGTAAACTTTAATTCAAACAAGGAGATCAGCCCGACATGTGTTTCAGCTGGGAGGCCTTCTTCAGGGGACTCTAACCTCTAAAGTAAATAATATAATTAAAAATAAGTAGAAGTAAAACCAACATATATAATATAATAAATAAAAGTATATAGTAATGAATATAACACCCATATTAAAAACACAGAACATTAAACACACATTAAACTCAAAACCAACATAGATAAAAATGTATATGTGTACATAACAACATTATAAAGTTGATACTATTGTCTCTTAAAACAGGTGATTATTTATTTATTTAGCTGCATTTATATCCTGCTTTTCACCGGGTCAAAGCGGTTGGGGGATACATTTAACACGAGGGGATATGAGACACATACACTAATACTTACAGGGAACATGGGCAATGGAGGGTTAAGTGGCTTGCCCAAGACCACAAGGAGCACCTGCGGGACTAGAAACCCCAGTCCTTCCGGCCCAAGGTTGCTGTCTTCTAGTGGGATTTGAACCACCGACCTTCTGGCCTGTAGTACCTTGCCCCAATCACTAGGCCACTCCTAGGGACACAATAGGGAAATATTTCTTTACGGAAAGAGTGGTGGATCCGTGGAATAGTCTCCCAGTGGAGGTGGTAGAGATGAGGACAGTATCTGAATTCAAAACAGCATGGGACAAACACAGAGGATCTGTAAAGGGAAAAAGGGGACTGTTGTAGTTGTTGATATGGAAGGACAGACTAGATAGACCATGAGGTCTCTTTCTGTCATCATTTTTCTGTGTTTCTATATTTCTACATAATTGTAAATAACGGAAGACAAACTATAACAAATCGTAAAAAACTTCAAAACCAAAAAACAAGATATCTCATAGCATTAATAATGGGACTGTACATAACCAAATGATCCCAGAGTGCAGAGGGTGTCTCATAAAAAGACTGATAAGCCTGACTCTTAATTAAGACCAAGGGGAAGGAGAGTATTCATATCTAATATCATCCTATGTTCCAGGAGGAGAAGTGTCTTGTTTACATCTCCACCACGCCAGTGTCGATGTACTTGTTTCAGAACAAGAAATTTCAAATCTGCCAAGGAGTGAGATGACTCAAGCCAATGGCTGACCAGTGGTTTTTGCAAGGAGCAACATCTGATTGCATTTTGGTGTTCAATTATCCTTAATTTGACACTTCGGCACGTTTTGCCAATGTAAAGGAGATCACATGGGCACTTGATCATATAAATCCCATTATCTGAACAGCAGTTAGTGAACCTTTTAATCAAGAGTCAGACTTATCTGTCTTTTTATGAGACACCCTCTTCACTCTGGGATCATTTGTTTATGTTCATCCCCTCATTAATGCCATGACATATCTTGTTTTTTGGTTTTGAAGGTTTTTACAATTTGTTATGGTTTGTCTTCGATTATTTACAATTATGTGTGTCCCTATTATACTTTTTTATTGGTTCTTAACTTATTTATGTATTTAGGACCCAATTCTGTCCCACAAATAGCGGGGACGGACGTCCAAAAAGAACATCCATCCCCATTATTCGTGCCCTCCCCACTGGCGTCTAACCTCCTCACCGGTTGTATGGGGAGGTTAGATGGGGGCGGGGAAGGGGCGGGAAAGGGACGGATCGGGGTCAGAGTTAGGGTGGGTGGTAGGCGGTCACCAGCCCTGGACATACAGGGCTAATTCTAATGTCGGCCCTGTTCGTCCAGGGCCAGCAACTTGTGCGGGGAAGTTATTCCACCTCCGAGGTGGAATAACTTCCCTGGACATCTTTTTTCTGCAGGCCCGGGGATGCGGTAGGGGGTCCTAAGACATTCCTCCGCAGCCTGATTTATTCTATTTATGTATTTATTTAACATTTCTTATATACCGCCTTTCATGATATCAAGGCGGTTTACATTGAACAAACTGAAATTACATTGAACAGGGCATTATAACTTGGAGATAACTATTTTATAGGGAACATGGGCTATAGAGGCCGAATCGGGGGTCAGGCCGCGGGGAAAGTCTTTGTTCAGCCGGAGTCCGGGATGGAGCCACAGTGCCATGGCAACTGGACACCATGGCGCCGTGGCTCCATTGTAAAGCCCTGACTGAGTTAGTCAAGTCTTTCCTGTACTTGCAGACCGGGCTGAATCACAGTCCCGGCCTGCACGTACAGGGCTGTTCGTGATTCTGTATCCCGCAGGGCTAGACATGCCATCAGAATCGCAACCCCCTCTGTACATCCGGTTCAAACCAGACATACAGAGGGGCTGTACATCTGGGATGGAATGAGCCTGTTAACTAATTATTTATTTATTTTTACGGGCTCACCCCATTTTTTACTTCATTCTTATTTATGTTTTATTTTTTAACTGCTTTTGTCCCCCCCTTTATGATTCACCCCTCTTTGTGTGGACACCTCCAAGTGGGTTCACGGTTTGATTGGTACCCTGGATTGCTGTTATTGCCCTGTGAAAGTGGTTTACTTTCTACTTTTTATTGTTATTCGCTCCTTTTTACATGACCAACAAGTTTTTACATGATTAGGTACCCCTTACAGCTGTGGTTATTCAATATCAGGGACCTAATGATTCCTATCTATTTTTACCTTTTAACTTTTTCTTATCTTAGAAACATAGAAACATGATGACAGAAAAAGACCACATGGCCTATCTAGTCTGTCCTTCCATATCAACAACAGTCCCCTTTTTACCTTTAGAGATCCTCTGTGTTTGTCCCATGCTTTTTTGAATTCAGTTACTGTCCTTAAACTGGTTCTAATTCAGGTTTTTTGGTGCTAATATTTTTACACAACATGTATATGGTTTTATGTATACCATTTTGGTGGGTTTT
The DNA here is from genome assembly GCA_033557465.1 of Ichthyophis bannanicus. Classification (NCBI taxonomy): domain Eukaryota; kingdom Metazoa; phylum Chordata; class Amphibia; order Gymnophiona; family Ichthyophiidae; genus Ichthyophis; species Ichthyophis bannanicus. The sequence continues at coordinate 1,340,758,148 of CM066032.1, read as the reverse complement.
AGCGATCCTGGGCCTTGAGGTATATGGGTCTATCGATTATATGTTTTTATATGACCAATTTAGGATTTCATGTTCTTATATTTATTTTTATGCTAAGGAGTTTGCTTTTTATTTACTTTTAACCTGATTTTCAGTTTTATTGCTATCCATTACATAAGACATCTCCCCAATTTCACTACGGTTCCACAAGTAGTATTGTTCTTGCAATCCAAATGGCACCCTTTTCAGTGATTTTTATCTGCTCAATGATGTATTGCTATTCACGAACTAGTACTTGAGCTTTACATTATGTTGAAATAGATTGTCTCTTTATGATTAACTTTGACAACGATATATGTGGTTATTATTACGTTTCCTCAGAGTGGCTCTACTATACATATTCTGTTTTCCAATGTATAATTGTCTTTTCTTTTCCCATATATAATTACCTCATATATTTTGTTGGGTTTTGCCCTCTCTCTCTCTTTCTGATGTCTCTTTTGCCTGATGAGATTAATATCCTTCCTTTTTTGGTTTCTTGCTTCAACTAACCCTTTAGGTGGTTTCAGTTTATCGATTCTGTTGCTATACTGTTCAGTGATAAGATCGTTCATTATGTATCACCTTATTCTACCATTGATTTTACACATAATGTGTAACTGGATGCCCTACAATTTTTATTTTTTAATTTTTAATGTTTAATCGCCCATTTTAATAGACAATAGTATCAACTTTATAATGTTGTTATGTACATATATATTTTTATTTATGTTGGTTTGGAGTTTAATATATGTTTAATGTTCTATGTTTTTAAATATGGGTGTTATGTTCATCATTATATACTTTTATTTATTATATTATATATGTTGGTTTTATTTCTACTTATTTTTAATTGTGCTATTTATTTTAGAGGTCATTGTCCTCTGAAGAAGGCCTCCCGGCCAAAACACGTGTCGGGCTGACCTCCTTCTTTGAATAAAAGTTTACTTTCCATGGTAGTTTGCTGTCCTGCTCTTTCCTGTGTGGCTGCTGCCTGGTGCTGCTGCAGGTAAGGTGATCTCTTTGGTCTTTCACGGTTTCCTTGTGCTCCTACCTGCTGCTTCTGCTTTCATACGAACCGCAAGTCTGTGTCGGAGGAGGGCAGAAGCGGCAGGTAGGAGCACATGAAAACCCTGGCGCAGCGCCGAAGCCTTTAAGTAAGTGCTGCAACACAGTTTTTGAGCCTTTGCTGCCACTGCAGGCTCTGGACAGTGGCAGCAGCAGCGATGGCAAAGGGGATGGGGGGGGATAGAGGGTTCACCTAGGGCACCTACATTCCTTGCATAGGTCCTGTCCCTCCCACACTCTGCCCCTAACCCTTTCATTTGGAATCACAACATGCTATGACAGCGCAAAAATCCAGCAGTGCTGTTATGGCCCCACACTAGCTGTCAATCAGGGGCGGCCCAAGGGGGGTGCGGGGCCATGTGCGGAGACTCGGTGTGGGGCCTCATTTGCATAAGGGGCCTCATTTGCATAAATATTTGCATAATGTTACCATACACTAACTTTTAGTAAACATGCCTCTTCATGAGTGTATGGATAAAGAAAGACTAAAAGATTTCTACATTACTATAATCCAGTGCCAACCGCCAGACACATTAGGAACTACTACAAACACTGCCCATTTAGAACCCATAGCAAACCCACCGTATCCTAACAGCACTACCAGGACTCACAAAGCACCAGACCCTACCTATCAAAAAGCAACTCTGCAAATATTAAACCAATACATTTCAGAGAATAACAATACATGACCTACTGAGGAAAGAGAACAACTGGCAATGTCAAATAGGAATTACATAAACAGAATACCTCAGCTCAGTTACACATGCAGAACACAGACCATCACCAAACAAGGAATCACAATTTAAAAACAGGAAGACAATAATTAAACTGGGAACCCTAAAAGCCAAACTTGGAATTTACAACAACAATGTAGAAATAAAACTATAAATTAATTTCCTCTTGTACTAAACAAAGCACAGACGTTAATGATGCACATTTCCCAGAGCTGACATATTCCAGTTAATAAATTCAAAATAAAGAGATAGCTTTGTACCTTTTGTGCATTTTTTTTCAGTTGCAATTGTTCCAGCCACTTTCTTCTGGTTTATTTGTGTCTTCTGCTAACTCTCCATCGTCTGCTGTCCATTTGTCCTTTCTTCTCTCTTCTAGTTTTTTTCCATTCTCTCTCTACATCTGCTTTAACATACTAATCTTTCTCCTTTTGCTCTTTCCTCATTCCTATTTCATCCACTCAAATTTCACCCGTCAATCCCTACTTAGTCTCCCAATACCCGGCCAATTGTAGATTTTTCTTCACTCCCACACAAAATATTTTTCCCCTCTCCATTTCACTCTCCCAGCCCCATCCCCTTCTAATCTCCCCCAACATCAGCTCCCTTCTAGTTCCAGCCCCATCCAGTATCCACTCCCTTCTAGTCCCCGCATCAGCCCATTTCCAGTCCTGACCCCCCATCAGCCCATTTCCAGTCCTAGCTCCCCCATCCATTTCCAGTCCTATCCGAGTCCCCTCATCAGCCCATTTCTAGTCCTTTCCTAGCCCCACCATCAGCCCATGTCAAATCCTAGCTCCCCTCCACTCAACCCATTTCCAATCCAAGCCCCCCATAAGCCTACTTCCAGTTCTAGCCCCTCCATGAGTCCATTTGAATCCAAGCCCCCTCCACAGCCCATTTCCAATCTTAGCTCCCCCAACACCCAATTCCCAGTCCTATCCTAGCCCATCAGCCCATTTCCTGTCCTAGCTCCCTCCCCTAAGAGCCCATTCCAAGCCCCCCTTCCACTCAGCCCATTTCCATTTCAAGCCCCCTTCCACTCAGCCCATTTCCATTCCAAGCCCCCCTCCCCATCAGCTATTTGCAGTTCAAGCCTTCCCTTCCACTCAGCCCATTACCAGTCCTAGCAACCCCTCCCACCCACACATTACCAGTCCTAGCTCCCCATAGCCTATTACCAGTCCTAAGCCCCCATCAGCCCACTCCCAGTCCTAATCCCACCAGCCCATTTCCAGTCCTAACCCCCCATCACCCAATTTTCAGTTTAAGCCCCCCCATAGCCCATTACCAGTCCTAACCTCCCCATCAGCCCACTTCCAGTCCTAATCCCATCAGCCCATATCCAGGCTTAGCTCCCCCATAGCCCATCACCACTCCTAACCCCCAGCCCAGCCCAGCCCAGCCCAGCCCAGCCCAGGGAAAATTTAAAATAAAAAAAAGAAAAGCTGTCAGCTGTCTGCTGCCGCTGCCGGGACCGCCGTGGCAGAATCGAGTGTGCCGCGGGGCCCCCCCTGCTCAGCAGAGCCTGCCCTCCCCTGTATCAGCTCCCTCTTTCAGCTGCAGTCACACGCGCTGGCTTTCAGAGAGCGAAGGGACTAGTTTCCCTTTCGTGGCTCTGTTAAGCCCGCGGGGGCTGATGGGAACTTCCCATCAGCCCCCGCGGGTTTAACAGAGCAGCGAGGGAGAAACTCTCCCCTCGCGCTCTGAAAGCCGGCGTGTGTGACTGCAGCTGAAAGAGCAAGCTGATACAGGGGAGGGCAGGCTCTGCCGAGCAGGGGGGGCCCCGCGGCACACTCGATTCTGCCGCGGCGGTCCCGGCAGCGGCAGCAGACAGCTGACAGCTTTTCTTTTTTTTTATTTTAAATTCTACTTTTAAATCAGAATGTTTTTTGCGCGGGGCCCCCTGAAACGCGGGGCCCTGTGCAAAGAACATTCTCGCTCAATGGACGGGCCGGCCCTGCTTTCAATGCACATCCAATGCATACCTTTAATGTATGTTAAGCCTGCATTGACAGCTAGTGCTCTTTAGTAAACCTCCAATGCCTCAGGTACACTTAAGGGTATGTTTACTAAACAGCAGTAGCGGCTTCCGTGTGATATTGGAGCCACAGCCCCATCGAATTAAAGGCTTTAGAAAGGCTTAAAAGCTTTGGTGCTGCTGAATTCAATAAGGCCACGGCTCCAATATCATATGGAAGCCGCTACTGCAGTTTAGTAAACATACCCTTTACATTGTGAGCCAGGGTCTAGCTGCGGGGAATCTCCTGCACCCCTACCTTTTTGGCCCGGCCCGGCGGCATGATCCCCTGATGTCCAGGGGAACGTATTCCACCTCTATGGTGGAATAAGTCCCCTGTCCATGTTCATGACCCTGGACATTGTAAAAGGGGGTGCTTGTTATGAAGGTACCATCACCTTGGCAAGTATGTAAATTAACTGTCTTGCAAAGGATTGTGGTTATTGAAGTCCATTCATACAAAGCTTGCCTTTTAAATAAATGAAGAAACTTGTAGTTGGTCGAGTGTAAGGCAAAATTAGAGTTTATTTATGGGGTGAATATCCCACACACAGATATACTTGGTAACACCATCCAGATAACTTCTCCAGGGTTTATTCAACATAAACAAGGCAACTGAAAAGCTTATGTAAATAAGTATCAAAGTCCTTTATGGAACAGAAAGGCTTTCTTACAGCCACTGCTATCAAACTTTGTAGCAGTGCTGAGGTGGAAACAAACCAAAAAGGAAAAACTTCTTCATACAAAAAAAACAGCTCTCTTTATCCACACAGAAAAGAACTTTTACATTCCATGTGTGCTTGGCTTGTGCTGTGCTCTGCTCTAGCAACAGGTGACAATCCAAATGCAATCAACAACTTGTTCTCAGCACATGGGCAAACTTCCCCAAAAGCTTTCTCTCTCTCTAAGAGAGCTTTCTGGGAAGCCAATAATTAGAATGTTTCCTTTTGATGTTTGCTCTTATTTGGAGGATTTTTCTAAACCAACAACCTACACACGGAACAGTCCATACAAACATTCTCTTCATCAGACATTAAACCTTGCTCCTGGAATTGCATGGGTTCAATTTTACTGACTGACTCAGAGGGCTTTATTAACTGACCTCTATAAGGAGAGAAACTGTTTTCCTGCTGTTTGCAATGCTCAGAGCTAGAGAAACATTTACAGTTCATACCTGAATCCAGGCTGGCATCAGGCTGATTCCTTTGGTATTCTGGCCAGTATGCAATAGAGCTTCTGTGTCCTGTCCTCCAGTTGTTATCTCTGGACCTCAGGGCCTTTTCTCCATACGTCCTCTAAGAGATATTTGGGCTCCTTTTCTCCTTAGCTGCAGCAGTATTCCTTCTAGGTGCTGCTTGAGGGTCCCTGGCTGTGGACCTCCAGACCTCTGGCTTTCTCCAGTCCTCTGAAGGTTGTTTCCCCCAGGGATCTCTCCAGGCATACGTACTTCTCTGAGCTCCTCTCTTGGACCGTTTGCTTCCCTGTCCTTGTTCCTTCAGGTTCCGATTGTTCCTGTTCCTCCTGCTCCCGTCCTGGTTCTTCTTCCTGTCCTTCTTCTTCTTTCCTGAAGATTCCCTTCTAGTTTTAAAGGGCTTAGATTGCAACTCCTCCCTTGCATACTTCAGGTGTTGTGGATTAAGCTTTCTCCTAGAAGGTGTTTGATTAGGGATGACATAATGGTTTCTCTTATTAGACTCATGCTTTTCCACTTTAGCTCCTCTAGGGGCTTTCTGCAAGCTGGTGCATCCTGGAACATGTAGTCTTTTAGGTAAATAAGTTGTCTTATTTCTCTGACCTGCCAGCACAGGTCCCTTGCTCAGAGTAAATTCCCCTCTTTTGTCCTTACTCCCTGAGCTTTGATAAGCTTCCTTATCACATACCCCCCTGCTTAAGTTATTACAGACTGGTTTTAGTGGTGAAACCTCTTCCTCACAGTCCGTAATACCTGCGAGAGCATTATTATTATCCGCTGGTCGCTCACCTATTTCTTGACTAGTGCTAGGGACATTATCAGGTGCAGGCCTCTCTTTCCAGGATTTTAGTACATTTATGTGGTAGGTTTGCCTATGCCCCCTAGTGTTTTCCACCACATAAGACACTGGGCTCACCTGTTTAACTACCTTCCATGGCCCTTTCCACTGTACTTCAAACTTGGGCGCTGTACCCGCTACCTGTACCAACACCTTTTCACCCAGGGTTAACTGGCAGCTTTTGGCCTTCCTGTCATACCACCCTTTCTGGCGCACTTGACTGTCCTACAGGTTTCTCTCGGCAACCTGGGAAGTCCTCTTTAAACGTGCCCTCAAATCATGCAGGAACTGTGGAACTTCCTGATTCTCTAGTTCAGGATCTAGCCATTGTTCTCTCAAGATATCTAACAATCCACGTGGGGCCCTACCATACATCAATTCATACGGGGATACACCTAGGGAAACTCGTTCCCTGCAGGCATATAAGACAAAGGGCAATAACATATCCCATTCCTTTAAATCCCCTGCTAAGCCTCTTCTCAACATCTGTTTGAGAGTTTGGTTGAATCTCTCCACCAAACCATTTGACTGAGGATGGTAGGCCGAGGTTTTTACATGCTGAATGCCAAAGGCATCCCAGACTTGTACTAAATACTTGGATACAAAATTAGATCTTCGGTCAGTTAACACCTCTCTGGGGAACGCTATCTCACAAAATAATTTAGCTCTAAAGCTATCATTTTAGCAGAAACATTCCTTAATGGTACGGCCCAGGGAAACCTTGTTGCCTGATCTACCATAACTAGGATGTATTGGAAACCTCAGGGTGTTTTGACTAATGGCCCTACTATGTCCACAGCAATGCGTCCTACTGGGTCTGTTATAATTGGTGTGGGAATTAAAGGCACCACCGGTGGGTGAAATGCCGTAACACGCTGGCACGCTGGACAAGCAGCACAAAACTGGGCAGTTTCCTTAAAAATACCTGGCCAGTAAAAACGTATTAGTAACTGATCCAGCGTTCCTTGCATCCCTTTATGGCCTCCCACTGGATGATCATGAGCAAGTCTAAGTACTAGTCCCTTAAAAGTTGTGGGTACCACTAACTGTTTACGTATGGTCCCATTTCGGGGGTCCTGACTCTCTCTATATAGTATTTCATTATCTAATATAAATCTGGGAAGATCCTCTCTGACCTCTCGAGCATATTCAAAAGCTCGGATGAGAGCTTGATCAGCTCGCTGTTCCTGTGGAAAGTTGGGAAACTTTGCTACTAGCTCAGCTGGCACCCAGGGTAAGTCTTGGCCAGCCTCCAACTCAGCCCTACCCTGTGCTCTGCAAAATCTCTCACGGCGTTTCTGTGCTTTCATTTTTCTTACTTTCTCAGATGGTGGGGTTATTAAATCATCATGAGAGGGTAAATCTCCTAACAACTCTGCCTGTTCCCCCTCCTCCTGGCTTCCCGCTTTAGCCTGTGATCGGGTGGATACAAGGCCCCTCTTCTGCTCTAGTCATTTTGTGGCAGGTGCAGGCCTGTGACCCACAGTGTCCGAACATAAGCAGGCCAGCATGGCTAGCTTGACCTGTAAATGAGGCCTGTGGAGAGGCATATAGGATTGCACATCCCCCAATATGCTGCTATTGTAAGATAGAACTCAGTAGAAGTATTGAATTAGCTTAGGTAAGCAGAACTGCAGTATTGAAAGATGGAAAAATACAGAAAAAACATGTTTAAAAGTTACTGATAAGAAAAAGTACATCTGCAAAGAAATAATTAGGAGTGCTGACAGATGAGTTGCAGAGCCCAGCTCCTCTGCACGTACAAATTGGTTCTATAACCTTGAGAGTGTGAAAGTAACAAGTTGATGAACTAACCATTGTAATTGGGACTAGAAGGGGGGTATGCAGGTGTCATGCCCACTGGAGGGACATAACTGGATAAACTTATCAGTACCGGGACCAATAGAAGAGGTACGGGAGGTACGGGAGGTTACCGGGACCAATGAAATGTTTTCCTATACCTAGAATGGAACAGAAGTCTATAAAAGTTGTTGTAATGCTTGAAAACTTTGCTCAGCCATTTTGAAATTGACTGGTTCGAGACTTGTGCACAAATAAATGATTTGGACCTTCTGAACAGACTCCTGGTATCATTGGTTTGTCTGCGCTTTGCTGCTACATATTCCTTGGTGCATTGGCCGGGAAGTTGTGGAATCAAAGTGTATATAGGGCAATATACCACGACTTTCCGCCTCTATAGGCTTGGTCCTGCCGGGATCGCGCCCTTCCGACGAGGGCTGCTCCCTGGCACCACCGGTCCCTTGTATCGGAGGGAGCTGGTCGGACCTCGGCGGGTGACGAGCCCGGCTGGAGTCAACGCCTCGAACCCGAGTGAGGGGAGTCCGAGGTCCAACTCATGCGCCTGCTTGGGAAGTTTGAGGACCGGATCCGGTGAGTATAGTTTTGATTTTGGGTCTAGACAGAAATAGAAAGCGCAGTACTGCCATTGGAACTTGGAACTTTGGAATTTGTAATCTCGAGATATTGGGAATTGGTAAGAGAGCATGATCACCTCTCAAGGAAGGGCCGAGTAACCCCGCATGGGAATTCGCCGGGTGAAACCCCCATCCTTTTTGTAATTGGGAAATTGGAAAAGACTAGTCAGAACAGATAGAAACGAATGCATTCTGGGATACGTTGCTAGCATGATTGTGTGAACGAAGTGTGAATGAGAGGTCTGGCAGCACGGACCAAGTGAAGGCGGACCCCTGAGTAGCGCATTTCCTGACCGGGCGACCGCGTTCAGGTCGCGAAAAGGGGGAAGCGATTGTCGTCTTGTCTTGTTATTTGTACTCCTTATACGTTTCCAGGGCCGTGAGGACCCCTTACCCACGGTCCGCCCTCCTTTTCCCTTCTGTCTGTTGTTGCGCGCACACATCGAAATGGGAGGGGCGGGGTCTACTAGAAACACTCCACTAGAATGTATGATCGCCCATTTTAAAGAGGGATATTCAGGAGATTATGGTATTAAAATGACAGCAGCCCGTTTGCAGATTTTGTGTACTAGGGAGTGGCCCGATCTAGACCCCATCTGGCCCCGAGAGGGAACGTTCAAAGTAGAGATTATTCAGTCAATACACCGTAGAGTGCGGATAGCGCACCCCGATCAGTACCCCTATATAGATTCCTGGTTAAGTATTTGTGAAGATCCGCCCCCCTGGGTGCAGCGCTGTTATGAGGAACAGTGCAGAATAATGTTAGCTAAAGCAGATTCTAGACAGAAAACGGAACAGCCTAGAATGAAAGAGCAGGATAAGAAAGCCAGAAAGAAGCCCATCCTGGCAGATCCTGATTCCCCAGAAATAATTCTCAGGCAGCCCCGAACCCCAGGTCCAGTAAGAGTAGCCCGGCGTCCTGCCCCAGAACCCCAGAGACGGCCAGAGCCGAGGCGGGACCCAACCCCTGATCCCCCTCCCGGAGGAGAAAAAGAGGAAGAATTAGCGGGAAAAGAAGAGGAGGACCTAAAAAGTGAGTCAGAAGTGGAGACCGAAGAAGGAGAAAGAGAGAATCCCCCAGATGAGGAGGAAAATGTACAAATAATTGAGAAAGCTAGCGTTAGCACTAGCACGCCAGTGAGAGAGAAACCCAAAGCAAAACCTGTTGAGAAAAAGAAAGTGACTCCTGCAAAGGCAACAACGATAACCCTTAGATCCCAAAAGACACCCATGGCAGCCAAACTGTTTCCCTTACGGCAAGTCCCGGGAGTGCCCGTAAAGAATGATAATGATGAAGTGGTAGCGGGACCCCTAACTTATGTGTATATCCCTTTCTCTACAACTGATTTATTAAATTGGAGGTCGCATTACGCCTCCTATACTAGTAAGCCCCAGGAGCTGACAGAATTAGTAACTAGTATTATGGAAACTCACCAACCCACTTGGCCAGATTGCCGTCAGCTCCTGACCACCCTATTCACGACAGAAGAGCGAGCAAGAATTAGAAAAGCAGCTATTGAATGGATGGCAGAGAACCCTGTAGCTCCGGCACAGGGGCAGAATATAATAGACCGTCGGGAAGCAGCTCAGAGAGAATTCCCGAATGAAGACCCCCAATGGGATCCAAATACAGATGAAGGATCCACAGCCCTAGCCCGTTTTCGCCAAGGCTTTTTACAAGGCCTGAAAAGGGGGGGCCAGAAAGCTATGAACCTTTCCAAAGTTGCAGGAGTTATCCAAGGGATAGATGAGAGCCCAGCAGATTTTTATGAGAGATTAACTGAAGCTTACAGAATGTATACTCCCTATGATCCCGAGGCACCAGGAAGTTTATGTATGGTGAATTCTGCTTTTGTAAACCAGTCTCAACCAGACATTAGACGCAAATTACAGAAGTTAGAAGGGTTTGCGGGCATGAATGCAACACAGTTATTGGAAGTCGCTCATAAAGTGTATGTGAATCGTGATACTGAAAGACAGAGAGAATGTGATAGAAAGATGAAGAAGAAAGCTGATTTTTTGGCTGCGGCCATAGTGGAACAGAAAAGGGGAGGTGTCCCTAGTCGAAGGAGCAGAGGAAGAGGGCGGGGTCAAGGCGGAGGCCGGACCCAGAGACTAGGCGTGAACCAATGCGCCTATTGCAGAGAGGAAGGACATTGGAGAGATACGTGCCCGCAACTCGAAGACGCCCAGCATGATGACGACAGCAGCCATCAGTGGCGAGAAGAAAGACGAAGCTATCCCCGAAGCCGAGGAGGAGCCAATCGAGAACAATTCCAGCGAGAGAGAGGAGGAGCCATTCAAGCATTGGCCACACCAGCCCATGATGAGAATGACGTGGATTAGGACAGACCGGGCTCCAAGTTTGCTTTAGGTCTCCAGGAGCCTATGGTCGGAATACAAATAGGAGACCAAATTATGGACTTTATGGTTGATACTGGAGCACAACATTCAGTAATAGACAAAAAGATAGCCCCATTCACTACAAAAGCAGTCACCATTATAGGAGCAACTGGTGCCAAAGCTACAAAGTCTTTTCTTCAGAATCGTATATGCAGTCTAGGAGGACAGCAAATAACTCATCAATTCCTTTATATGCCCGAATGTCCAGTGCCACTACTGGGACGAGATATGTTAGCCAAACTTCAAGCACAGATATCTTTCTCTGAACAAGGAGAAATGCAAATGACAGTAAATCCCCAAGCCAAACCAGCAGGAGTAATGCTGCTGACAGTTCCCCGAGAAGAAGAATGGAGGTATTACATCGATGACTCTATCCAAGACACCTATTTTGAACAAACTTTGAAGAACATTCATGCACCACCTGGAGTGTGGGCAGAAGGCAGTCCCCCAGGCCTAGCCAAGCACATAGCTCCAGTGATTGTAACCCTCAAGCCTAGTGCTACACCAGTGCACGTCAAACAGTACCCTCTCCCAAGAGCTGCAATTGAAGGCATTCATCGCCACCTACAAAGATTGCTCGAGTATGGCCTACTAAAAGTATGTCAATCCCCATGGAACACTCCTCTTTTGCCAGTAAAGAAGCCTGGAACAGATGATTATCGCCCAGTACAAGACTTAAGGAGAGTAAATGATGCAGTTGAAACTATACATCCAGTTGTACCCAATCCTTACACTCTCCTAGGACTGATACCTGCTGAAGCTACCCATTTCACTGTACTGGATTTGAAAGATGCATTCTTTTGCATAAGGTTAGCCCCTGTAAGCCAAATATTGTTTGCATTCGAATGGCAGGACCCCATCTCTGGAAGAGGGGGCCAACTTACCTGGACAAGATTACCCCAAGGATTCAAGAATTCGCCTACCATCTTTAGTGCCGCACTGAATCAAGACCTTTCAAGCTATCCAGTAGCCCCGGGGAAGAGAGTGCTTCTCCAATACGTGGATGATCTATTGATAGCTGCCATATCAGAAAGTGAATGTATACTAGCCACCAAAGATCTCTTGCAATTACTAGATGAAGCTGGATACAAAGTTTCCAGAGCCAAAGCACAGCTATGCCAAAAAGAAGTGAAATACTTGGGTTTTCGCATTACCCAAGGAAGCCGAAGATTAGGCAGAGAAAGAAAAGAAGCAGTATGTAGAATTCCAACTCCAACAACCAGAAAGCAAGTCAGAGCCTTTCTGGGAGCGGCAGGATATTGTCGAATCTGGATACCTAACTTTGCCCAAATTGCCAAACCACTGTATGAAGCCACAAAAGGAGAAGAGAAGTCGCCACTGGAGTGGGGACTTGAGCAGGATACAGCCTTTCAGAAGTTAAAAGAAGAATTGATGTCATCACCAGCACTTGGACTACCAGATGTCCACAAGCCTTTCCACTTGTTTGTACATGAAGCACAGGGAAATGCCTTAGGCATGTTGACTCAGAAATTGGGAAATTGGGAGCGACCTGTAGCATACCTATCGAAACAATTGGACCCTGTGGCCAAAGGATGGCCACCATGCCTGAGAGCAGTTGCAGCTACAGCGCTATTAGTGAGTGAAGCAGACAAGCTCACACTAGGACAGAACATACGAGTCACTGTGCCACATGCAGTCCTTGCCCTTATGGAACAAAAAGCAAATTATTGGCTCACCAATTCTCGAATGCTGAAGTACCAGAGCATGTTATGTGAGAACCCACAGATACAACTTGAAGTGAGTCATGCCTTGAACCCAGCTACCTTGATACCCATCAGTGAAGAACTCCCAGAACATGACTGTATTGAAGTCATGGAAACTGTGTTCTCCAGTCGACCCGACTTGACAGATGTGCCCATAGACAATCCTGACCAAATCTATTATGTTGATGGGAGCAGTCTCATCCTCGATGGACGACGCTGTGCCGGATATGCAGTCGTCACTCAACACGAAGTAGTCGAATCATCAGCTCTAGCCTCAGGCACATCAGCCCAAAAAGCCGAATTGATAGCACTCACCAGAGCATTGTTAGGAGAAAAACTTGTGCTAAATGTATATACAGATTCCAAATATGCCTTCACCACTCTGCATGCCCATGGAGCTCTCTATAAAGAACGAGGGCTCATCACATCCGGAGGAAAATCAGTCAAGTATGGTCCCGAGATATTGATGTTACTTGATGCAGTTTGGGCCCCAACACGTGTAGCTGTCATGCATTGCAGAGGACATCAAGCTGGAAAAGGAGAAGTTGCCCGAGGAAATAGATTTGCAGATGCCTCAGCACGACAAGCAGCTATGACAGGACAGATTGCCCCACAAGCTATGCCAATGCAAGCAGCATTGTTTCCAGTACCTTTGAATTTATGGACACCACGATATACCACCAAAGAATTGGATTACTACTGTAACAAAGAAGATGGAGTACTGAAAGATGGATGGATTGAGCTGCCACCAGAAGAGGGCAGTCAACCCCCTGGACGAATAGTAATTCCTGAACTGTTAGGACCATCTTTTGTCAAAGCTTTCCACGAAGCCACCCACTATGGGAAGAGTGCTATGGAAAAAGCACTCAGACCACATTTCTACATCCCTCTGATGACAACCATATCAGCCTCAGTAGCACGTCAATGTCTAACCTGTGCCAAAAATAATGCCAAGCAAGGCCTTATAACGGCACCCCGAGTTCAGTCAGGAGGTGTAACTCCCATGCACAACCTCCAAGTTGATTTTACCGAAATGCCAAGAGCCAATGGATACCATTACCTATTAGTGTTAGTTTGTACTTTCTCTGGGTGGGTAGAAGCCTTCCCAACCAGAACTGAGAAAGCTCGAGAAGTCACCAAAGTTTTAATGAGAGAGATTGTCCCTAGGTTTGGAATCCCAGCAGTAATAGGGTCAGACAATGGACCTTCGTTTGTCTCCCAGGTTACTCAACAGTTAGCAAAAGCTTTGCAGATACAATGGAAACTCCACACTGCATACAGACCCCAGAGTTCAGGGAAAGTTGAGCGAATGAATCGTACCCTAAAAGCCCAAATGTCTAAGCTTTGCCAAGAGACACACTTGAAGTGGCCCCAAGTGCTCCCAATAGCTTTACTCAGAATACGCTCAGCTCCTGTAAAGTCAACAGGATTTTCCCCTTTTGAAGTTTTGTATGGTAAACCCCCACCAATAGTGCAGGGAATCAAAGGAAGTCTAGCCCAAATTGGTTCAGAAATAACCAGACAAGAACTTCTAGCTCTTAGTTTTGTTCTGCAGACTCTCCATACGTGGATCCAAGACCAGTTGCCTATCAACTTGACGGAACCCTTGCATCCCTACCAGCCTGGTACTTCGGTGTGGATCAAAGATTGGAAGAAGACACCGTTGGAACCCCATTGGAAGGGACCGTACACCGTCATCCTGTCTACCCCAACTGCAGTAAAGGTAGCCGAGATCGACGCCTGGATCCACCACAGCAGAGTCAAGCCCGCCGCTGATCCTGAACCTGAGCAGTGGACAGCAGAACAGCATCTTGATGCACCCTTGCGAGTTACTTTGAGACGGCAACCAGCAGCTTAGACACTTCATCATAAGTGCTTTGCAGCAGCCAAGTCTTTCGAAGAGGATTGCTGTTTTCCATGCAGCAACAGCTTTGTTTCAACGAACCCAATTTGTGTGTGATTTGACACACTACTGTGAGACTACATTGACTAAGCCAGACTTCACAGGCCAACTGAAATTGCTAAAAAGTTGGTCAATGTGTACTGGACAACCTGAGGATCTTCAATCAACACTCAGCACCCGTTAAATTGCTTCATTAGCAAACGGGACGAAGAATAAAAGACCGTCGTGATCAAGATCAGCAAGCTGAGGATTCAGAAGAACTCCAATCAACATCGACATGTATCTTTACTTTTGCTTTGCTTTGGTTGCCTTCTTTGGAGGTTTTGAACAGACTCATGCTTTACCTCCATGCACTGCCTGCATTACTTCTACTAGAATTGGACTGAAAGTAACTCAGACTTTGCTTTATCATTCTTACTATACCTGCAAGGGGACAGTAACTCGGTGTATCTATAACACCACTGAACTAAATGTTTGCACTCATGGAAAAATTAAAACATGCTATAATCCGCATCAGAATCCATCCTATTACACAATGGAAATAAGATGGAAGGATGCAGATGGACCTATATTAGCTGCAACGCCACCACTTAAGGACATTACTAAACCTGCTGTTTTGAATTTTGATGCATGCAATGCTATTAATAGAGATAGTTATTCCACCTGTGGTACATGGGAGAAAGGGTATCGAAATGACCATAAGTATATGTGTCCAGAAGGTGCCACGGGATGGAGAAAGTGTACAGGTAAAAAGGAACCAGGCTATAGTACTGCCCCAGCAGCAGACTACTATTGCCCGTATTGGGGATGTGTTTTTTATGCTACCTGGAACACTGGTATAACTGATGAGAAAATAGATAAACGAATGGCTACTTTAACCAAGCCAACCACAAATGATAAATGTCAGAAAGATGCTTGTAACCCCTTACACTTACATATACACAATCCCCATGCATGGAAACAAGGATATAAGTTTGGTTTACGTATTGCTGGAGGAGCAATAGATCCAGGGACCATTGTGTATATCAGATTGAATACCCAAGCCCACAAGTCATCTAAATATCATATTCATAATACTTTTTATGAAGCCATGCATGTAAATAAGTTTGAGATCCCTCACCCCTCACAGAATTTATTTCTAGAATTAGCCGGAGCAGTAGTATCTAGTCTTAAGATCACAGATTGTTATTTCTGTGGCGGAACCCAAATGGGAGATCAGTGGCCATGGGAAGCCCAAGAATTAAATTATTCCATGATTTACAATCAGACTGAATTACACAAGACTACCAGTGAATGGGTGTTAGCGCACTCAATCGTTGGAAGTCTTTGCTATGCCAGAACCGGACCCCAGTTCACCCAGAAGGTAGGACAGCTGGTCTGTCTTAGCCAGAAGTACTATAATGCCACGACCAAAAAGACAGCATGGTGGTCAGGAATCAGACACCCTGAACCTCCTAACCCATTAGCCAGATTTCCTGAACTTGCTGGTTTATGGACTAACCTTGCCAAAGTCCAAGCCTGGCAAGCCCCACCTGGCCTATATTGGATCTGTGGAAACCGAGCGTATGCACAACTCCCGCCACACTGGGGAGGAGCATGTGTCTTAGGAACCATCAGACCTTCTTTCTTTCTTTTAAACACTGAACATGGAGAACAATTAGGATACCCTGTATACACTACCCACCGACACAAGAGAGCACTAAGACAGAAGAGAGAGGCCTTACAGATAGGCAAGTGGGAGAAATGGCAAGGTGATGATTGGCCACCAGAAAGAATCATTGAATATTATGGACCCGCCACTTGGAATGATGATGGTATGTATGGTTATCGTACCCCAATTTATATGATTAATCGTATTATTCGCTTACAAGCAGTAGTTGAAATAATAACTAACGAAACTAGTCATGCTCTTACGCTTTTAGCTAGACAAAGTACACAGATGCGCACTGCGATATATCAGAACCGCTTAGCACTTGATTATTTGTTAGCAGCTGAAGGAGGAGTATGTGGTAAACTGAATTTAACCAATTGCTGTTTGAAAATAGATGATAAAGGTCAAGTAGTTGAAGAAATTGCTAAAGATATGCAAAGACATGCTTATGTGCCAGTGCAGACGTGGCACTCATTGAAATTTCCTAATTGGTTTGCTAACCTCTTTTCATGGGTGGGAGGATTTAAGACTTTCATCGTATTGGTACTAATCCTTGTTGCTGTTATCTTCTTATTACCATGTTTAATCCCATGTTGTATGCGTTCCATTCATAACACTATTGATAGTACAGTAGAGCGGAAGACCGCAACAAAAATCATGGCTTTATATACAGCTAGTCCTGGTAGAAATCCTTTAATCAGGATGTGATTCTTCAGAAAGTGATTTAATTCTCACACCTTATTAAGTAATAGGGTGAAATTAATCAAAGGGGGGAATGTGGCAGGTGCAGGCCTGTGACCCACAGTGTCCGAACATAAGCAGGCCAGCATGGCTAGCTTGACCTGTAAATGAGGCCTGTGGAGAGGCATATAGGATTGCACATCCCCCAATATGCTGCTATTGTAAGATAGAACTCAGTAGAAGTATTGAATTAGCTTAGGTAAGCAGAACTGCAGTATTGAAAGATGGAAAAATACAGAAAAAACATGTTTTAAAAGTTACTGAAAAGAAAAAGTACATCTGCAAAGAAATAATTAGGAGTGCTGACAGATGAGTTGCAGAGCCCAGCTCCTCTGCACGTACAAATTGGTTCTATAACCTTGAGAGTGTGAAAGTAACAAGTTGATGAACTAACCATTGTAATTGGGACTAGAAGGGGGGTATGCAGGTGTCATGCCCACTGGAGGGACATAACTGGATAAACTTATCAGTACCGGGACCAATAGAAGAGGTACGGGAGGTTACCGGGACCAATGAAATGTTTTCCTATACCTAGAATGGAACAGAAGTCTATAAAAGTTGTTGTAATGCTTGAAAACTTTGCTCAGCCATTTTGAAATTGACTGGTTCGAGACTTGTGCACAAATAAATGATTTGGACCTTCTGAACAGACTCCTGGTATCATTGGTTTGTCTGCGCTTTGCTGCTACAATTTCACTAACCCTTGTTTAAATTGTGGCCAGTCTCTTCCTAGGACTAAATCAAATGGAAGCCTGGGAACCACTGCTAAAGGAATTTCCTTTTGTACTCCCAAGCCCTTGACCATTAGCTTGTATGTGGGGTATGATGAAGCAGCTCCATGAATGCATCTAATATAAACATTGCTTTCAGGGGTTCTAGGCTCAAATTTTTCTTGGGCCTCTATCCTCTTCCAAAGCCTTTTAGACAGCATACTCTGGTCTGCCCCAGAGTCTAACAGAGCATTCGTGGTAATTCCCTGCACATCAACCACCAAAAGGAAACCTTCTTCAGGCTGTTTTACCTATTAAACTAGTGTGAAACTGACATGCCTTTTCTAAATGGCCCCATTTTCCACATTGGTAACATTTTTTCTTACCCCACTTCTTAACCTGGATAGGTACAATATTATTTTCAGAAACATCATTCTTTATCATTTTCTTTTCTGATACAGCACAGCTTGCCCCAGCACCAACTTTCAGAGGGCCACCCATTCTATGGCAAGCCTGCATGGCTTCCATGAACCATTCTGATAACATGGTTGCCTTTCCTAGGTTTTGGCAATTTTGTTGTAATAGGAAAGTTTGCAAGTTTTTTGGCACAGCTAACATGAATTGTTCAAGCATTACAGTGTCCAAAATCATTTCCATATTCTTCCCTTCAGGATTTAACCATTTTAGAGCTAGTCCTCTGATCCTTTGACTCAGAGCTCTGGTGTTTCACCCTCTCTCAAGACGGTAGCCCTAAACATTCGCCTATATTCAGAAACAGTTAATCCTAGGCGATCCCTTATAGCAGCTTTAACATCTTTGTAATTTAAAGCTTGAGCTGCTGGAACGGCTCTATAGGCGGCAAGCGCCTCCCCAGTTAATGAGGTTGCCAGCCTTACTGCCCACCGGTTCTCTGGCCATGCTAGTGCCTGAGCTACCCTTTCAAAAGTTTCCAGAAAATCATCAACATTGTCCTCAGGTGTGAGTTTCCCAAGACAGAATGCCCCTATTCCCTGACAGAGTCCCACATTGTCCACCTGGGGAGTACCCGGTGTCACTGACGGTGTTGAATCAGCTCCTCCTTGGGTGCGTAGTGCAATTAATGCTTCAACAAGGTCAAGCACTGGCTTCTGCTGCTCCCTCAGGGCTGTGATTGTGGCGTCCTGAGCCTGCTGTGCGACCTCTTGTTGTTGGGCAAACTGAGCTGCCATCCAGCTGACCAGTTCCTTAGGATCCATTCTGTAGAACCCTGTAAGAAAACAAAAGAAGAAACACAAAGGGCGACACCCTACAAACAGGTGGTTTCTTTTTCTTTAAACTGCCCCTGTATCTAGACTTTTTATCCACCACTGGTCATGCCCAGGTACATTTTACCTTACACCAGTGATGAATCAGGCTCTCACAGGATCTTTTCCCTCATGGAACTGCTCCTGGACCAGCTTCTGTATTCTCCAAGGCGTTGTCAAGTTAAAAAAAGAACACTTTCCACCTTCTGGCTTGAAACTTTTCTTTCACTTTCAGCTGTAAATCCTTATAATTCCTGGTATCCTTAGTGTAAAAGCAATCCGAAAAACTACGCCACTGTAAAAGGGGGTGCTTGTTATGAAGGTACCATCACCTTGGCAAGTATGCAAATTAACTGTCTTGCAAAGGATTGTGGTTATTGAAGTCCATTCATACAAAGCTTGCCTTTTAAATAAATGAAGAAACTTGTAGTTGGTCAAGTGTAAGGCAAAATTAGAGTTTATTTATGGAGTGAATATCCCACACACAGATATACTTGGTAACACCATCCAGATAACTTCTCCAGGATTTAATCAACATAAACAAGGCAACTGAAAAGCTTATGTAAATAAGTATCAAAGTCCTTTATGGAAGAAGAAAGGCTTTCTTACAGCCACTGCTATCAAACTTTGTAGCAGTGCTGAGGTGGAAACAAACCAAAAAGGAAAAACTTCTTCATACAAAAAAAACAGCTCTCTTTATCCACACAGAAAATAACTTTTACATTCCACATGTGTTTGGCTTGTGCTCTGCTCTGCTCTAGCAACAGGTGACAATCCAAATGCAATCAACAGCTTGCTCTCAGCACACGGGCAAACTTCCCCAAAAGCTTTCTCTCTCTAAGAGAGCTTTCTGGGAAGTCAATAATTAGAATGTTTCCTTTTGATGTTTGCTCTTATTTGGAGGATTTTTCTAAACCAACAACCTACACAAGGAACAGTCCATACAAACATTCTCTTCATCAGACATTAAACCTTGCTCCTGGAATTGCATGGGTTCAATTTTACTGACTGACTCAGAGGGCTTTATTAACTGACCTCTATATGGAGAGAAATTGTTTTCCTGCTGTTTGCAATGCTCAGAGCTAGAGAAACATTTACAGTTCATACCTGAATCCAGGCTGGCATCAGGCTGATTCCTTTGGTATTCTGGCCAGTATGCAATAGAGCTTCTGTATCCTGTCCTCCAGTTGTTATCTCTGGACCTCAGGGCCTTTTCTCCATACGTCCTCCAAGAGATATTTGGGCTCCTTTTCTCCTTAGCTGCAGCAGTATTCCTTCTAGGTGCTGCTTGAGGGTCCCTGGCTGTGGATCGCCAGACCTCTGGCTTTCTCCAGTCCTCTGAAGGTTGTTTCCCCCAGGGATCTCTCCAGGCATACGTACTTCTCTGAGCTCCTCTCTTGGACTGTTTGCTTCCCTGTCCTTGTTCCTTCAGGTTCTGGTTGTTCCTGTTCCTCCTGCTCCCATCCTGGTTCTTCTTCCTGTTCTTCTTCTTCTTTCCTGAAGATTCCCTTCTAGTTTTAAAGGGCTTAGATTGCAACTCCTCCCTTGCATACTTCAGGTGTTGTGGATTAAGATCTCTCCTAGAAGGTGTTTGATTAGGGATGACATAATGGTTTCTCTGATTAGACTCATGTGTTTCCACTTTAGCTCCTCTAGGGGCTTTCTGCAAACTGGTGCATCCTGGAACATGTAGTCTTTTAGGGAAACAAGTTGTCTTATTTCTCTGACCTGCCAGCACAGGTCCCTTGATCAGAGTAAATTCCCCTCTTTTGTCCTTACTCCCTGGGCTTTCATAAGCTTCCTTATCACAACGTACAGGGTGACCTCAGAATCAGCCCTATATGTCTGGGGTTGCGGCCCACCCTCGCACCGTCTCATTAATGCCCCATTCCTCTCCCATCTAAGCCTCCCCATACAAACGAGCTGTTCTTAAAGGGAGGCATTAGCCGGGGCCAGCAGGGGAGTGAATAGCGGGGATGACCGTCCCCGCCATTTGCTGTACTGAAGACCCCCATAATGAATTACACGCATCTGTATTAATTGTGTGGTTTTGTTCTGGAATTAAGGACCTTTGTACTAAGCATTTTTCCCACAGAGCTGTGGGAATGCCTGTGCTGCATGCCCAGAAGGTGTCTATTTTATCCTTATTGTATAAAGGTAACATACATAACTATGAGAAACATGTTTACTAAGCTGGGCTAACGGTTAGCACACGCTATTTGTAACTAGTGTCATGGGGTAGATAGGGCAGAGCCTATGTAAATAGGAAACTCTGAGCAAAACAGAGCTAATGCTGTCAGATCAGATCTACACATGGCCCAAGGTTGCTATGAGCAACGTACACAAGCTGCTGCACGAGGTGTGAGGGAACGCCCGAACACTAGGCTAGCTCAGAACTCATTAGGAAATGAGGAGCAGCTGGGAAGGGGTGGAGCCCAAACAGACACCAGAGCCTACGCAGTTAAAAATCACTTACCAGGGAGTAGTGAGGGGAGACCACCAGGGAATTCAAGGACCGTTGCTGAGAGCAAGAGAGCACCGGGGAATTCAGGAACTGTTGCTGATAGAGAAAGACTACCAGGGAAGTACAGAGCTGTTGAATCCTCGAGGGACTGCTTTGGAAAGCAGTGCACAGCTGAACACTGTCCCAGGGAACCTTGCTACGGAGGGAGCTAAGGAGGTAGTCCGGGAACCAGGCTGAGGAAAGTCAAGTTGCCCAGTATCAGGTACCAAGAGGGAGAGGGTCCCTATCCTGAAGAGAGTTTTGTATCCAGAGAGAAGCTGAAAAGAAAACCTAGTAAAAGGCTTTCATATGTGCCCAGCTCTGCTCGGCTGAGAGACGCTGAAGAGAGAGTGCTGGAAGGTAGGCTTATTGATCCTAATAGGGGGAGAATTGAGTATAACGAATTGCCCTGCACTTACCAAGAATTGTGTGGCTCTTCTGAAGAGAAATACAGAGAATACGGTAGCTATCCATTCCCTTCTAATCAGGAGGAGGAGGGGAACTCCCGGAGCTATAGGGAGGATCTTTGCAACCATAACAGAGGTTTCAGTCCAAGAGAAACTTACTCCGGGGTTGAAGATATGCAATGTGAGTCTTACGAGGGACCTATTGATGACAGTTGCATGGACTGTACGTATACCCTGGCTGAGGGTGTCACTTCTTTGTGTTGAAGTACTGTAAAGTGTTTATAAAAGAAAACAAGAAGAAACGTGTTTGCTTTTGAAAGAGACTGTTTTCTTTTTCCCTTTTGCAAAGCTGGAGTTAAGCAAAGTTTTTGGTTCAAAATGTTTCTTTTTTTTTTTTTTTAAACTCTGTTTATTGAAAACCAAAGAGTACAGATCATGCGTAACAATATACAAATACAGCAATCCTGGTGATCTCTCAATCCAGGATTCCTAAAAAAAAAACAGTCATACAAATACAGCAAAAAAAAATTAACAATATTCCCCCTCTCCACCCCTTCCTCCCCCCACCATCCCCTACCAACCCCCCTCCCACCCCGCAGCCTTTCCCTTCGGCAACCAACCCCCCACAGTAAACATGCACATTAATTATAGCATTAGTATCCCATTTCTCCTATCTCTTCCCTCATCCATCCTCTAGGCCTTCTTAACCCAATTGAAGCACTTCATTCCGGACACGAGGCCTCAATATCTGAATATATGGCTCCCAAATTAGCAGGAATAAGGCCCAATGTCGAGCACTTCCTCTAGCCTCTCTCCTCTCCATAAGCATCAACTGGTGAAAGTTGTTACGCCATTCCCAATAAGAGGGACCCGTCGCTTCTCTCCACCTATGAAGTATCGGGCCTTTACCCACCAGACATGCCTTCCTGACTAAGAGGCGTTCCCATTTCCCTTTCGGGTGGAGTGGTCCAAGCTGATCTAATACCACAAGTGCTGCTGTCCAACGGATTCGCTGTAATACAATCCTACTCATAAAATCAGCTATCCTCTTCCAGTATAAACTAACTATTGGACACCCCCACCACATATGTCCTAAGTCCACCAAGGGGCAGGGACATTTCGGGCATCTGCCCAACTCAGTGAGATGGGATCGTAACGCCCGCCTTGGAGAGAAGTGTGCCCGTAGAATGCATTTAAACTGTACCTCCCGCCAACGAGCTCCCCCCACCAGTCTCGCAATCCCACTCAATGCCTGAAGTAGTGAACCAGGAGTTACCAACACATTCAACTCTTGGGCCCACAAAGCTTCCTCCACCCTGTAGTCAGGCAAACTACTATAGCCATCTAATCGTCTTTTCAACTGTGCAATTGTGGGCGGCGACTCCTCTCCCAGTGCAAAGAACTCTAATATCTGGGCCGATCTTTCCACCCGCAACGCATCTTGTGGGATGGAAGCCACATAGTGAGAGAGCTGCACGTAAGCGAAATAATGACGAATACTTAGTCCATATTCCATGCGCAAAGCCTCCCAAGACTTACACTGCCCCATTTGATCCACCACATGTCCAATGTTACATATGCCCTGTCTCCTCCAATATACAAACGCCGGCGTTTCTGATCCTGGTGTAAACCAATCATTCCCCTGTATGGGAAGCCAGCTTGAAACCCCTGATGGCTCACCCCAGAGCCTATTCAAATGTTGCCACACCCTCCGTACCGGGCAAACTAGTCCACTACTAATCACCCTACCAGGCAGAAGCCTACTTTCATGGTGCAACACTGCCAACAAGTTCTGCGGAGCCACAAAGGCCTCTTCCAGCGCTCTTGGCGTATATACCTCCATATTCCCTAGCCAGTCTCCAATATGCCGCGCCTGGCATGCCATGGCATAAGTCCGTAGGTCTGGGATTCCTATCCCTCCAGACTTCCATCTCCTTCTCAATCTATGTAGCAGGATACGAGCACGAGCCCCTTTCCAAAGGAAATTTCTAAACTCGCGGTCCATAGCACTTAAATCTCGCTTCAATAACCACACTGGGAGAGTCTGCAGCCAGTAAAGAACCCGAGGCAGAATCACCATCCCCAATGCCGCCGCCCTGCCCAATAGGCTAATGTTTCTTTAATTTAGTACCAGACGCATGGTCTTTGTGTTACTTTGTTTCAATGTGCTGAGAATCCAACCCTGGGAAGGGGAATAAAAAGTCCTGTCTTAAAGCCTTACCTCTTGACTACAACTACATTCTTTTGCTAGTGTGTGGAACTACAAGTACCAAGGGGCATTGCAACGCCTTTATAACACTCCACAGCTACTAAAGAACACGCCCCGCTGAATTAACCCATGCTTATGGCCTCTGGGGACCTTCACGGGTGACACTAGGTCCCACGTTATTCGATGCTAACCATTCGCCCAGCTTAGTAAACATGCCCCATGTGCCTTTATATAATAGGAACCCGGAATCAGCCACAGTAGTGTGCAAATTCAAACACACAAATTTATACAGAAACTCCGCCTCTGATCTTGCCCAAGCTATACCTCTGGGAATACCTACGTGCTCTTCATGTAAAAGCATGTGTGAACTTTAGCTGTGCATGCTTTTAATATACATATACTGCAGAGCAATTTTAGAAAATGACTTTTGCACATATAAAAGGGTTTTACCTTTACAAAATTATCTTCAGTATGGAAGAAAATATGTAGTCCCTTGGCCTTAGTGTTTTTATAAGTATACGATGACTATCATGTAAGTACTGCTGTGCCTTATTAGGCTGGTATAAATGCACTGTTTACACTGATATTTTTCTGAGCACAACTGTGTCCCATTGTTCTGACATAGCTCCTTGTGTTTCACTTCAATCAAGCTCACTGTTGATATGAATGATTTAATTGATTTTCTTAACTGAATGGATTGAATTGACTGTAATGTGTTTTCCCTTGTTTATATTAAATTTATGATATGTTTAGTTGTCCTTCCCTCTCCCCCCCCCCCCCCACACACCTTTTTTCATTTTCCTCTGCATGCACAAATAATAATATTCATAGAGAACTCATGGGAATTGAGTTTGGCTAACTCAGATAAACTTAGCAGGTGGTAAAAAAAAAAAAAAAGATAAGGGTGGCAATCAGTGACAATTGTGAGGATGTTTTTGTTATAGCAGTGGGGTACCTTTTCACTAAGAAATGGACTGAAGACCATCATCTTATTGAACAGTGGACACCAAACAGCTTTCAGATGATAATGACTTATGGCTACTAACTGCTTTGAGACCTTTAATCCAGCAGCTTAGATTTCACTGGGCCCCAGAACCTCATGTCTAGGAGGCTGACAGACTAACTTGTCAATTTTTTTCATACAAAAAAAGTGGAAATTGGGGGGGGGGGGGGTTACATATTTTTTCATGCAAAGCTCCTTTTATGAAAATCTTTGCTGTCTGGACACTTCGCAAATAGTAACATTTCACATCTCACTGACTATGCAGAAACTTTTATTTAAACACAAAGGGGCATGTTTACTAAAGTGCACTACCAGGGTAGTGCAGGGTTAGTGCTCAGTTTCAGAGTGGCCCTAAAAGGAATCATGGGATACCCACACTAAAACCCACAAGCTACCCTGGTAGCGCATATCGGGAGGGGACTGGCCAGGATATTGCATTCCCAGCACGTCAAGGCTAGCTCGGGCGTTAGAAGCCTGCACTAACCACATGAGAGGCCAGTAGTGTGGGTGCAGCTAACACCACCTCAGTGGGTGGCACCTATAGACCTGTTTGCCACATTAAAGCGCAGCTCATCTGTGCTAACTGCAAGGGGATGGATGTACACCCCCCTTATAGTTATTTAGATGCCTTACATGCCCCAAAATGAATAAGCTGTTCCAAGGCAAAATCATGCAAAGCAGTTTATTAATTATGAAAATTTTAAAACTGGAGTACATAAGAAGCAGTTACAGGCTCGTGTTTATGGAAAAGATAGCTATGCCTCAAGAAAGCGGAGTTATCTTTTTTGCCAGTTAAATTTCACTGAGATTCCATGTTGTTTATCCCAGGGATAAGCAGTGGATTTCTCTAGTCCTCTTTAATAGTGGTTTATGGACTTTTCCTCAGTTACACTAACAGCTTTTACTGCATCCTCCGCTAATGAAGTCCAGCGTTTGATTACGCGTTGAGTGAAAAAAATATATTTTTCCTATTTGTCTTAAATGGGCTACATTGTAGTTCATGGGAATGGGCTGCTCAGCCATGGATTTGTGCATCAGCCTCTATGACTGCAATATGAGCAAAAACAGTAGCGACTCATCCTGTCCCTGATGAGCTAGAGCTATGCTTACCGTATGCAATTGACTGCTTAGCTTCCTGTTTCAGGGCAGTGGGTTAGTAAGCTTCATGTTTTAGGATAGAGGGCTAGGAGATTTCCTGACACAGGGCTAAATGCATACGGTTATTAGTCAGTGAACCCACTGCACTTAGGGTAGCTAAAAATAACTTAATGCTAGAAGCAGCTAGCTTGAGACACGTGCAATAGGTGTGAACTCTCTTGTGAACAGTGTTGTTGTAAGCCTCAGATCGAAGAACTTGTTACTTGTGCCAGTCTCAAATGTTCGTATTTTTAAACCATCGCAGGAAAGCCTTACTAACAAGCTATTAAAAGCCGTGTAGTGGCTTGATGGTATGGACATTCATTTTGACATGCAGAGCTTTCTTCATTTAAATGGAATATGACCAGAACAAGACGAAAACACTCTAATACTGAAGTTAGTAAGATTTAACAGTTAACGAAAAGATTATCATGATCTTATAAAGCTCATACAGAAATCACATCTTTCGATAGCTCCATACGGGTCCAAATAGACTCCTAAGCTTTGAATCCAGTGCTGTACCTCTAGCACAGCCAGCTCCGCTGAATGTAAGAAATATCACAAGGCCATAACACATCTCTTGTAACAAAAATTCATCTTAAAATATCAACCATTAAAATCTCCGCACTCTCCTTCTAAAATGTTGCAGCAAGCTCGAATATATATACCCTAGCAAGGACTTCACACACGGCCATTTTAATAGCAGAATGTAATTTCTCAGCACTAGAAAGATGAAAGTGCAGGGTCTATGAATTATTACAAACCCACTCAATCTCTTCTGGCCATGCAGCGGTGCCTTGAACTGTAAAGGCATCTTTTTCTGGTGTTTAAGTTACCGTGGAAGATGAAATAGTCACACAGATGTACCGGCCAGAAGAAATTATAATTGCTAGCAGTGTGTCTTCTATAAATACCTCACAGAAAGATAGCTCATCTCCACTTTACCAATGAAAAATAGAAATGCATTTGATAAAATTTCTCAAATAGTTCTTAATTCATGCAATACAACGTGAAGATATTTCTGTTAGACATTCTGTGTTGTGTTAACAATAGCACCTTGCAGACTCTCTAGGATCCGTTTCACACCCAAAGAACTACACTATGATGCGTGGTAGACACATGGAAGAACATTGGTTGGACTATAACGCAAGTTTTGGAATATTTGGTTGTGATTTTAAGATGTCTTTCCCTCTCCTTCTCCTCAAAAAATAAGCATACGCTGTCGGTATTCAAAGATATGGCTGCTGCATAAAGATAAGAGAATAATTTCTCTGCTTACCTTTAAGTCCGATATTCCGCAGCCCTGTCCATTTAGATAAGATCACAATATGCTGTCTAAAACTTAAGCAGACAACTTATCCATTTAAAGTTAAAGCTGCTATTTAAACAGTCCCTCTAAATGGATAATTAATCTGGATAATGGCTGAATATTGCTATTATATGCATAAATATTGGCCCCATCCCCAGAACACCCCTAGCTCTTCCCAAATTTAATATAGTTGCATTCTGGCCATACATCGAGTTGCCCATTCAAAATGTATCTACTAGCTGGCATTGAATTGAAGAAAACTATTTAAAGGCTAACATAGGATGATGCCTGTATACAGCATGTATTTTTATTGCCGAGTCCAGACAGAAATGTTGGGCCTTGCAAATTGCTTTTCATAAAAGTCCTAGAGGGATAGAACCCGTGCTGTACAAGTCTTATATTACTGAGAAAAGGTTCCAATTTTGTGTCTAATCTGACTTTAAAATATTAAGAAGGCTTGCCTGGCATTCACATGTATAAACAGAGGCATTTGTGCATATAAATTCCATGGTAAAAGTGATTTAAAAAAACACTTACCATTTAGATCTGCAGCATGCATTGTCTGGAAGGAGGTGTGTTGTAGGCATGGTGTTGGCGGGGTGGCAAAATAAACGTATTTTCAGTTTTACAGTTGGAATGCATGTATATGTTTAAAAATTGTGGATGTTGGCATTTACTCCTGCACTGAGGCAGGCATAGGGTTGCCAACGTTTTGAAAGAGAAAAACCTGCCACCTGTGGTTAGTCATGCTCTGCTCATGCCCACCCCCACCCTGCCCTTTCCCCGCCCCCTGTCCCACCCCACCCCACCCCACCGTTGCCCCACTCTCGGTCCCCAAAAAATAAATGCAGAGGGCAATGTGCAAACAGAACAAGCAAGATTGCTACATATTCTTTAACAGAAATTCTATACATACAGAATACGCTGCATTGGTTGTACACACACACACACAATACAGACAGGACTTCATCAATAAATGAGCACAAAACGAAAAGAGAAATATATAGACAAAAATTAAACCAGAACCCCAAGAAGTCAGACTCCGCATGCACTGCAACATCAGATAAATAAGAGATGCAGTTCCTCACACTGTGTAAAATATAAAGGTAGCACAAAGTCCAATCACTAAAATTAAATAACATTTTTTCTACCTTTGTTGTCTGACCATTTTATTCTCTGATCATGCTGATCCCGATCTGAGGCTTCTGTTTTTCTGTTTCCTCTTAGCTATCTTTCTATGGTCTATAGTCCATCTGCAATTTCTTTTCTCTTCTTTTGTTTTCTTCACTTCCTTCCATCAGCCTATTTCCAGTCGCAATAACCCTCCCCAGTATCAGCTCCCTTTCCAGTCTTCCCCTCCCATTACCTTCCAATCTCAACCCCCTTGTGTTCCCAGGACTGTCAATGGCATCCATTCCCTTCCAGTCCCCCTCCTTCCCCACTGTCCAGTCCCTTCTAGTCCAAATACTATCCCAGGCATCAGCTCACTTCCACTCCCAGTGCCATCCCCATGTCAGCTTCCTTCCAGTCACCCTACCCTCTTCCCATCCCCCTTCTAGTGCCATCCCCACATGTCTGATCCCTTCCAGTCCCAGTGCCCCTCCCTTCCAGCCTCCCCCTCATTACCCAGACAATTACCAGTCCCATCCGAAGTGTCAGCTCCCTCCAGTCCCACCCCCAGGTGTCAGATCACTTCCAGTCCCCCTCCAGTTCCATCCCCAGGTGTCAGCTCCCTTCCTGCCACTTCCTTCCTCCCCCCTGCATCAGCTCCCTTCCAGCTCCCACATTCCCCTCATGTCAGCTTCCTTCCAGCCATCTCCTCTTTCAACTGCCTTCCTGCATCCACCCCCCCCCCACCCATGTCAGTCCCTTCCAGCCACCTCATTCCCCCCTCTTTCAGTTGTCTTCCAGCCATCTCCTCCCCCCCTCTTTCAGTTGCTTTCCTGCCTCCACCTTCGCCCGTGTCAGTCCTTTCTTGCCACCTCCTTCCCTTTGCAGCTGCGGCTCCTGCTTTTTACAGAGCGGCAGCTGCAATAACGCTAATTTAAAAATAAAAGGAGACCAGTGCGGAGCCCTCCAGCCCTACGGAACCCTTGCTGCAGCGTCGCACATTGAAAAGGAAGTGATATTACAGGTGGCGGGGTGCTGCAACAAGGGTTCCATCTTGCCGGAGGGCTCCGCACCAGTTTCCCTTTGTTTTTAAATTAGGATTATTGCAGCCGCTTCTCTGCAAGAAGCAGGAACCACAGCTGCAAGGGGAAGGAGGTGGCAGGAAGGGACTGACAGCGGAGGAGAAGGTGAAGCTGCGCTGGGAGGGACAAGGACCCCAGATGAAAAACTGTTTTTCTGCTCTGGCCGCTCCCAGTCTCATGGCCAGAGCAAAAAAATGGCTTTTCAATGGACGGTCTTCGATCTCTGCTGGCAGCCAGCCTGGCCACGTAAAAACCAGCCAGTTGGCAACCCTAGGGAGGCACAAGTGGCAACTAAAAGCCCGTTTGGACCTGGGGTTTGAACCAATATTTGAAGGGGTAACTGTGATGACCTCTCTAGTGTTGACAACCTCAAATTTTCATTAAAAAAAAGATTTGTTACTCAGCATCTTGACTGGCTCTACCTAATTGTTGGTCAATTTGATGAGATCCGTCATTGTACATGTAAATAGCAGCACTTGAATTTGTAAGTGGAAAAAACATTGCTTAAACATATAGGTGCCAGCCAGCACTTACTGCTGTAGAATGATCTTATTTTCAATATGAATCTTTGTAAAGTATCTGCTTCAGTTGTATAGGCCGCAAATACATTTGTATTTCTCATTACCTTATAGCTATTTAGTAAAAGGCTTCACACTGAAGGAGCCTTTTATAAAACACATTGCTAATTGTAACTCTCCCGACTTGGACAACCCTTTTTTGATCTCGATGTCCTATGCAAAATCTAGCTATATATATAAACAATCAGGTCAATATTCAAACTCCATGATTAATGTTTTTTTAAGCATCAGCCGTGGCATTTAAAATTGAAACTGGCTATTCAATGCCACAATCTGTATATCCTCCAGCAGGCCTTGACAAATTTTGTGCAGATTTAGGAGCCAGACCAAAATCTTAGGAGCCAGTGCTCATAACCACCTCATGCCTATCCCCCCCCCCCCCCCCACTCCCAGTTCTCCCACACTGGTCTCATGTTCTCAAGTTTTGTGAGACCAATGCCAGAGTTCCTACACCATGTGTCATGTTTAGATAAGAAGAGCTATAGCCTCAGATAGTAAGTGTCTGTGTGAGCATGTGGTGCAACGGTGGTGCACCAGTCTGTGCATGGTATGAGATGGTGGGTACCTTTGTGTGGGTGGTGTGCAGGGCTGCGATGTTTGTGTGTGTGTGTGTGCTACACCGCTGAAGAGCTTCTGTGTGTAAGGTGCAGAGGGAAGGCTCCTATGTGTGCATGTGGATGTAGTGTGGATCTGGGGTATGTGTCTGTCCTATGGAGGGGGGGGGTTCATATTTGTGTTCTTGGGGAAGGGGAATGCACCTTTCATTAAATAGGCATTATGCGCTTTTGTCCCCGCGCATTCATCCCTTTAACCTTGCATTCCTCCTCCTTCCCCCTCAAACCCTTCTCCATTCTCTGTTCCCCTTTCAGACTCTTCACCTTCCCCCTCCCCCCTCCCCCCTAGCACTTCCCTCCCCTACCCCACTGCCCTCCATGTTTCCAATTCTCCATCCTCTTTTTTATTTAGTTACTGTCCCTCCATCTAACTGTATGTTTTTTAAATTGCAGGTCCCGACCAACTCTTCTCATCTGCCCATAGGAGATGGGATCTCTATGGGAAGCCTACTACCTTCTAGAAAGTGATAGCAGCCCTCCCCGCCTGTTCTGCCCACTGGGATCCCATTTCCTTGTGGGCAGAAGTGTTGAAGGCCGTGATCACAGCCCAGATGCAAGCTGTTTCCCCATGAGGATCCCATCTCCCTCAGGCAGCTTACATCTGGGCAGCAATCATGGCCTTCAATACTTCTGCCTGCGAGGAAATGGGATCCCTTTGGGCAATCAGAGCCAATCCCAGCCTTTGGCAGCACTTTCAAGCCCCAGGCACAGGGTCTGATATTTTAGTCGCCATGGCGACCTGGCATCTTAGGTTTGTCAAGCCCTGTCCTTCAGTGCTGAATATCTGGTTTCTGCACCAATCACTGTTGCTATCCAGATAGTAGCGATATTCAGCTGCTATCCAGATGGCAAAACTTTATAAAATTCAGACAGCCTTCTTCGTGATCTATGTGGCCACTTATCTGAACTGCCCTCACGCTGCCCGCAGATCTCCCCAGCACTGCCGCAGTTAGAAGGGAGGAGTCAGCTGAACTATCTGGTTAGTGCCTCTGAATATTCCTGAATATCCTCCTTTGAATACCACGCCCAATATAAGCAGGTTGAGATTTCATTGCTTCTTTCATCCAGCCCGACACATTGTTCAGTTTAGTCAGTACATATAAGAGCCTGTTTACTAAAGTACAGTAAGGTTTTGCAGATACCAGTTGTGAAAGTAATGTACATATTAAAGGATAAAGAAAGACAATTTAAGTTGATAAAAGCAGTAAAGAGGCTTTTGAAGAGAGATTGTGTAAGGTGGGATGGAATAGTACAATTAGTAAAACAATAAATTAATAATAAAAGAACTTTCAACTATAAAACTGCAAAGCATTAAACTTAAAAGCAACATCAGGAAATACTTTTTTTTAAGGGATGGTAGATGCTTGGAATGCACTCCCAATGGAGGTGGTGAGGGCAAATACAGTGAGGACCTGATTCTAACATGAATGTGTCGACCCTCTGTGCGCCTGATCGGAACCGGACGCACAGAGGGAGCCAAGATTCTGATCCTGGGGGGCATGTCTAGACCCGCGGGATCAGAATCACTACCAGGCCTATACATGCAGGCCAGGACCCCGATTCAGTCCAACCTGCACGTACAGGCCTTGCCCGGGTAGCTCAGTCAGGGCTGTTCAATAGAGTTGTGACGCCATGGAATCTGGTTCCCATGGCACTGCGGCTCCATTGAAAAGCTGTGATCCCCGGCCACCGGCTGCAAAGGTTCTTTCCCCACAGCCTGACCGCCGATCTGGCCTCCTAAGGCCAGGGTCGGGCTGCGGGGAATGTCATCTGCCCCCCCTCCGCCCTTTCCATGCCCCGGACCTGCCATTCCCCGCAGACCAGTGGAACTTATTCCACTTCTGAAGTGGAATAAGTTCCCCATTCAAGCCGCTGGCCCCGGACATACAGGGCCGACATTAGAATTGGCCCTGTATGTCCAGGGCCAATGACCACCCACTGCCCGCCCTAACGCCACCCCCAATCCACTCCTTTCCCACCCCCATCTACCTTCCCTGTACAATGCGCGGGGAAGGCAGACGGGATTAGGAAAGGGCCTGAATAGTGGGGTTGGACGTCATCCCCGCTATTCATGCCTCGGAATGACCCACTAAGTGAATTCAAAATGGCATGATGGCAAGATGATGAAATCAAAGCAAACTTAAATACTGTATCTCTTATACTTCAATAATAGAAGGGGACTGACATGCATGGAGCAGCAGTTACAACCACTCTAGCCACCTTACTGGGCAGACTAGATGGATCAAAGTAGTCTTTATCTGCCAACATATACTATGCTACTTTGTTACTAAGATCTGGTTCTGCATGGCCAAAAAGTGAAAAGCAGAAGTAAGAAGTAACATGGAGTGATATGAAAGTCCCCTGTGCATTTATGGTGGGCGTCATCAACAGCATAGATGTGCTTGCACAATGGCCATGAATGCATCTGGTGCAGTCATGTGAAAAGGAAAAATTTTATGTTTACATTTGGAAATATAATATGAATGTACAAGGGGGGGGATGATAGATTGCAGCATTTTATCTAATTGTATATGCTAATGGTTAATTGTTAAATATACAGTGGTGTGCAAAAGCCTGGAATCACTTGTAAATTTGACGTTTTTTCAAATTTGTGACCTTATATCTTAATTTCTTTTTCCGCCCAGTGGCTTTTTCTGTGTATCTCATGAGAAGTGATAGATTTGGCTATTAGGGCCAATTTTTAGTATTGGTTTGGGCCTTATTTTCTGAGTTTGTTCCCCATAGTTGTCCTGTTGATAGATTTTCTGTGAAAATCGTGCAATGTACATCGTTGGCCAACAATATATTATTGTAAGTATCCTTTAAAATATTATGGATGCATGCCAGGTTTCCTTCAAATTAATGTATGTGGCCTTGAAAAAGGCTGTTTTTATGTGTCAGTGACGGCTCAATATTTGATAGGCCATCCTTTGTTCTTGATCACCTGACTGCACCTTGTCGGCATTGAATAAACCAGTCTGACAAGGTGATCGTTGGTGACAACGTGGTTGCAAGCTGCAATGAGTGACTCAATCAGCTCACACTTTGATGTCGGATGCCTCTTGGATATTTCCAAGGCCACCTTGTGCCACAGGTTCTCGATTGGATTCAGATCTGGAGACTGGGCAGGCCAGTTCATTGACTTGATGTTGTTCCACTACTTCCAGCTGATCACCTGTCTGGAGCGATGGCAGGGTGTATTGTCATCTTGGAACAGAAACTGGCCAGGAAACAGCTGGTGTGTTGACGGCACCATGCACTTTTGCAGTATGGTGATGTACTTGGCCCTGTTGACCATTCCATCGGCGATGTGAAGACGTGCAACGCTACTGGCAGCCATGCAGCCCCAGACCATGGCCTTCAAAGGATGCTTCACAGTGAGGTTGAGACACTCAGGCTTGAATTCCTCTCCAGGAAATCTCCTCAAATAGGTGTGGGCCTGGTAACCAAACAGGCAGAAGGTGCTTTCATTGCTGAATAGCACCTTTTCCCACATTTCAGTCGACCAGGTTGAGTTCTTTCTTGCCCACACGATCCGGTTGCGCCTTTGTATGCCAGTCATCAATGGCTTATTTCGTGCTTTGCAGCCCCGGAGACCAAACTGCAGGCACCGGCAACGAACTGTTGATGAGATGACACTGACCTCACTCTTATCTGACCACTCTCGAAGTAGCTGAGGAGAGGTCAACTTGCAATTAGTCAGTGAAATGCATTGTAGTGCGTGGTCCTGGCGTAATGTTGATGCATGTGTACGACCTGAACAAGGCTTGTCCACCACTGAACCATTTTCTTTCTTCTTCTGTACAATCTTAACAACAACAGCGCTCTGACTGCAGCCAACCTTTCTGGCTATCTGACGGCTTGAAAATCCTTCCTCGCTCATAATGGACACACGAACATGCTCCTCCAACATCAGGGTCTGAGTCATCTTCATGGTCGATCCAGAAAGCGTATGAAATTCGAAAATTCTGCATGTTTTTATAGCTGCACTGTTGGCTAGATATCTGCATTGTGATTGGTTAGTGAAACCAGCCTCCTGATTGGTCAGAAATAACGTGTGCATATTGGATAATCTCGATCCAGTTTTGACGCAGGATCCACAAAAATCGCAGTAGCTATCTCCCAGTGTCTGTAAAGTATTTAAATTGGAAGCAAGGAGTGCAAAAAGTCAACTGTAATAGCCAAATGTATCCCTTTTAACGTGGTAGAAAGATGAATATGCTGGGCTAACCCAAAATTATTTTAAAAAACGTTAGAAAGTACAAAAAACGCAAAACTCACAGGTGATTCCAGACTTTTGCATGCCACTGTATATTCAGAAGAAGTTTGCTCTGTATTTTTAACAGAGAACTTCATGCTATGTTCCTTCAGTGCTGTCATTATAAAACTAACTGACTCAATGATCCTATCTAAATTTTTGTGTGATGGGGGAGTTACTAGGCTGTGATAAAATACCATATTTTACAACAACTTAGTGGGAGTGTCCTTTGGTAACACAGCACTGCAGGTTTGTAACTCGCACAATAAATGAACAACTTTTGCAAGCTGTGCTATTGTGCTCCATCTGGAACATCGAGGCAATAATGCATAACCCAATGCTTCCAGGGAGTCTTTCTTAATGGACCAGTACAAGATTTAAAAAACAGTATGATCCAGTAGATCCCCTCCCCTCCCCTTAAAAGCAAAACCATTCCCCCAAACTTACACACACACCCTGAAGACAAATTGGAAGGCCCTCTAACCTCTGGGTCTCAATTTTTACCTTTTCCCAATACCTATTCGTCACCCCAAGCCTACCTGAAAGCTTGCCTTGTGGCCTAGGAAATATGTGTAGGAGTAATCCCTTCTCGCTCCTGCCTGTGCCAGCATCAGATTTAACATGGCAGCCATGACCCTTAGTGGTAGTCTCATGTAGGGTTTCCAACTGGCTCCAGATGCGCACAACAAGTTTGATACAGTCCTGGGTTCACCCCATTACATGCAGGGATCTGTAGTTTTAATTTCTCTATTGCACACCACAAGAAAAGCAAGACTAAAAGTCCCTTCATACTAGGGTTACCAACTTTTTCACCGAGAAAAACCCGACACCTGTGGCTCGCCATGCTCCACCCATTGTCCGCCCCTAGTCCCACCCCTGCTCCGCCCCCAGCCCCACCCACAAAAATTACCGAGGATACGTGTAGGCTAACTTCCTTGGTCAGATAATAATTAAACTGGGAACCCCAAAATCCAAACATGAAATGTACAACACTGGAGAAATAAAACTATAAAGTAATTTCCTCTTGCACTAAACAAAAACGCAAAGATGTTATCAATACACACTTCCCAGACCAAACATATTCCAGCTATTAAATTCAAATAAAAAGTATTTTTCTACCTTCTGTTTGGGCATTTTATTTTTCAGTTGCAATTGCTCCAGTCACTTTCTTCTGGTTTCTTCGTGTCTTCTGCTAGCTATCCATTTGTCCTTTCTTCTCTTTTAGATGTTTTCCATTCTCTCTCTATTTCTGCTTTAACATACTGATTGTTTCCCTTTTGCTCTTTCCCCCAATTCTTTCCTTATTCCTTTATCATCCATTTAAATTTCACCCTTCCATTCTCAAGCCCCTCACTCTCCCAATACCCAGCCCATCATAGACTTTTCTTCCACACAAAATATTTTTCCCCTCTCCACTCATTCCCCATCTATTCTAGTCCTCCCCCAAAATCAGTTCCCTTATAGTTCTAGACCCACCCAGCATCCACTCTCTTCTAGTCCCATTCTCCCATGCCCCACATCAGCCCATTTCCAGTCCTATTCCAGCTCTTCATAAGCCCATTTCCAGTGCTAGCCTTCACATCACAGGCCATTTCCAGTCCTAGCCCCCCCCCCCCATCACATCCCATTTTCAGTCCGAGTCCCCCCGCACCATCACAGCCCATTTGCAGTCCTACCCCCCCCCCCCACCATCACAGTCCATTTGCAGTCCTAGCTCCCCTAATCACAGCCTATTTCCAGTCCAAGTTCCCCTTCCCTCCACCATACCCCATTTCCAGTCCAAGTTTCCCCCTCCCCATAGCCATTTTCCAGTCCAGGTCCCCCTCCCCATCACAACCCATTTCCTTTCACTGTCCCCCCCCCCCCCCCACATAGCCCTTTTACAGTCCAGGTCCCCCTACCCATCACAGCCCATTTCTTTCCAGTCCAATGCCCCCCCATAGCCCTTTTCCAGTCCAGGTCCCCCCCCTTCACAACCCATTTCCAGTCCAAGTCCCCCTAATCACAGCCTATTTCCAGTCCAAGTTCCCCCTCCCTCCACCATAGCCCATTTCCAGTCCAAGGTTCCCCCTCCCCCGAGCCCTTTTCCAGTCCAGGTCCCCCTCCCCATCACAAACCATTTCCAGTCCTTGTCCCACCCCCTAGACCTTTTCCATTCCAGGTCCCCCTCCCCATCAAAACCCATTTCCAGTCCATGTCCCCCCCCCCCACATAGCCCTTTTACAGTCCAGGTCCCCTCCCATCACAGCCCATTTCTTTCCAGTCCAAGTCCCCCCCCCCCCATAGCCCTTTTCCGGTCCAGGTCCCCCCCCCCCATCACAACCCATTTCCAGTCAAATTCCCCCCTCCTAGCCCTTTTCCAGTCAGGGCCCCCTTCCGCCAACACAGCCCAGGCAGTACTTGGCCTCCCCCCCCCCCAAAACCGCGGCTGTCTGAGGCTTTAGAGGGAGCCGGGGAAGCCCGCGCGAGGCCCCGACTCCCTCTGAACAGCCGCCAGCGTGAAGAGCCTTTTCCTTCACGCTGGCGGCTGTTCCTGTGAAGCCGTGAATGCTGGGAAAGGTTAAAGGGCATTACTTTTAACCTTTTCCACCAATCGCGGCTTCACAGGAACAGCCGCCAGCGTGAAGGTAAAGGCTCTTCACGCTGGAGGCTGTTCAGAGGGAACCAGGGCCTCGCGCGGGCTTCCCCGGCTCCCTCTGAAACCCTCCGGGTTGGGAGAAAAGCCGTTTTTTTTGCTCTGGCCGCTCCCTATCTTGCGGCCAGAGCAAAAGAAACGGCTTTTCAAGGGCCGGTTTTGCCTCTGCGCCGGCAGCCGGCCTAGCCATTGAAAAACCGGCCAGGCCGGCTGAAAACCGGCCAGTTGGCAACCCTACTTCATACAATAGGGTAAACTCAGCACTGGATCAAGCCTGTTGGGTGCATCTGGAGCCCGTTGGCAACCCTAGTTTCACGGTACTACTGCTAGGGGTCAAGTTTCCATATAAGGAGTGACCTATGGGGGGGGAGGTGAAAATTGGAGATCTAATGGGTGGATGTCTTTGGGAGAGACCTTCCAATTTGTCTTTAGGGGTGGTGGGTCTGTCAGGGGAATAAGGTCAGGGGCAGAAACTTTGTTTTTGAAAAGTGAGGGGAGCCCCCAGCTGTGCTTTTTTGTCATAGCTCCCCCTTTAAGATGGCTCCCAGGAGCATCAGGCCACATGTTAGCAACCCAATGCTCCCAGGCAAAAAAATAATGCGTGCTTTGAGCTGGCATTATATTTCATGGAATAATGCAGGTTGTGAAGTTCAGCACAAGCAGTGTTATTTGATTTACATACCAATGAGGTGTTTTGCATGCATTTGTATATTTTACATCTCATTATGATGCAACATGCATTGTGTTAAACTAACTTGTGTATTGGTGAAATATTTCATAAATTTGCTGTTTAATATGTGTTAAGGGACAAACCTCATGCTTATTCCCATGGAGGCCTATTCTCATCAGGGCACGTCCGGCCTATCTGAATATCCAGAATATGGACAGACTGGATTTGCACCCGATTCTGATCCCGCAGTGGCTGTATGTCCCCGCGGGTTCAGAATTGTGTGCAACTAACCTGGATGGGCAGTCCATGCCCTGATTCTGTGAAACTGGATATTTTGCTGATTCCTCGGATAGCTCAGCCTGGGCTCCTGCATGGAGCCATGGTACAGTGACATCCCGCTGCCATGGCACCACAGCTCCATGTAGGAGCCCAAATCACCCACACTGCCATCAAACCCATGTTCCCCACGCCTGACCCCCGATTGGGCCTTCTGGGGCTGGGATCAGGCTATAGGGAACCCCCTGCCCCGCTCACCTCCTCTGCTTGTCTCAGCATGGCTGTCCCCCTCCATTGGGGGGGACTTATTCTACTTCGAGGTGGAATATGTCCACCGTCCAGGTCCCCCAGCCCATATGTACAGGATCGTCAACAGAATAGGGCCTGTATGCCTGGGTTGAGGGTCATGCCTCCGGCCCGCCCCCTCCTGCTCTCATACAGAGCTCCCCGCACATCTTGGCAGTACATGCAGGAACATCTGTACTCCAAATTGGGTCTAGGGGAATGGCAGGGGCTGGATGTCCATGTCAGAAGTCCAGCCCCCCCTATTCGGGATCAGAATGATCCCCTTAGTTTATGTTATTAACTACCTGCCTTAGAGTCCAAATTTAACATGTGCTAACCGCAAAATTTCTGTGTTAACCACTGGGGGCATTCCAAGCATTTTACCATTCAGTTAACACAGAGAAAATTGACTGAATGGTAGATAACATGATGTAGTTAGCCTCACCTCTTCAGGTGGCCTTCACTACTCTGAGTTATCTGCCGCGTTAACAGTTAATGCGTTATAATTGTCTCTACATGAACTCTAAGGCATACTCCTTCCCATTCTCTGTCCATCCTGCAATCTCTCCCATATAAACACGCAGTAATTTCCAGGTTAAACAGCTAGTTTAATATAAGGTAATTTCCACATTAAAAAGCTAGGACAGCATAGTAAATAGACACCTTAATAAATTTATTTAACCTCAATTTTAAAATCATTCTGCAAGATATTTTACCTCAAATTCTTCCTCAATGATTACTTTATTTGAGGGTGGAGTGTATATAAATTAACTTTGGACCTATTTGGGAATCTCTAGCTGTTCTGACTCAACAACAAAGTCTTTTTATGAGATGATTTGATGCCCATGCAGACTGAAATTTGCATATGGGAAATTATGAGTTAATGATACATTATTTTTTTCTATACCTAGTCTGCATTATTTTCCTTTCCTTTGTAAAAAAAAAAAACAACAACTGTATTAATTGTTTTTATCTTTATCTAAAAAATGCAAAATGAAAAACACCAAAATCTGTCAGAACATACAAATGAACTTCAGCACTGTTCCCGTAAAACATGGACCAGTTTCATAATTACAATTCTTGTAAATATTTTAGGTGGATAAATGCAGATTATGAGAGCTGCTTACAAATGACATACAGAGGACAAATGGGTTTTGTGTTGCTCCACCAATGCATAAGATAGCTCACAATAAAGCTATTTGCTAAAATCCATTGTGCACTTAACTATGTTGTATTAAAGTACTCACATTGTAACTTCTTTGGGGGTTAAAAAGTATCAGGAACCAAATACTTTACATTGGTTTTGGTCTGCGAATTTTTGAATCATCTAGAGAATATGAGCTCCTTGATGAAAAGTACTATTTTGTGTTATGAACCAGAAAATAATGGCCTTTCAGACTATAGAAAGTGGTCCAAAGCATCTATCTTTAATCTTCTTGTGTAAGTGTTCTAGACACTGTAATTTCCAATAACAATAATGGAATAAATACCTCATTAACCCCTTTAAAACTTCCAGCACCATGACAATATCGAAATGAACTGCCAGTGAAACAGTAGACCAGAAAGTTAACACTGAGAAAGAGCTTTAAAGAGAAGACTGAATGGGATTTCAATCTCAACAACTTGATACCATACACTCTGGCTCTGGTTCTGAGAATTTCAACATATAATTGCATGGCACAAAACCTCCACACAATTATATATATCGTATGAAATAGTTTGTGAGTGATGGGATTCCGAGTCTTTCGC
Organism: Ichthyophis bannanicus; assembly: GCA_033557465.1. NCBI lineage: Eukaryota > Metazoa > Chordata > Amphibia > Gymnophiona > Ichthyophiidae > Ichthyophis > Ichthyophis bannanicus. The sequence continues at coordinate 1,340,717,606 of CM066032.1, read as the reverse complement.
CTACCAAATGTTACTCTGCAGCTCCCCCTCAGCAGCAGGCCACATGAATGTGTTGCCAGGACTGACTGTATAGGGTGGCCCAAAAAAAGTGAGAAAATCTCATCGCATATAAGTTATTTAAAAATTCAAAAAGACAGATGCAAACGATTGACAAATTTGAAGAAAAAAAAAAGATGGCGACCAGAAATTGTCGAAATAAAGACGTTATATAGCTAAAAAAGGTAAATAAGTAAACTATTTAAGCTTTTAATTGACGAGATGTTCTCACTTTTTTTGGGCCACCCTGTATAGTTGTGTGTGTCATTTTAGAGAGGTCTCTAGCAAACAAGAGGCATCTATTAAAAAAATGGATTTGCAGAATAAGTGACATCAATTACGGACCGATGCCTTTTAAACAGAGAATATTGAAAACATACAGGCCAATATCTCAAAGCAGTATGCAGTTTGTAGCAGGTGATATGCAACATGATTGCTTTTATATGCATTTTACTTTACGGTCTGATAAGTTGCTATGGGGACAATTTTATAAAGTCATTTCAGAATGTATGGAGCAGTATACACATGTAAAATTACCCCAGGTGTGAAACTACACATAGTAACATAAACATATGACCTGTTACTGAACAAAGTGTTGTAAAGCTTCGGTCTGGGCAGAGACCAGGCAGAGTCAGGGGCTATGCATGAAGATTATAAAATTCACTAATCTGTGTCCGAATCCGTATACTCTATGGAAGTAATTTTATAAAAAGATGCCTAGATCCATGAGTGAACAGTGCACTTGAATCTAGGTGGTTGGGTCATATACATGCGAATTTGGACATTTATGCACATATTGAGGCGTTGCTATTCTGAAATATGTCTATTGGTTCGATCGCTCATACTTTTACCATGGAAATGTACAGGGGCGGAGCTTGGGTAGAGCATGAACAGAACACAAAGTTATGCATGTAAATTATAAAATACTATTATTTATGTAGGATGTGGGCATTTACACCCACCATAGGACTGTAAGTGCTCACGGCTTAAAGTAACCCCTGTGTTCAACCACTTACAGCCCTTACTTCATAAAATAGGCATGAAATATGCACATAAATGTGCACATTAACCTAGGCATATCTTATAAAATCACTCTCTCTATGTGGGCATTTACAGGGCTATTCTGTGCCACGAATAGCAGGGATGGATATCACAATGGGACGTCCATCCCTGCTACTCGTGCCTTCTCCCAGCCGCGACTAACCTCCCCGCCGGTTGTGCAGGGAAGTTAAATGGGGGCGGGGAAGGGGCAGGGAAGGGATGGAGTCTGGGCGATCACCGGCCCTGGACGTACATGGCCGATTTTAAGGTTGGCCCTGTATGTCCAGGGCCGGCAACAGGTGCGGGGAGGTTATTCCACCTCCGAGGTGGAATAACTTCCCTGGACTTTTTTTTTGGGACTTCCGGGACACTGATGGGGCAGGGGAGACAGAGGACATTCCCCGCAGCCTGACCGTGGTCTTAGGAGGCCAGATCGGGTGTTTATTCTGTGGAGAATAAAACTTTAATCTGGCAGCCAGCATCGCAGCTTTTAAATGGAGCCATGGTGCCATGGCAACCGGACGCCATGGCACTGCAGCTCCATTTAAAAGCCCTGACTGAGTTAGTCAGGCAGGTCATGTACGTGCAGGCCAGGCTGAATCGCAGTCCCGGCCTGCATGTACATGACTGATCGCGATTCTGATCCCGTGGGGCTAGACGTGCTCCGCGGGATCAGAATCACGATCCCCTCTGTATGTCCAACGTCCGGAACAGAATCGGGCCCTTAAGGGGTAATTTTATAAACAGCCATGTAAAGATACATGTCATTTACATGCACAAGTCACCTATTTTTAAGGACTTCCCTGCACAAATGAGCATTTATGCATGTAATCTAGCTGGTCACTGTTCTAAAAGTACACATAGACTGATGGCACATGCTTTTGGTGTGGGCACGCATGGGATGGAGTTTGGGCTGAGCCAAATTTACATATAAATTATAAAATACTACAGTATAACTTAGATGCGTTCTTGGAAAATCTAGATGCAGGCATTTATGCCTTCCATAGAACAAGCACGAATGCTCATGACTAGTTTGACATGCATTTCTATACCACTTTTGCACCAATTTACAACGTAAGAATATAAGATTTACCACACTGGGCTAGACCAAAGGTTCATTCCTAGTATCCTTTTTCTAACAGTGGGAAATGCACCCCACTAATTATTTTATAGACCTTTATCATATTTCTTCACAGCTGTCTCTTCTAAAAGCCAAAAAGCCCTAATCTTTCCTTGTAGGTGTATCCTTCCATCCCTTTTTCATTTTGGCTACACTTCTCTGTTTCTTTTCTATTTTCACTGTAGATACTGTGACAAGAACTGCATGCAGTACTCATGGTGCATTCACACCATGAAGCAATACAGAGACATCATGAAAGCATTTGTTTTATTCTCCATTCCTTTCCTTATTTCTTAGCATTCTATTAGCTTTCTTGACTGCTGCTGCATACTGAGCAGAGGATTTCAATATATTATCCACAAAGATGAGTAGATCCCTTTCTTGGGTGGTGACTCCTATTGTGAAACCTTGCATCAAGTGGCTATAGCTTGGGTTCATCTTCCTTAACAGACTCATTCTGTCCCGGATGTCCAAGCCCTCTGTATGCCCGGTTTGAACAGGACATACAGAGGGTGTCACAATTCTGATTACACGGGGTATGTCTAGCCCCATGGGACCAGAATCGTAACAGCTCTGTAAATACAGGCCGAGACTGCGATTCAGTCCTACCTGCATGTACAGGACATGCCCGACTAACTCAGTCAGGGCTTTACAGTGGAGCCATGGCGCCATGGCGTCCGGTTGCCATGTCACCATGGCTCCATATTAAAGCCGCGATCCCCAGCCACTGGCTGCAGAACTGGTTTCCCTGCAACCTGACCCCTGATCTGACCTCCTAAGGCCAAGGTCAGGCTGCGGGGAATGTCCTCGCCCCCCCCCCCCCCGCCCCATCTGCGCCCTGGGCCCACTGATCCATTTTATCCGGGGAAGTTATTCCACCTTGAAGGTTGAATAACTTCCCCATACAAGAGGCCGGCCCCGGACGTACAGGACCAACATTAGAATCAGCCCTATATGTCCAGGGCCTATGACAGCCCATAGCCTCCCCTAACTCCACCCTGATCCGCCCCTTTCTCGCCCCCATATAACTTCCCTGTACAACCGGCGGGGAAGTTAGATGCTGGCGGGGGGGGGGGACACGAATAGCGAGGTGGACGTCCCCCCATTGGGGCGTCCATCCCCGCTATTCATGGGACAGAATAACCCCATAAGTACGTAACTTTGCACTTGTCCACATAAAATTTCATCTGCCATTTGGATGCCTATCCTTTCAGTTTCTCAAGGTTCTCTTGCAATTTTTCACAATCCTCTTGTGATTTAATAAGTTGAAATATTTTTTGTGTCACCTGTAAATTTGATCACCTCACTCATTGTTCCCACTTCCAGGTCATTTATACATATGTTAAACATCAGTGGGCTCAGTACAGATACCTGGTATAATCCACTGTGTACTTTTCTCCACTGAGAAAATTGATCATTTAACCCTAATCTATGTTTTCTATTTTTTAATCAGTTCCCATTCCACAGTAGGACACTGCCTCCTATCCCATGACTTTTTAATTTCCTCAGGGGTCTCTCCTGAGGTATCTTGTCAAAGGTTTTTTGAAAATCCAAATACACTATAACAATCAGCTCACCTTTATCTACTGGTTTATTTATATCATCAAAAACATGCAGCAGATTACTGAGGCAAGACTTCCCTTGGCTAAATCCATGTTGAATTTGTCCCATTAAACATGACCCAGAAAACAGATTCAGTTCCCACTAACACTCCTTGTGACTTTGGGCAAGTCACTTTACCCTCCATTGCCTTGGAAGAAAGGACTGGCAATCTATTTCTGGTCACATCTTGCCAAGAAAACTCTGGGGCTGCTAGGTCACAAGGAATCAGCATTAACTTGATAGCACACACATACAGTAGATAGTTTACTAATGCTAGGCCTGAAATTTCATTTTTGAGTTCTTTCAGCACCCTGGGATGTATAGTATCTAGTCCCATTGATTTGCTACTCTTTAGTCGGTCAGATTGTTCTAATACATCTTCCAGATTCACCAAAATTTGCTTAAATTCCTCCATTTTAACACTTTTAAATATAATTTCTGGCATGAGTATCACACCTACATCTTATTTAGTAAAGTCTGAAGCAAATAATTCCTCTCTTAGTTGAACTTTTACACCCTCCCCGCCCCCCCCCCCCCCCATCATCTATGGGTTCAAATGACTCCCTCACAGGCTTTTTGCTTTGAATATTCCTGTAAAAGTTTTTATTATGAATTTTTGCTTGCAAGGGAAGCTTCTTTTCAAATTCTCTCTGCCTGCCTTACCAGTGTTTTGCATCTAACTTTGCAGTGCTTATGTTGTTTCCTGTTTTCATCATTTGGTTCCTTTTCCCTTTTTTTTTTACTATAATAGCCTCTCTTACTACACCTTTAAAGCAGTTGTTTTCCTTCCACCGTTTTAATTTTTTTCTTATAGCCATTCCCATTTTAACAAGAAAAGAACACATTGTGAAAATGCCCAGATATATTATGCATCAACATATAAACACATAACAAAGCACAAGCCCACATCAAGGAGAGTGTAAGTAATAAGAACAACAAAAAAGAAGAGGGATCCTTGGTAAAATTAAATTATTACCCCCTTTTAAAAAAACAAGGGATATGTAAAAACAATTTTAAGTCAAAATCAAAATAGATAGTTCAACCCTTCCCTGTAGAAAACCTTCTAATTCTACAACATCAAAAAATCCATAACTCTTGCCTTGGTACAAAATAATACATTTACAGGGGTATTTCAAGAAGAAGGAGGCCCCCAGAGCCAAGAACTTAGGTCTAAGCTCTAAAAAGGCCTTTTGTCCCCTCTGAGTAACCTGAGCAATATCCGGAAACACTTGAATGGATTGACCAAAAAAAATTCTCTTGCTTTTTTGAAAAATATAACCACAGGATCTGATCCTTATCCTCCTCTGCTAAGAAATTGACAAGGAGTGTCGCCCGGGTAGGAATTTCCTCCGTAGAGATTTCCAAAAAAGCCAAGAGATCTTAGCTAGGTGGATCATAGTCTTGCTCCTCCTTTCCATTCGCCATCTTTGTTACTATGACCCCCTTAGGAATATAATATATATTTGAAAACTTAATAGATTCTGGATCAGGGGGCAACAAAACATCTTTAAGGTATTTCTTGAAAATGGGGAAAGATAATGAGTACGAGAAAAATTCAGAAAGCGGAGATTCTTTGCCTGCAATGAATTTTCTGAATGTTCATTCTGACAACGGAGAAGGATTGAATCCTGAACAGAAGAGGTGAGGCCTACCTGTAGAGCAGAGATCTGAGATTCACACTTAGTCAAATACTTATTAATATCGGACAAGACAGACCCATATTCTGTCATAGAAAATCATCATTTTTCCTAAAGATGACTGTAGTGAAAGTTTTGTCCTAGTAACAACTTGCCATATATTTTTTTAAGGAAACCTCTTTAGGAAGTTGAATACATTCCTGAGTTGGTGAAAATTCAAAAGGTTTAGGCATAAAAGAAACTAATTTCACAGTCATCCAATCGAAGAAAAGTATTTGGCACAGGGGCCAAACCAAAGAGCTCCTCACCCCCCATAACCAGGAGGGGAACCTTCTGTATCAAATCATTTCTTGGGTTGGGAGGGGATATAAAACCCTGAACAATGGGAGACAGAGAAAGTGACAAAGAACTTACAGAAGATGCAGTCCCATTTGAAACTTAGTCAAGAAGCTAACAAAAGCACCCAGCCACTCCGGCCAGCTACCGAACATCCCAACTGAACTACTAGCACGCCAATACAAACAGCTCCAACTATCAACCAAACCACAACTGAATGCAACATCAACAACCTACCATGCCTCCAATGTCACGAACTGGAGCACATTCGAAACAATCACAAAAGAACAAATAGAATCCACTATCTCCTGCCTAAACACCACCACCTCTCCACTACATCCCTGCTCTGCAAAGTGGATAAATAAATCCAAAGAAGACATAAGCACACCCCTAACCCACATTGTCAATGAATCCCTCAAGCAAGGACACATACCAGACATCCTCAAGACCTCTATCATCCGTCCGACCCTAAAAAACCCCAACCAAGACCCATTTGACCCAGCCTCTTTTAGACCAATAGCAAGTCTCCCATTCATCACCAAAATTATGGAGAAGATAATTCAACGACAACTCCAAGACCACCTAGATACCAACAACATACTGGACCCGCAACAACATGGATTCCGCCCGTGACGACGCTACTGAACACCCTTATCAAAGGCACGCAGACCAAACACTCTGGATACGCCATGCTCTTCCTAGACCTAGCCGCAGCCTTTGACACCATCTCCCACAGCATTCTCCTACACAGACTCCAGGAAATAGGCATTAAGAACATCGTACTACAATGGTTCCGCTCCTACCTGACAAACAGACAACAACTGATCTGCACAAACACAGCAACCTCCCCCCCTTTCAACAACATCAAGGAGTACCACAGGGTTCCACACTATCCACCATGCTCTTCAATATCTATCTGCAACTACTCTGCTCGATCATACGAGACCATAACATCAACTACCATATATACGCAGGTGACATAATGCTCTATGGACCAATCACAACCACCAACCCAACAAACGACCACCTGTCAGGCTGCTTCATTGAGGTCTCCGACTGGCTACAAAGGAACAATCTATCCATCAATATCAAAAAAACTGAAGCCCTCATAGTAACCAAGGACCCAAACTTCACCCCACCACAATACCTCATATTAGGAACCACCCAAATAAAGATTCAACCCCACATAAAATATCTGGGAATCACTATAGACCAGGCACTCACATTTACTCCACAGATTAAAAAGACAGAACAATATTCCACAAAGCAAAAATGATACAACAGCTCAGACCAATCATTGATCCACAGGACTTCATAACTGTCATGCAGGCTATGACGCTCCCCCACCTGGACTACTGCAAAAAAATCTTCATGGACTTCCTGCTACCCACACCAACCCACTACGGACTGCCCTGAACACCACTGCAAGAATCATCCGGAAAGCAAAAAAACACGATCACATCACTCCAGTCCTGAGGGAATTACACATACTACCACTCAAAGAAAGGATCAAATACAAATCTGCCCTGCTTATTCACAAAGCCCTCTATCAAACATAGACTTCCCACCTCCGCTCCCTACTACCCCAGCCCACCCACAACAGACCAACTTGACAGACCGCCAACAACATCCTTACCATCCCCCATGAACAAACAAAATATAATCAACAAACCTGCAACAGAGCTTTCGAACTATACGCACCCTCCCTCTGGAACTCACTACCGAGCCAAATCAGAAACAATGGTGATCTATCCACGTTCCGGAAACAACTAAAAACCATCCTCTTTCATGAATACCTTGGACCAGAAACAGACAACCTTCACTGACAACATAGTATTCGTCGCTAGCACCATAATTCAAAGGCATCGATTTTCCTCCTATCTTTTTCACTATCCAACTTTTGCATCCATATGACATTATTGAAAATACCATGGCTTGGACAAGTCTGCTCTGGAGAATCTTGTCTAGGTCCTTCATAGCAATGCATAATTAGATATCTTGACTGCTTGTTGTTTCATTATCGATAGTTGATCCAAGTAGGTTAGAGCTGTCCACTATTTCAATTTCTTCTCCATCATTAATGAACTTATTGATTTTCCTAGTTGTAAGGATCTTTGTCTTCTTTATATTAAGAAACAATCCCGTGGCTTGGACAAATCTGCTCTGGAGAATCTTGTCTAGGTCCTTCATAGCCATTCTGCCAAGAGCAATGCATTGCTAAATTTCTTGACTGCTTGTCCTTTCTTTATTGATTGCTGATACAAGTAGGTTATCAACAATGAACTTATTGATTTTGCCAGTTGTCAGGATCTTTGTTTTCTTTACATTAAGGTGCAGGCCCATTTTAAGACTATGTTCCTTGATCTTGAGAAGCAAATGTTTCAGATCATTTTCACTTTCAGCCAGTAATGTGGTATCATCAGCATAACGAAGGTTGTTGAGGAGTTTTCCACCAATCTTCACACCTCGGTTGTCTTCATATAGTCCTGCTTCTCTGATGATTTGTTCTATATATAATTTAAACAGGTAGAGGGAAAATATGCAGCCTCATCGTACATCATTGCTCCCGCCACCATCCTCAGCTCTCCCCATCGGGGGATCGAGCCTCCATCAGCGGGAGGAGCAGCAGCCATCCCTGCCCAATCGGGGCAGTCACCTGGATTCAAAAGCTCAGCGCCATCGGGCACGCAACAAAGGACTCTCCCGCCACCATCCTCAGCTCTTCCCCATCGGGGGATCGAGCCTCCAGCAGCGCGAGGAGCAGCAGCCATCCCTGCCCAATCGGGGCAGTCACCCAGATTCAAAAGCTCAGCGCCATCGGGCGCGCAACAAAGGACTCTCCTGCCACCATCCTCAGCTCTCCCCATCGGGAGATCAAGCCTCCAGCAGCGGGAGGAGCAGCAGCCATCCCTGCCCAATCGGGCAGTCACCCGGATTCAAAAGCCCAGCGCCATCGGGCGTGCAACAAAGGACTCTCCCGCCACCATCCTCAGTTCTCCCCATCGGGGGATCGAGCCTCCAGCAGCGGGAGGAGCAGCAGCCATCCCTGCCCAATCGGGGCAGTCACCCGGATTCAAAAGCTCAGCGCCATCGGGCATGCAACAAAGGACTCTCCCACCACCATCCTCAGTTCTCCCCATTGGGGGATCGAGCCTCCAGCAGAGGGAGGAGCAGCAGCCATTCCTGCCCAATCGGGGCAGTCACCCGGATTCAAAAGCTCAGCGCCATCGGGCGCGCCCGCGCCTGGCAGGCCCACGCCTGAGGGCCTCGCCAGAGGGCCCTTTGGCGTGGCCCTTAGGTGCGGGCCCGAGTGGAAGGGCACACGAAACTCCTGCTCCTGCTAGACCGTCTACACCCAACTACCCAGCTCCAGACGGCAAGCACTGTTAATAGGCACATTCCAGGATCAATGTGCACCTACAACAAAGAGACACAACAACGCCTCCAGTCTACCCTGCCTATTGAGGACGACCCAACTATTGAACTGCCAACAGACCTACAAGGTGAATTGACTCAGTCATGTTTATATGACCAATGCTTACTTACTGATCCTAATCTGTGTTTTGAAAGTCACTACTATATTATTCTCGCATCTAATAATATCTAGTAATATCTAGCAATATCTCACTTTAGCAGTGAACTGAGTTGCTATAGAATCACAATATAGTGACAAGCATAGAGACCAATAGTATCCATAGAAAGATTCTCTATATTGAAAAATCTATACTCAATCCTTTGACCTCACCAAAAGCTCTCAGAAGCAAACACACTGACCTTAACTATTATTAAGGTACCCAGACATAACGAACGCATCACAAATATGGCTATTTCTCTTCTTACTCTCACTCTAATTTACACCCTGACCAGTACTTTTCACGAAGCTACTGCTCTTACACAGGGTTGTAACCCTATCCCACTACTCTTCAGCACCAGTAGGAAATATTACTGTAACCAACACCAACCACCACCAAACCCCTACTACAAAAGACAGTCGCACTTACTCTATGCCACTCTTGAACCCACAGCAACAACAAACCTTAAGGAAAAACAAAATCAACAAACCCTCAAATGCGCACTCATCAATGCACGTTCGGCCCGCAACAAATGGCCCGCCATCACAGACCTACTTTCAACTCTAAACCTAGACATCCTACTGGTAACTGAAACATGGTTGTCAGACGCTGATAATGCTCTTCTAAACCAAATCACTCCTACCAACTTCTCGATCTACACATGCAACAGAGAAAGCAAAAGAGGAGGTGGTGTACTCATCCTAGCTAAAACCGCACTTCAATACCGGATCAACTTCACTAAGACCACACAACACCTGAATATGTTGACTATCACCAACAAATTCAACACTATAAACCTCATCTACAGGGCACCTGGCGCTTCATCAGAAGAACTCTCCGATGTGATCGACCTAACCTGTAATCCTCAGAGCATACACAAAGCTAATTGGTTGATGGGAGACTTTAATCTTGCCTCCACCCAGCAAGAATTAGCTATCACCTTCCTTGAGGCAATGTCAAACCTAGGCTATAAACAAGCCGTGAAAGATCCCACCCACCAACAAGGTAACCTCCTAGATCTAGTCTTTATCCTACCTTGCGACACCAGCAGACCAAACCAAATCAAATTAGCTGTCACCCCCGTCCCCTGGTCCGACCATAACCTAATAACATTTCAGATACCAACACCACCAACAGCAGACTGCCACCAAATCGCACGTATACCAGAGAAACCATCCCGATTCAAACAGCTGGACAGAGACATTATAACCCAGCATGTAATCCCTAAGCTATCTAAACCATCCTCCAACCTCAACGAAATGCTCACAAACTGGAATAACACCCTCACTCAAGCTGCTCAACATCCAAACAGCGACAAGAAACATACAGCTAATAATCAAGCCCCAAAAAAACATAACACGCCATGGTTCTCCTCAAAACTACGATCCTCATTACTACACCTGAGAAAACTTGAGAGAAAGTGGCGACGGACCCGCAGCCCAGCAGACCAAACTACATATTTAGAACACCTGAAAAAACAAAGGGACTCAATGTGGGCAGAAAGGAAAAGATTCCATACTGAGCTCCTCAATCGCTCATTAAGTAAGCCTCGTGACCTTTTCAATTTAGTAAAGTCACTGACCAACCAACCACCCCAACCACAACAGGAGTGTATCCAACCTCAGACATACGCTAACTACATCCAATCCAAAGCAATAAAGGTGACTACTACCACACCTCGTGAGTCCTATATGGACCCGAACACTCAACCCCTACTTACTAAGCTCTCACCCTCATCAGTGAAAACCATAGAGGAAACAATTGCCAACATCAACACCACGACATCTCCAAACGACCCTTGCCCAGCCCACTGGATCAAAACAATGCGCTCAGAACTAAGTCCACTCATAGCTGATATCGCAAAGCAATCCTTCAGAACTGGAATCTTCCCGGAGGATCTTAAGAAAACATTCATACGACCATTACTGAAGAACAACCAACTTGACCCGAATAAAGAAGACTCTTACCGACCAATCGCCAGTATCCCTTTCTTAGCCAAAATACTCGAGAAAACAACCCAAAGACAGATTCAACAGCATATAGACACAACCTCTCCGCTAGACCCGTGCCAACATGATTTCAGAGAGGCGCATGGCGTAGAAACCCTGTTGACCTCATTAACAAACACACTCACCAATGGGATAGACAACATCAAGAAAGGCTTTGCATTGATCTTCCTAGATATCTCTGCAGCGTTCGATTCAGTAGATCATGAACAACTCCTGAAGAGACTCCATGCAAAGGGAATCCGTGAACGCGCATGGGAGTGGTGCAAGTCTTACCTTCAAGGCAGATGGCAGTAAGTTAGGATTAGCAACAAAACATCAGAATCCTTCCAGCAAAGACAGGGAGTACCACAAGGATCATCATTGTCCGCACTATTTTTCAATATTTATATGCAGCCAATCTGTGACATAACCCGCTCCTTCGGCATATCCTGCCTCATGTATGCAGACGATGTTCTGTTATTCACACCTAACGGTCACATGCCCAGATCTCACAATGTTAATTAAGTGCTTTGATGCAATAACAGACTGGCTCTTCAGTCAGAATCTCCATATAAATTTCAAGAAGACAGAAGTGCTATTTATCACACGGAACAAAGATTTCTCCCCGCCATCAACACTAAAAGTTAGAGACGCAGAACTTCCTGTCAAATCCAAAATACGCTATCTAGGTGTACTATTAGACCAACACTTGGACTTCAAATACCACATCAAACGAACAGTA